>WNWU01000004.1:18567390-18592689 GCA_012654045.1 Ptyas mucosa
CAGTCGCGCAGCCAAATTCATTTAACAACTGTATTACTAATTTAACAATTACAGAGATTCACTTAACTATAGCAAGAAAGGTCATGAAATGGGGCAAAACTCACTTAACAAATGACTCATTTAGCAACAGAAATTTTGGGCTTAATTGTGGTTGTGAGGACTGTCTGTATTTTATATTGGCTATTCCTTTTCTGATTTCTTGTAGGGTTATAAATTAAACCTAAGGTGCAGATTTATTCAGCATTCACTTTGATCTTGAAGTTTTTATCCACCCCACTTATGAATTTTGCAAAATCCTTGAAATGGGTTCACTTTAAAGCATTCTTTCTTTCTCTACAGATAATCTAATCAAAGCTATCTTGTCAGTAACGAAGAATTACCACATTACTCCAACCCTTGACAGGTGAGTAAATTTGCTAGTTCTGGCCTGTGAGATATACAGTATGTATTGATTCTGAATTAGTAAGGATTAAGGAAGAGTTCCTATTACAGCTTTTGGTGTTAATAAAATAAATACTTTTCTACAGCTGATGTAATGGCATTTGGGAATGACATTGGGAGAATGGGTCCAGAGAGGCTGTCTAGGGAATGGTCAGATAAGAGACAACATAGTCCACAGCTGGATAGTAAGTGGGCAAGAAACTGAGAAGAGGCCCTTCATAAATTCTTGGGGTGTAAAGGAGATGGACCAGGCATTGTACTTTTTTTTTTTTTTGATTTATATGCCGCCCTTCTCCGGAGACTCAGGGCGGCTTACAGTGCGTTAAGCAATAGCCTTCATACTTTTGTATATTTATACAAAGTCAGCTTATTGCCCCCACAATCTGGGTCCTCATTTTACCCACCTTAGAAAGGATGGAAGGCTGAGTCAACCTTGAGCCTGGTGGGATTCGAACTTGCAGTAATTGCAAGCAGCAGATGTTAATAGATGTTAATAACAGGGTGCTTTAAACCACTGTACTACAGGCTCTTTCAGACTTATAAGGTTTTATAAATGTTGCCTTACAATAAAGTAAAATTAACTGTTCTGGATGGATTTCCTGACTGGTTTACCTGTTAAGGCCCACAGCTTTAGAGTTTGTTTTTTCTAATGGCAATTCAATCTGCTTGATTGCATTCCTTTCAAAATAAAAACCCATGTTCTTTCAAGCACTTTCTTTCGATGTATTCTTTTAAATGGATTAACTTGCCACAGTTCCCCAACTAAGAATTTGTAACATTTTACAATATTTTATTTGATAGTTTACTGCCTTCTCATTAACCAACCCTCTAACAAACTAACAATCTGGTTTTTATAATTTGTGGGTGGCAACAAAGGCTAATTATTGGATTTCTTACTACAGACCCCTAGGGTTGAGTTGGTGATGTGTATTTAGATTATGTGCATTAAATATTTTTCCAAATGCTATATGCTCAGATTTCTTTGCAGCCTTCAATTACATTGGTACCTCAACTCCATTATGGTCCTGCTGTTAGATATTATGGAAGTTACAATGGGATACATCTGACAGGTTGAAGAATGCTGTTTTACATTTAATATCAAACATGTTTCAATTTCATAGTTGTAATAAGTCCTACTTCCCCATGGTTAAACAGAACACTACCTTCTAGTGTTCTCTGAAATAAACTTTGTACCAAGTTTTTACACTTTTCTGTATTTTCCATTAATCATTGTTCTGCCAGATTTTCTCTTCTTCATCAGATGTTCCTCATTTTCTAAAGCAAATGTTCATGACTTATCTTGCATTGCCAAAGACACTGAAAAATCAACATTCTGATTTGTGAACAATCCACTGCATAAAGCACTGGGATTGATTTACTGCAGCTGGGGTATATTTGCAATGAAATTGAGAGAGAAAGAAATAGAAGAGATTCAGGAAGTGTGTATACAGGTGACGAATGAAGGTTGTACAAAGAGCAATAAGTGACTTATCAACAACAATAGTGAAATTTATGAAACTAGCTTTCTTACAAGCTCAGTAAACAATCATTTTATTGATTGGGCAAAACCCCTTCCACCATTTTAGGGATATGCTAAATCCCATCACCATTTATGCATTAGGTTATTTCACACATGCAAAAAAAATCCGATTCACATCTAATAGATATATGAATATTCTTCCCATTAATTCATTACATTGAGAGGTTATTACTACAGGACAGGAATTGGCAACATTCCCTTGGTTAGGATCAGAGGCCATGCCACCATCACGATTTCCTTTTCCTTCTCCACTTCACAATTCACTCTCACTGGTATCAGGCAGAGAACTTGTGGCTCCATCTGCACTAAGGATGGCTAGTGAAATCATCACCAAAACGACTTCATAGCCAAGGAGGTAGAGTGCTCACATCAGCAGATGAACAGGTAGTTGCTGTCTCCTCCTTCGTGGTTCATATTTTTTATTGGGATTGTGGGTTGGATGACTTTGGGTAATGGGTAATACAGCCCATGAACTGTAGGTTGCTAACCCCTGTTCTATAGTCAGATAATCAAATGCTGTTTTCAACTTTTTCCAGTTGTAGGATTGAAATAAAACCACTTTCTCATCCTAAAATTGAAGAAAATTTTTGACTGAGAATAGGGATGAAATAAATCACATTAAGCGGATAGGAGACAAGAAACAGATTGTGGCCTCATGGTCACATTGCCTTCCTCTCCGTTGCATTCAAGAAATCCATTAAGGCAGTGTTTTTCAGAAGAGGGTTCCATTTCATTAGTGGCAATGTAAGATGGGGAGAGTAGTGATTATGGTTTTTTAAAGGTGATTTTAATTTTATGCCTTATTATTTTCATGAGTTTAAGTTGGCTAGGATCATTAATGAGGCAGCATATACTTAAATAAATTAATGATACAATCAATACAAAGAAATTACAATGCATATTAAGATATAGTAAGGTACAAGAGGCAAATTCAGGCACTATATTAGTTGCTCCCAAATATTTCTAATGGTTTTATGTAACTATAGCTTGATAATTGGCAGTCTACTGTTATTTTGTACTTTTTGCTTTATGGTCATGCTCTTTTAAGACTAATTACAACGTTTTTCCACACATCTTTATATTTATGGCAGGTATAGTCAGTATTTGAGAGATCAGGGACTGCAATCCAGCCATCTGATCTTCAGTAACGTTACAGAAGGCAAATTATTTTGTAGGCAGAGCAGCAGATTTTAAGAATGAGAACAGGAGTAGAAGATCTTCAAGAAAGAAAGCCACTTAATTTCCAGTTCTTTTCAAACCCAAAAAACAATCTGAAATTGCAATGTTGAGAAATGTATGGCCTTTTGTCAGGGATTGTGGCAGAATTGGTATTACAGATCAAAAAATCATCACACATTTCAAACATTTTGCTGCCAAATTTTGGTGTGGAATAATCTACTTGTGCTGAAGGTATATATAGCATATGAACTGTCTAATTTAGATCATCCTACAGTATTTTATTTCCTCCTTTCCTACGTTATTTATGTTTTGATAAAATAGGTGTCTCTGTGTTGAGAGAGTCTGTTACTGATATATAAATTGAGGCAGTGGTGGGGTTCAAGTAATTTAACAACTAGTTCTCTGCCCTAATGATTTCTTCCAACAATCAGTTTGCCAAACTGCTCAGAAAGTTAACAACCGGTTCTCCCGAAGTGGTGCGAACTGGCTGAATCCCACCACTGAATTGAGGGAGGGAAAATCAGAACATTTGTCCTGACCTGTCAAAACAGACAAATTCAAATGAACAGCAATCCATTGCTAAAAATCAAATTATATTATTATTTACAGTAATTTACAGTGTCTTTTACATTTGATCTGTAGCAATATGTTACCAAGAAAAACATACGTATCTTTGAAATGAGGGGTCCTTGGTGCCTCTGAGCTTGGTTGTTTTCTTGAAGACGTTTCATTATCCAAACTAGGTAATATCATTAGCACTGATGGTGTTACCTACCTGTAGTTTGAATGATAAAATGTCTGCAAGAACTCAGCCAAGCTCAGAAAGCACCAAGGACCCCTCATTTCAACCCTGACCTACAAATATTCTCCTTTATTGGTATCCTTGACAAGCTACAAACATTTGAAAGTAACTTGGACAGTCCTGTAAATTTTGCAAAATGTTGCAAAAAGGCATCCATGGATTACACAGAAACCAAATTAATTCTATTACAGGTAGTCCTCAACTTACAGGTAGTCACAATTAAGCCCAAAATTTATGTTGCTAAGAGAGACATTTGTTAAGTGGGTTTGCCCCATTTTACGATCCTGCTTGCCAGAGTTGTTAAGTGAATCACTGCAGTTGTTAAGTTAGTAACATTGACTTTGCTTGTCACCAAGGTGGCAAAAGGTGATCATATGATCCTGGGATACGGCAACTAAATACAAATCAGTTGCCAAGCGTCCAAATTTTGATCATATGACCATGGAATGCTGTAACAGTTGTAGTGTGAGAAATGGTGATGTCACTTTTTTCAGCCCCATTGTAACATTGAATGGTCACTAGACAAGCAACTGTAAGTCAAGGACTACTTGTATTGCCACAAGGAGATGGAAGGGCTCAGTTATAAATCAAGACCTGACCATTGGCCAAGGGCTAACTGTAGAAAAGATAAACTGTTCATGTGCAAGTTCAGAGTTAGACTAAAACAGATAAATAGGGCCAACCAATTTCTAGAATTCTAGAATGTCTATTTACATAATCTTATGTCTATCATCTTCCAGTACCAATTCCTTCAGTGTATTACTATCAAGGCTCATTCTCTTAATTGTGAATTAACTACTTTCTGATTCTTTTAGGAGAGACTGGCTCAGATCTGAATCAGAAATATGTCTGTGCTTATGCATTTTGATGTTTAACCAGCTGCTCTTTTGTTTCCTTTCCAGTCTTAGCTGCAGACGATGTATTATTGTGGGAAACGGTGGCATTCTAGCAAACAAATCTCTGGGCTTGAAAATTGATGACTATGACATTGTTATCAGGTGAGTTGTTTCAGCAAAAGAGGAGAAAAAATATTGTACGAGCTATTTTCCAATTTATAATAATATGAATGACACCTGCACATTGGTCATCTAGGTGTTTATAAAATCTAGATTTTATACATATAAAATCAACACCTAGACGACCAATGTGCAGCTGTTATTCATATTGCTATAAAGAGCAGAAAGAGTGAAATTAACAAAAATAGCAACCATCCATTATTCAACGTTTGAATACTTGATTCTTTTTTCAGCATTTGAAATGATTTGTTGATTAGAATCCATTATTTTATCTTCGTTGAAACAATCCTTGGACTACTGCAATGCCCTCTACATGGAGCTGTCCTTGGGGTGTACCCGGAGGCTCCAGCTGGTCCAGAATGCGGCCGCGAGAGTTGTTACGGGAGCTTCCCGTTACTCCCATGTTACACCTCTCCTGCGCAAGCTGCACTGGTTACTGGTGGTCCTTCAGATCTGCTTCAAGGTGCTGGTACTTACCTATAAAGCCCTACATGGCATGGGCCTGGGGTATCTGCAGGATCACCTTTTGCCTGCCTCCCACCGCCCTGTGCACTCACATAGGACTGCCCTCCTCTGGGTGCCATCGGCCAGACAATGTTGGCTGGTGGCGCCCAGGATGAGGGCATTCTCTGTGGGCACACCGACCCTCTGGAATGGGTTACCTACGGGGCTTCAGACGGTCCCCGACCTCCGTTCTTTCCGCCATGACCTGAAGACATGGCTTTTCCAACAAATCTGCTGATCTGATGGGTGATTTTAATTGGGAGATTTTAATTGATTATTTTAGTAGCTATTTTTATTGTTTTCATCGTTTTAATTTCTGTGAGCTGCCCCGAGTCCTTTGGGAGAAGGGTGGCATATAAGTATAATAAATAAATAAATAAATAAATCCTAATGACATGATTCTCATATGAGTTCATCTTCCTAGTCTGGTGCCTGCCAGATGTGATCAATTTCAGGCTTCCCAAATTCCCAACCAGGATGTATTAACCTATTTTGCTTAATATTAGGCATAATTGATAGCCAACATGCTGTTGAAGATATTGCATTATACATGCAGTTGTTAATTCTAAGGAGCAGTTGCTACACTGCAGAAAGAATGATTAAAGGGTTAAAAGGCCCAGCCCTCCTACACCAAATTTGTTTACTGTACCACAACTGCTGAGGATTAGGAACAGCTTAGAAGGTAATAAAAGGAAAGGCTTCAAGGCTTTTCCAATGCACTCAAATGAAAGAAACTCTTTTCCAAAATTATTTCAAAATGGGATTCTTGGCAAGGAAGATAGAAATAGCTACCTTCTGGAGCTTATGTCACAACATTTGATGTGATCTTGCATTTAATGTTTTTGTACCTGACCTGCAATTTGTTTGTTTCAATATAGGCAGTAATGATACAAGTGAACCTTATTATTTGCAGGTTATATTCCAGAGTTCCATTTATAGAAAATACTCAAAATAACTTATAAATAAATTAAATCTTGGCCACTCAAAGTTGTATTGTTTTTTCACTTATGACAATAGAGCACCAGTACATAAACAAAAAGTGAACATGTATCAGTCATCCAAAATTGTAAGTTCTGGAGTGCCTTGCCAGGATTCAGTAATTATGGCCTTTTACTACCTCCTATGCATGATAAGGAGCCTTGGTGGAGCAGTGGACTAAAGTGCTGTTAAAGTAGCACTTAGCTGCCAGCTGCCTGCAATTACTGCGAGTTCAAATTTCAGCAGGCTCAAGGTTGACTCAGCCTTCCATCCTTCCGAGGTAGGTAAACCCGAGGACCCGGATTGTGGGGGCAATAAGCTGACTTTGTATTAAAAAAAGAACACCGTTTGGGGGGCCAAAAGCCCTACTAAGCAGGTATATACAAAAGTATGAAGGCTATTGCTTAACGCATTGTAAGCCACCCTGAGGCTCGGAGAAGGGTGGCATATAAATCAAATAGATAGATAGATAGATAGATAGATAGATAGATAGATAGATAGATAGATAGATAACTCTGTAATATGGCGATAGATTCCAGTTTTTAAAATATATTCTTCAAAAGCACATTCACACTAGTGGTGAAATCCAATTTTTTTTACTACCAGTTCTGTGGGCGTGGCTTGGTGGGCATGATGTGGCTTGGTGGGCATGGCAGGGGAAGGATACTGCAAAATCTCCATTCCCTCCCCACTCTGGAGCCAGCCAGAGGTGGTATTTGCCGGTTCTCCGAACTACTCAAAATTTCAGCTACCAGTTGTCCAAACTGCTCAAACTTTCCGCTACCGGCTCTCCAGAACCTATCAGAATCTGCTGGTTGTGTCAGTAGTAATAGCTGGGAAGTATGGGAAGTATCAAGTTGCTAAAGGAATTTGTTGCTTCTTCCCTGGTTTAATTGAAAACTCCCGAAATAACATGACTTTAACAGGGCTTAATTATTCTTGCCTCCTTAAAATTTTTATATCGCTTTAAATTTTTAATTCTAACATTTTAATTTTTATATACTGTTTTATATTTTGAGGTTTTATTATACACTGCCCAGAGTCCTTCTTTGAGGGAAATGGCAGTTCGGGAATGTGAAATATAAATAAATAAAAAATAAACCTATTCTGCCAATATTATCGATAATCCTTTCTCCATACAACACATAATCACATACTTTGTCTCCAAAGAATAGACTATTTATAGTGTAAACTAATGGCAGCATCAGGAAGTTCTGTTTTTTGCTTTATTTACAGCTTACTGCTTTATTGGCAGTAACAATCTTCAATAACTTGAATGTGATGCCTTTGCAATTTTTACTGTAGTGGAGTGTCGGGTCCTACCGTCCCTCGACAACGCTGACGCGCTATGGAGACAGCGACAGGAGAAAGCTTGGAAGCACACGGGGGATGTGGTGGTTGCATGGGGTGTCTAGGCGGACGGGTCACAGGGTGAAGGGTGTGGGAATGGCAGTTGCGGCGGTGATAGGTGACATCCTTGGTGAACTGCTGGAGGTGTGATGAAATGGTGCGCGCACGTACAGCCGATGCCCCAACCCGGAATCCCCTATTAGGGGCAGGGGCGTGTTTATAAGGGTGACGTCTTCACGGAGGGATATTTAAACCACCTCTGTTTTCGAGCCGCTTGGAGTTCGCAGTGTGTACCTGACGCCAGCGCACAATAAACCATCATACCGGAGAGCTGAACAGTGTTGGTGTTTGTGTTTTGCGGTGCCCGGCTCGGGAACCTTGAGATGGAGTTCCTGACATTGATTTTTGCTACATAAAAATTTGAACTCTAGTATAAATACAGTTCATAATTTTTCTCTTATCTCCTGGAAGGCTGAATTCTGCTCCAGTGAAAGGCTTTGAAAAAGATGTTGGTGGCAAGACAACAATGCGGATAACATATCCAGAAGGGGCTATCCAGAAACCGGAGCAGTATGAGAAGGATTCCCTGTTTGTGCTGGCAGGATTCAAGTGGCAGGATTTCAAGTGGCTGAAGTACATTGTTTATAAGGAAAAAGTGGTAAGATAAGGTGGTTTTTTCCCCTCAGATTTTTCAGGGTTATTCACTTATAATGACAACATTGAGGTCCAAAGAAATGAAATGATAAAATATATGTGATTACAGTGACAACAAAAGCTGCAACTTGCATCAGAAGTTGCTTACATGTAAGGACAGAATTTGTATTATGACATCACCTCACATGTGCTGTTACTTTGATATAATCTCAGTTTTCTGCAGAAGCCTCTGAAATAGAACTTAGTTATCAGCTCAGTATTTATGCTTCTTGTACACTTATTTCTATGGAATTGCATCTGTTTTAACATTAGGTCTTGAGTTCATCCCCAAATAACCTGGCCGTTAGAGTTTATTAAATTCAATTGAAGTTATTTATGAAGATATAAGAAAGCTGGGGTGGCAACACATAACAAATAATTGATAACGATAGACCGAAAAGACTGTATTTCTGCAAACTACCTGCTGATAAAAGTCAATAATCAGATTGATAAATGAATACAAATAGCCATGAGTAGGGGTGGGTTCTAAAATTTTTTACTACTGGTTCTGTGGGCGTGGCTTATTTTGTGGGCATGGCTTGATTGTCATGTGACAATTCTTTAGGATTTAGCAGAGGTACTGGTCTACCAGGCTTTTAACTGCTTGCAAAGCTGTACTGGTCTACCTATTTATTTTTGCAGGCACTGATGTCATGTATTTTTGCAGGCACTGATCTACTCGTGTATTTTTGCAGGCACTGGTTTACCCATTTATTTTTGCAGGCACCAGTCTACTCATTTGTTTTCTTTTAACACTAATCAACTGTAGGGCGGCCCTTTGAAGTCCCACAACAAGAGTTTAAACAGTTCTTTTCTCTCTAGCCATCAGCTGGGATTCAGGAGGCAGCAATAGATTGGGGGTAGGGCCAAATAAAAGGTAAGAATAACTTGGGGGGTGGGGGCGGGGGTGGGGGCAGAACTGGTTTGGTGACATTTTATTGTCACTGCTACCGGCTCGGCAGAACTGGGCCGAACCGGGAGGAACCCACCACTGGCCACGAGTAATAAATTCAGACTAAAGACTAGACGATATATTTGGGGATTAACTAGATCAAGATGTCTTGCATCCTAAGCAATACAGTTTTTAGAAACCAAATGTAAATAGATTTTTATAGAGATTTTTCATTTGTACTTGAATATAAAATGATGAAACTATTTTTATTTATGTTCTCAATCTTTGTAGGTTATTTTTATTCTTGCAAGTTACATTATGTTCTTTGTCAATTATTTGAAACATATACTATGCTGTGTTAGTAGAGCATGTTGTGTTAGCTTAATAGCAAATGCAGGGAACAACTGTGCTTTTAATTGGGAGTTATTGTCCTTTTTACATCTCTTTTATTAGGATATATCCAGCAGAAATATATTTCAGAAATACAGATCCTGCCAAGATTATCTCGGTTTATGTAAACAAGCTATTTAGTTGGTTGATTCAAATATAATTCCTTGCTTCAGAAAAAAGATTTCATCTGCAGATTCTCCTTCCACATCTGCTTTGTGTTGGCCAAGAAGTCAAGCAAGGGCAAATGTTTATTTGCATACTGGTAATTTCCTCTTACTTGAATATACCCAATTTCACCAATAAGCTGCCCAAACATGAATTTATAGAGGAAACGCCGGTGGCATCAAGGTATAGTCTTAATTTGTGGAAGTCTGATAGTGAGTGAACACTTGCCTGCAAGTGCAGCCATGTTAAAAACCTGCTTATTGTACAGGCATCTGTGAGTCACATGGTGCAGGGAAGGCATTGAGGATCAAGTAGGGTTCAGTTGTATTTCATCAAGGGAATGAGAATAGGTGTGCTTCCTTGCCCTCTCAATCTATATGTGCATCAGTTTGATGACCAATGTATTTTGGGGATATGAATAATTATTGTTCAAAGTTCCATAGCTTAGGAAAGAAAACAAGGCCCAGTGTTAGTCAAAATACTTCTTCTAAACATCCTTTAGTGCAGTGGGTCTCAACCTTCCTCATGCCGCGACCCTTTTATACAGTTCCTCATGTTGTGGTGACCCCCAACCATAAAATTATTCCTAAAACCATTGAAAATATGTTTTTTCAGATGGTTTTAGGCGACCCCTGTGAAAGGGTCGTTCGACTCCCAAAGGGGTCCCGACCCATAGGTTGAGAACCACTGCTTTAGTGGAAGAAGATATGAGAGAAATTCCCCATTTTATATAGTATAGGAGACTAGTTGTGATTTGTATTTGAAATGTGAGATACAAAGTGGTTGTGTGAACACAAATTGTGTATTTATTGGAGGAAAATATTGCTATCCCCATATTTCTTATTTCCGCTTATATAATTTTCAGAGGGATTATTGGCTAAATTCACTTTAGAGTCATATAGACCTTTCTGTATTTGTAAAGAGGTGGACTAGGGTATAATGCAGTGTGAAGTAGGAACTAACCTTTCCTTGTTGAATAGCTTATTATGACCTCTGGTACTTCCTCATTCACTATTGTTTGTCATCACACGTCTGAATTCCTTACTACCATTAGACAAAAGCTACACAAAAACATGCACTTTCACCCTGAAAGCTGATGCACAGTCCAAATAGGTTAAAACTAATCCATCTTGTACCAAAGAGGAAATGGGCTCTCTAGATGCTTAAGAATGAGTCACAGTCATGACGGGAAAGCAGAGGGAGAGGCAGAAAGCAGATCTGTCAAGCCGACTATTTCCAGAAGGTATTAATACACACAGGGACTAGAACATAAATTTCCCTTTACTTCACCTCCCTTTTCTTGTTTTTGTGAGCTAATTTTGCCAGATACATCTAGAGGCATTACAATATATGTCGATAAACATTCTTGGAGGATCTCAAAAAAAAAAAAGGCTTATTTCATCCTGCTGCAATCTGCCTCTTTATATACTACTAAAACTGTATGTGTTTGATATTTTGAAACCTTCAAGTGCAATCTACCATTAAGTGTAATGCTGTATTATAGGGTAACAGTTATTGAATCAGCATACTTCAAATGGCTAACTTAAAGAATCTATCCAAAATCTGGCAACTATGAACCCTACAGGAGAGAAATTTGGCCTCTTCACCTCCACTGCTCCTTTCAACTACATTTCCCCAAAACCCATAGGTTCTGTGATGCAAGGAAAAAGGGGAGGGGTGTATCCCTACTCTCTTATCCACCTCCCTCTGGCCCCTGTTCCTCCTCAGCTGGTGGCAAGATCTAACGGGTAAGCAGGGATTGTCTGCTTTGGAATCGAGGCTGAAATTTGAAATACAGGTAGTGCTCGACTTACAACTACAATTGAGCCCAAAATTTATGTTGTTAAGTGAGATATTTGTTAGCGAGTTTTTCCCCATTTTATGACCTTTCTTGACACAGTTGTTAAGTTAATCTTTGCAGTTAAATTAGTAATACAATTTTAAGTGAATCTGGCTTCCCCATTGACTTTGCTTGTCAGAAGGTCACAAAAGTTGATGACATGACCTCAGGACAGGGAAACTGTCATAAATATGAAGTAGTTGCCAAGCATCCATATTTTGATCACATGACCATGGGGATGCTGCAACAGTTGTAAGTGTGAAAGGGGGTCATAAGTTACTTTTTTCAGTGCCAATTTTTTGAATTGTCACTAAACGAATATTTGTAAGTCAAGGACTACCTGTATCTCAATGGTAGTAGGCAATAAGGGATGGAAAGAAGGGAGCAATTTGGATGCCTGTTGGTGAAATAGGGCTGAGTGGGGGGTGCCAGCAGTCGACAGGTAAGACTTCTTTTTCCCTGAAGGAAGGGGCCCTTGGACACACACTGGGATGGTGAGTAAGTGTGCAGTTTTCTTCACAATCACCCTCTCCCCAGCAAAGCGACAAGTAGTTCCCCAGGATTTCTGATGCCCGCTGCCAGCTTCCCGCAAGCAACGTCAAAAAGAAGCTATCAGGAAGTCAGAAGTTGTTCCCATCTCACTGCTTTTATTTTGCCTACCCATGATCATTGTCTTACTCTTATTTACTCTTATTCTTTACTCTTTCTGAAAGGACGACCCAACAGCTCATGGGTTGTTAAGAATACTACTAAAATTTTCATGTCTCTTTGATATTTTGTAATTGTCAATTGGGTGAGGTAGAGCCACAAATTTGAAGTCAATTTACCTCAGATGGGTTAACTTACTGAATGCATCCAAAATTCAGGACCCGTGGCTTACATGGGATCGAAGTTTGGCAAATTTGGGGTTGTTTCAGCATCCAACCACACTTGGATGCAGTTGTAGGTTGCATGATGTAAGAGTAGGCAGATAAGGTATATCCCTGTTCTCTTTCCCACCTCCTCTGGCTCCTGCACCTAGTCAGCTGGCAGCAAAGCCTGACTAATTAAGTAGCCATTGACTGCTCTGGAACCAAGGCTGAAATTTGTAATCTCTTAATGATAGTGATTGATAAGGGATGAATGAAGGAATAATTTCAATGCCTGCTAACAAAGTGGGGCTGGCTGGGGGCACAGGCAGTCAGATGAGCCACCTTCCTCCCTGGAGGGAGGAGTCCCTTGGGGACATGGCAGAGTAGTGGAGGATGCGATTTTTCTTATTTATTTATTTATTATTTAAATTTTTATACCGCCCTTCTTCTGAAGGACTCAGGGCTGTGTACAGCCACAATAAAACAACATATATCCATAAAATTTAAAAATAGTTTAAAACGTATTAAATAATTTGGCCCTTATATTAAAAAACTACAGACTAATTATGGTCTGTATATCCCTTGATCCCCCTTCCCTACTGCAAAGTGGCAGGCAGTTCCACAGGTCAGCTGAGGAAAAGGAGGAAGCTTTATCAGGGCTCTCTTAAAAGGAGGTGAAACAGTGTAAGTCTTTATTGCATGTGGAAAGAAGAAGGATGAGGGATTAACCGGGATGGTGGTGGGGCAGAGTTGACCAGTTCTGCTGGCGACAGATGAACCGTTTTCTTCCCTGGAGGGAGAACACTGGAATGGCAAATGGGGATGTTGTGAAAAATTCAAATTATACCTAGCACTTTTCAATATATATGTAATTGAAAATTATATCTTTATAATGAAACTGCAGGCAATCTGCATATGTTTCTGGGGAATTCCCCATACAGGTACATGCTTGAATCAGATTACAGGTGACTACAATTGGGATCAGAATCTCAGTCTTTGAAAGCAACACGGTCGTTAGGAATACATCATAAGACTCCTTCATCCAACAACCACAATCCTGGCACTCCCAGTTCTGGTCATTAAGCAATCTTCTGAGTCATTAAGAGGGTAGAGCAAAAGAGCTGATATCCTTTGGCAAGTAGCTCTTTCCTAGGGCAAATGGGCTGCTTGTCAGAGAGTTTCAGCCCTCCCTCTTTCAACCAGCCCGCAGAGACAAAAGGAAGTCATCTCAGCAAGCAGTAATAGCATGCAACCTTCCCAACTGGCTTCCCCACTGAACTTCTAAGGAAGTCCCCTCACATCCTGGACATAAACTGTTTCAACTCCTACCCTCAAAACGACACTATAGAGCACTGCACACCAGAACAACTAGACACAAGAACATTTTTTCCCCAAACGCCATCACTCTGCTAAACAAATAATTCCCTTAACACTGTCAAATTTTTTACTAAGTCCCACTGATGACGGTATGACTGTGACCTTGTTGCTGGTATCCTTAAGATTTATATTGACTGTTTCCTAATATGATTTGATTGCTTATTTGTTCCCTATGACTATCATTAAGTGTTATACCTTATGATTCTTGACGAATGGATCTTTTCTTTTATGTACACCGAGAGCGTATGCACCAAGACAAATTCCTTGTGTGTCCAATCACACTTGGCCGATAAAGAATTCTATTCTATTCTTTAAAAAGTCAACAGAGAAGATTTCAAATGGTGATTATATAATTGTGGGTTGTTTGGCAGTCAGTTCGTAAGTATGAACAGATTGCCATGGGTCCTGGATCAGGACCATGTGACTGTGGGGGTCACATTTTTGATAGCTGGAAGTACTTTACAGATTGAAAAGCACTTTTTCTGAGAGTCTTAATTTTGGACCATTGTTAAACAAATGCCCATACGTTTAGGAGTACCTGTACAATAGTTGCATTTCAAAAAAGTTCATATCTCCTGACTACCATAGGTTTTCTTATCTTAAACTATGTATGCAGGTTTAATTTCTAGTCTGTGTTCACTTAATCTCCAAATAAGGATGTCTGCAGTACGTGCTCAAAAAAAAGTCGAGATTGCAGCCATGACAGTGTGGAAGTGATCCAAAGCTTTTTATGTTACTATACTGGAACTATGGAGACTTCTCTGAAACTCAAAGAATTAGTTATTTCACATTAAAAAAATACCATGCTTAACAGCCAAATCCATGGTTTGTTTTGATTGATACCCAAATATCATCTAAAAATGTAAATATTATCTAAAATGTATGTAAATATTTTCTAAAAATGTAAACTGTGCAATAACTTCATGCATAAATGGCACTTTATTTATTATTTACCACAATAAAAATATGCTGCATATACATGCTGATCATTGACAATTTTAAACATGTTTTATTTCATAAATCTATATCATATTTTAAACATGTTTTATTTCATAAATCTATATCATATTTTAAACATGTTTTATTTCATAAATCTATATCATATTTTAAACATGTTTTATTTCATAAATCTATATCATATTTTAAACGTTTTATTTCATAAATCTATATCATATTTGTGTAAATATAAAATATTTCATATATCAGTCATAGAAATTATCAGATATATGTTGACATAGTACCCTACAAATCAGGGGTGAAATGTTCGTGGATCGGACTGGATCTCCCGGTCTGGTAGCAATCTTGGCCGTTATTTGGCGATCTGATAGCGATGGCGGAGCAAAGCTCTGCCCACCCCTACACTTCTTGCTTGGGACTCCTGTTGCTTCCTGCTTAATGATGCACATGCTCCTGGGGTTAGGACAACTACAAAAATTGATGTTGCTAAGTGATGTGTCATGTGACATCACACTTTATGGCAGCATCACTTAGAAAAGGGTAATCCTAGTCACAACTGACATTGTAACCTCAAGATTACCTGTAAATTTCGCCTTTAAAACTTTCCTATTTTCTTTCTGCCTCCAAAATAAATTCTACACTCTAATTCTCAGACCTTACATTTGTTTGAGGGACTTTTAAGATAGGTGAAATTGAAAGTTTGGGAACCACTTATTGCATGCACTTGAAAATTATGCAGAACACATACTCACAACATTTTGTCAGTACACTGAGAATCTCATTATTTTATTTTATTTTTATTTTATTTTTTGCTATTCTTCCTTGTCTGTACTCCTTGGGAACAAATGTAACCTGATGGGTTTCAAGTTGCTCAGTGGAAGTACTTACTTCAGATTTAACCAAGCTGTGTTTGGGCAGAAAACTTCCCAGTTGTCATTATGTTAATTCTACCTATCCTTGTGCAGTGGTGAGACGGATTGAATAACTGCATTCCTGATTGGGTGGGGCAAAACAAGCACATGTACTTCTGGAGGGTTGGGGGGTCTGTGGCCCTTGCTTTCTTCTTACAAAGAAGAAAAATCCAAATTACTTGCCCCAATACATTCCAAGCTTCTGGGCAGGTCTCCATTCAAATTCTTGTTGTTCTTTGTAATTTTCACATACTTGTTCCTGGAGCATAAAGTGCAGAAATCTCCTCTTACAGCAGCTTTTATATTCAAAGTTTGTTCTTTTCTTGTTGATCTAACCATTCTGGTTTTTAACTGTGCATCCAGGGTATATAATACCGTATGTGAGTATTGATCTCTGGTATAAAAAGTAATAAAATATAACAAATTTGTTTGTAAGCACAGTTTATCATAATGCACAACACAGCTCTGAGTTAAAACTTCTAAAACTTAAAGAAATGTCTATGCTTTACCACCCAGAAGATTAACTGCATTTTACACATAAGTAGTTGTAATAGAAACCCTACATTGTTATTTCTAGAACTTGACAATTGCTTAATTTTTCCATTTGAGTAAGGTGGTAGCAAGGATGCTTAACACTTTATCTGTCTTCCACTTCTTTGCTTAGGATCTCCACAGCCTGGGGGAAAGCTCTGTGTGCATGTTTGTCCTTGCAGAGGCATAATTGGAACATATGGGGGCAGGGGTTGAGAGAAGTGATTTAGAGCACAGAAGTGGTAACCTGAGAATGCTCTCTTCATATAAGATTAGTGTTGTAGATAAGAGATTGAGCTGCAAATAAGCCCCTGGTCTGGATGAAGCTTCTGTCCAGGGTCTCACTAGAAGGCCTTAACCAAGCTACTGTCTCATCCATAATCCTCCCTCCTGCAAAGCTGACTTATTCTGCAGTGCTGATTAGGAAGTGCTTCGAAACTTGAAAATTTAAGTTGGTTTTAGAAGCAATAACTATCTGAAAAGTTGTTTTAAAATACAATAAAATGCAACATTAAAAAAACACAATAGGATTTTAATATATATATTTGTGTGTAATGTACTATTATTCTTTAATATACAGAGGAACAAAATATTCATAGACATCTCTTTCATTTCTGTAATTATGGATAAGCCTGGAAGACCCTTCTCTGTGTCTTTCCTTGTTGGTTAATGGCATTTTTGCATAGCTTCAGGTATCCATTTTTCTGAGATTTTCACATTAAATATATTTTCATCCAGGGAGGTAGCTGATAACTTCATCAATGCATCTCAAGGGGAAAAATGCAATTCAAATAAGTAAAGCTTGCCTGAAGGAACATCATAAGCATGCCTTCTTTAATTTAGTGTCTTTCTGATATGTTGACCTTTAATTCCCAGATTTATTCCCACATCCTACACATCTGGTAAGCACTAAATTGGGAACAATATAACTTTTGAAGAACAAATATAGCCAAGATGTTATAGATGAGTTTGACTTACACAGACACAACCCCACCCCCAAAATAGTCTTGTATAAATGTATTGAGGACTTCTTTCCCTTATTTTTGTACTTGTCTTCTTGTTGTTGGGATATGTACAGATAATCAGCCAGTTTATCCAGTGCCATTATCATAATGGCTTAAGGAGCAGACCTGCTCCCTGGAAGCTAGGTACTCATTGAAACAATTGTACACTCATACCTTCTGCTTAGCTGATCAATTTGCAACCCTAGTTCTCTGCTGTTTCCCACTTTCCCACTGTCAATCACCTGCTTCTTGTTTTTAACATGACAATGACACCTACAAACTCTAATCCTATAAAGATTGTTTACTGTGTTAATATCACCTAGAAGTTTTGTATTTCGTCCTTAGCAGAATCCTTTTGCTCCTAATCACTTTGTGACTGCTATAGATACAACAGGTGACGATTTTCATTTGGCACTTATCTGTGACAGAAAGAAACACATTGTTGATCTTCTGCCCATTTTTCTACTTTGTTACATAACGTTTTTTTCTCCTTGGCACTAGGTTTAGAACTTTTTTCTCTGTTTCCACATGCAGTATTTTCTGCTTAGAACTTATTAATAAAGTAAAATCATAGTGAATTTGTATTCACTTTAGCAAATTGATCAGTGCTAGATATTATTGCACACTAGACTAAAAGTGTACAATATCCAAGAGCAATGCTACGTTTTTGCACTCTTTTGCCCAACTTTCATTTATTTATAAACAAAAATATTTCTAAAATATCTTTACTCTCCTCCTCAGCCAAAAAACACCTCAGTTGTCATAATCATTGCCAATGTTCTTATAGTAAAAAGACATGACATGAAAGGAAATAGTGATGAAGAGGGAAGAATAACAATTTAGATACTAGTGCTCAATATTACAAAGTTATTTCTATTGATTAGCTGGTATGGCTAGAATATAGGAAAATAAAAGGTAGGCAGTCTTTTAGCCCTGTTTTCCATTTCTCAACCTCTTGCAGCCTGGGAGAGATGGTCTTAAAGGTTTCATCTTCTTGGGCTTTAAGAAAATTGTCCCAATTCCTCTGTTCTGTCCACCAGAGGAAGAAGGAATGCCTCTGATTGCAACTTGTTTTTTTAAAAACCTAGCTTTACTATTTGCATATTCATTCTTTATAATTTTAAAAAAAAGTTTGTTTTCTTATAACTAGAATTTGGACCTTTCCAGATATTTTGGACTACATCTCCCATATTCCCCTGCTATTAGTACAGGGGGAAGGTGGCAATTAGAGCAGTTTTTCACACTGCTTATTGAATTGTGTGTAAGAGAGAAAAAGGGTTGAGATATCATTTGCCTCATGATAAGAGATTCTGGGATTTATTTATTTTTTTAAGCAATAGGTTTCTTGCTCTAGGCACCTAGCAACCTCATCATAAGGTTCCATCCTTCCTGTGCTTTAGGAAGATTGTCAAGAGCCAGTCCTCTGTTCTGTCCAACAGAGGAAGACGGAATGCTCTGATTGCAAATGTGTTTTGTGAGCACATGGCTTTTGTAATTTTGTTTCACTTTTTGACTTTCATTTGACTTTTTATGTATTTGGGGATAATTTTATTTCTCTCTCTCTCTTTTCTTTTGCATATTTTTCTCTCAAGATGAAGTGAGCTGCTGCTGCTGATACCTTTTAATACAATCAATTAGTTGGAATGGTGCTATCTAATGTGTTTTGATCTTTTTGTAATGAATGGTGGCAGTCTCCAAGGAAATTTCCATTGTGTTTGTTTTGCTCAGGTTCTATTTTCATAATGTAACTCTCTTTGATTATAAATATTTTTTGTTGTGAGAGTTCACTGTTCACTGAAGGAAATAGTTCCTTCCTGCAAATAATTATATAAAAATTAGTTTTCTGGGAAGTGACTTAATGGGATATCGGTAAACAAAGTGCTTGGAAAGAGTTTAGCAACAGTACTTCTTTAGGCTTTTTTTCTTTGGCTTTCTGTGATGAAAAATAGATAAGCATTTTCTTTCTGAGCATATCCAACACATTAATGCAAAGGATTAGAAAAACTAGCAGTGCTAATATCATCCTCCACAAATTCTTGAGATACCTTTCTTTCTTTAAACACTCTCAGTAGAGCTTTTCCTTAGTTCTGTCAGGTTCAGGCATTTGGCTAACATCAATAAGGGTTCCCTAAAATTTCCCAACTTAATCCTATCCTGTTCAACTACTGTTGGCACATGCATTTGCCAGAAAATCAAATAGCTCTAAGAGTGCAACTCCCCATCTGATAATGAAAGCAATTTTAGTATCCTGTAGAAAAAGAAGGCTAAATGTTGACAAGTTCAAAGGAGAGGGAAATACATTCATTCACTTGCAAGCTAAGATACTAACCAGGTATTCCATCTTCTAATTGCTCTTCTGTTTATATTGTACATACTCTTCCATGCATCATGTCATTGCTGAAGTGACAGAATACATTCCACTCCGGGTTGGACATAGGGAGAATCTGGAGAAGGCGTAAGTAAACTCAGTTTGTATGTGTCCTGCTTTGATACCTACTTCCTGAGATAAAATGATTCCATTTTCCCAAATCTATTTTATAAGCTTTAGCTCACAACTAAAACATCTCTGGCTCTTTCTTGATTCAAGTATTTTTTAGAAGTTTGACTCATTTTTGTGTAAACAAAACTTTGATACACATGTGACTTGTTGTGGGAGAGCGCAATGGTGTTCCAGATTCCAATCTTTTGCCCAGTTTAGCCAAATTCTAGGCAGAGCTGAAACTTTCCCCTTTAGTTCATTGAAACAGTGATGCTTTCCAAACATTGTTTATTTGACAGATTTACTACCTTTATTATTTTTACAAATAACTCAAGGCAGAAAACATGGCCAACACAACTTTCTCCTCCTATTTTCCCCACCACAACTCTGTGAGATGAGTTAAGCTGAGAAAGAAGGACTGGCCCAAGGTCATGTTAGCCTTTCTTGGAAAAAAAGCAGTGAAGCTAAGTTGAAGGATAAAAAGCATTTTGGAAAGCTTGAGAGAGGTTTCCTTATCGGTTTACTTTTAAGGAAATGGATATTTTGAGAATGGTCACATTTTCCATGCCACTGAAAAGATGAGCCTCTGTCCTGATAGCTATTTTATATGAGTGCTATAATTTATTATTAGAATTCAAAATGTGCCTCCTGTCTCAAAAATATCTATTGTATCTTCAAAATGCACTGAGAATAAAAACTGTTATCATTTTGATTCAGGATAAAATAGAAGATAAATCTATGAGTCTTGCAGATCTATTCTTTAATCTTCTTATCTTCTGCTTCTTGGGAGTCAGATTAACTGCACAGCAGTTGGGATGTTTCCTGCTCCCTATCCTGAAGAGTGTCTTCATCCTAATAAGAAAGACATTTATAATTCTAAATATTTCATGCATAGAAAAGTATTTTGGCTTTATTTTGGATTTTTTGAATTTTTGCAGATCTTTGCTACTGAATGTTATCAGAATTTCATGTGTGTTGGTGTGTGTGTGTGTGTGTATGAGAGAGAGAGCGAGAGAGAGAGAGAATATTTTTAAAAAAACAATTATTTATATCTAGTTGCAGTAATTGCAACCAAATGCAATTTGGTTCCTACAATAGAAAACATCCTCACTTATTGCATCACAGTATGGCATGCCGGCTTGACAGCCACAGAGAAAAAAACATTACAGAGTGTGGTGATCACAGCACAAAACATCGTGGGCTGTCCCTTGATACCACTAGATACCGCTAGGGCTCGCTGCCTTAGGAGAGTAAGGAAAATCCTCAGGGACGACTCTTTAGCTTCCTAACATTGGGAAGGAGATATAGAAGCATAGCCAGCCCCACAAACAGGCTGAAGAACAGTTTTATCCGTGGACTGTCAGACTCCTGAATGCGAAATAACATCATAGCTATGTAGTAGGATGGATTTGCAGGACCGGCGCAACTTGTAACATGTTCACACTGGTGCAATAGGACTGGGTTTTTGTTAATATTATTTATTGGGTTAGGGATTTTCTGTCTTCACTATGAGTTATATTGTGTTGGGGGGGTGCACTGAGGGAGCTCCACCAATCTCACTGTACATATGTTGTGCAGTGACAATAAAGGTTATTACTATTATAACTAGTAATCAGTCTTTTATGTCACTGTATAGGACAGTGATGGCTAACCTTTTTGCCATCGTGTGCCAAAGGTGGGAGGAGTATGGGGGGACCGCCTGTGTGCGTGCCCACACCCATAATTCTATGCACCCCGCCCCCTACGCATGTGCGCATGACCCCCCCACGTTCCCCCCGCTTTTGGTATGCGATGGCACGGTGGGCCTTTTTTTTTGCTCTGCCCAGGCTCCTAGAAAGCCTCTGGAGCCTGGGAAAAGCAAAAAACGGGCCTTCCCCACACTCCCGAGGCCCTCCCGAGGCTGGAAATAGCCTTTTCCCCTACTTCTGGTAGGCCCAGAAGGCCCAAAAATCAGGTGGTGGGAGCTGAGCTTGCGTGCCCACCGATATGGCACCGAGTGCCACCTGTGGAACGCGTGCCATAGGTTCGCCATCACGGGTATAGGACTTTTGTTCCATTCCTCCATGGTGAACTGCTTCAGCTCAGTAATATTTGAGGATTGTGGCATTTGACTTTGACTTTGACATTCCAAAACATTGTATTTGCTCTTCTTAATTCATTCTCTTTTAAACATGCTTGTGTATTTTGGATTATTGTTTTACTGTTCAGCTGATGGGCACATAGCCTGATATTCCAATACAGAATTTTCTGATGCAAAGCAGAATTCATGCTTCCTTCCATGATGGCAAGTTGTCTGGCTCTGAGAGAGCAAAGAACCACCAAATCTTGATATTATCACCTCCATGTTTGATCATTGAGACCACAGAGGAATCATGCTCAAGGCTTTTGAGGGACTTCATGTGGGTCAGGGCCATAAATTTTGCAAATTCATTATTAAGAAGTCTTTAATAGTTTTAAATCAAAGTTACTAATTTTTTTTGACCTGATAAAGCCTGAATTAAGACAAAACACACCCAACACATTCTTCAGCTGGAATCTACGCTTCCAAGAACACAGCCTACTGCTTCCTGCTTTCTCAAATAGCCACATAAATTATGTTACCCTATCAGAGAATGCATATTAGTTATGGGAATAGACCTAATGTGATTACATTTATTAGATAAAATGCATTAATTAAAATTTAAGGGTAAAAACAAATGAGGATTTGCCCCCCCCCAGGAGACTGCAACATTTCTCCCATCCAGTTTTCATTTACATTTATTTCCATATCAGTATGCTCAATTACTTGCTGATCTGTACAATATATCACTTTGAACTCTGATTCCCCAAAATGTGCATATTTTTAATATTTCTTTTGTGCTGGAGAGGCAAGTGTTTCATCTTTAAAGTAATAAGTCATGTACATCAGTAAGAACATTTTTTCATAAACACACACACACACATTTGCCATATGAATATTGCTGACCTAGGTCATATACAATTTATTCAAGTGTTATTACAATTAGCTTATGCAAATATTACTATATAAATGAATCATTTGCTTTATATATCATGATCTTCTCCCATGTCACCAAATAGAGATTGGCCTCAGCCTTATGCAGAAGTTTTTAATGTAAGTATTTGAATGTATATGGGAAGTTATAGCAGGCTTTTCCAACAGCGCAAACAATTCTCTTGTTTAGCAACAGAAATTCAATTGTGGTTGTAAATCAAGGACTACATATTATATTCTCCTGGTTCAATGCGTCTATCAGGAAGGTTTTTCCCATGTACTGTACATTTTAACCATTGCTAGATGGTTATGGATAACCATAAAAGTGGAGAACAGTCTCAGTGGATAGTGGGGGGAAAGAAGACAAAAGGAAAGGAAGAATAGGAATCAGTACAGTGCCCACTGGATCATTTTGTTAGCTGATCATTAAATTCCAATATATTTTGTAACTCTTTTTGGAAGCAGATAAATAATAAATGACTCATGGGAATTATTAAAAACAGTTTGTTAATTGTACGTTTGCATGTTTTAATTTGAAACAGATACAGCCGTGAGCAATTTCTCATTTTACTGTGTTGTGAAATTGGTATGTCTCTAGATCCACTGAGGATTGTGTTGGTGGAGTTCATTGGAAATATGATCCCAATCTTACATGGCTCATTAAGTTCCAGGATTAGTGTATTTTTAACAAGTTTTTTTTTAATGGATTGTTTTGGAAGAGATCAGTGCTACAGCAGACACTCTGTAACTATTTGATGTGTCTCAACCAATCTTTCCTCAGTTGTAGATTTTCAAATAATTCTTTTTCCCATGGGCACCATAAGAAGCAGAGACCAAACTATAGTAAATAAAGATATGTAATCCATTTTAGACATGAGCTGAGAGCCTAGTTTCCTAATATGTCAGAGTTCTCCCTGTCCTGGATTTATGAGGTGTTTTTTTTCTCTAGACATTCTGTTTTCCCTACAGCCCACAAGTGCAAAGAGCACACTGTCTATATAGCCCACTGTGAAAACAAAAGAATATACTACCAATCTTGTTGGTTGGCCTAGGGAACAGCCCAGCAGGATCATATTTTTTTCTTCTAAGCACATCTTGCCTTAAGTTTCATCTTTCTCATTATTCCAGAAAAGCAAAAAGTTTGCATGGATATGGATATATGTTCATATCCATGCAATTCTTGAATGCATCTTTTCTTTCCACTCTTCTTCTCCATAAGTTGTGTTCCATTAAAGGAGTATGTCTTGTGTAAAATTTTTGAAATATGAATTTGAAATAAAAGTATGAAAGCTCTCTGTGTAAATTATTTATTGTAGCTGTTGTGTACAGTATTTCAATCAAAATTAAAATGCCCTTAATTTGAATTCGATTTTTTGTGATTGCAATTTGTTACTGTTCTGAAAGTGAGTCTTTCCATGGTTTTTTTCTTAATTCATGTCTAGCCCTTGAATTCCCAGAGAATCCTCTAACCAATATGTGAGATCAGCCAAGGTACACCATTAGTGATTTTTTTTCCCTCTTAATATGCATTGCCCCCTCTGTTTTCTAAACAGTTGTGTTCATTAAGAAGGCCTGGATTATAAATCAGATGTAATTTCCAAAGATATTTGAATCTATGGATAGAACCTATCTTATAGTTTCAAATAAGAATAGTTTTTAAAAACCATTATTTTAATTTCTTACATTGTTTCCCAATTTTTCTCACAATTAACTGTTAGATTCTGGATGCAGTTCCTAATTTGTATTTCCTTTCAACAGTGCTGGTGAGTTCAAAAGGAAATCAGGATTTGGGTTCTCTAACTATCTGCAATGGTCCTTTGCATTTTTACAGAGTGCTTCTGATGGCTTCTGGAAGTCTGTGGCAACCCATGTTCCAAGGGAGCCCAATGAGATCCGAATCCTGAATCCATATTTTATACAGGAGGCAGCCTTCAGCTTTATTGGCCTTCCTTTCAACAATGGCCTGATGGGCAGAGGGGTAAGTTTACACTGGAGCCTATCCCCAATATGACCCTTGCACTCTTTTGTATTGCAAATGGGAAATCAAGCCTAATAATCTAATAATACATTCTTCCCTGCTCTAAATCCTCATCCATATATTAGTGAGTGGATGAAAACTGTATCACTTTTTGATTTTGTGCCATGTCCAATATGCTGATAGTAAATGTTAGATTGATAATGGTAAAAAAAGAAGCTAGAAACCATTCAGAAATAATAAAAAAATAATCATGAAATGAAATATGTATGCAAATTTTAATGTTAAACGGAGTATGAAAATCCATAGAACAATCCAGATCACATATATGGCATGCACTATATGGTGTTCCATTATAGAATAGAATAGAATAGAATAGAATAGAATAGAATAGAATAGAATAGAATAGAATAGAATAGAATAGAATAGAAT
>WNWU01000004.1:18592699-18603913 GCA_012654045.1 Ptyas mucosa
ATAGAATAGAATAGAATAGAATAGAATAGAATAGAATAGAATAGAATTCTTTATTGGCCAAGTGTGATTGGACACACAAGGAATTTGTCTTTGGTGCATATGCTCTCAGTGTACATACAAAGTTTGAGTATAATCAATTATGGCTGTACTTGCAGCTTTCCTAGCAGGTGGGAATAGCCAAGTTTGTTCTCAGGCTAGGAATATTACATTACATTTAATATTACATTAATTTGTTTAATCACTTCAATATTAGTTTTCAAGTATCTCAGGGGACAATAATATACAATCTAGTGATATCAGAGCTTTTGGATGATGCTGACAATATCTGCTGTTTATTTTGACCATGAATCTCCCCCCCCCCCAAAAAAATACCTTCAATGAAATTATAAGTGCTCCTGTTTGTCTTTCTGAGTCACTTCCCATCTAGAAAGAAGTTAAACAAGGTTGTGCATTGCCTAATTTCTTTTTTAATTTTTATATTCTGGAAAATAATAAATTCCATCTTGCTAAATTTGACTAACAAATCCATTTTAGTTTTCCTTGATGCTAAAGAGATTACTTTTTTGTTTCGTGATTCCCAGAATTGCTCCTATAAAGACTCAAGACCAAGACCAATATAGTCCAATCAACATTTTCAATTTCTGTACTCTGAGTCACTTATAATATATACAATTTCAAGTTACACCAGGAATCAGCAGTTGCTTCTGTAAAGGTTCCATTGAGGTAGAAAATAGTTGATCAATTGCTATTGCGAAGTGTAAAGGGAACAATTTAGGCCTTGCAGTTTTTAAATATTAATAATCTACACACAGTCCAATTACTTTCACACTATGTATGTGATTAATAAGCTTTCTTGATCCTTTATAAATTTTACATGCTAACATTATATAGCACTTTAAAAAAAACTTCAATTTTTTGTTTCTATTCTCTGTATTGTCCTTTCCTTTGGAATTCTCTGGCAGCTGACCCATGACTAAATAAAACTAAACTACTATCGTAGTAAGGAAGAAGTAATAAGGATACATTCATTTCCAGCGTGCTCTTTTTTTTTCATTCTTTGCCCATCATACTTGCAAATACATTTAAATGCCCTAGACTTGAGGGAATGTAATATGCACCTATATTGAATTTCTCTAGCACGTTAAATAGACTCTGAAAGTTTACATTCCAAGAATCAACAGATTGAAGTAGGATATAACTGTAATAAAAATAGAATAAAGTTGCTGAGTGAGGGACCCAGTATAGATTGTCTTGTAAATATCTCATGTACTGCTTTTTACCCTTTATAGTGAAACTGACAGAATAGGAGCATGACTTCATGCATCTCTGTCACCTATATATTTGTCTTTTCCTTTTTCCATTCCATTTTTTAAAAAAACAGTAATTCTCAGACAGTTCTCGTGTGTCTATTCAGTTCCTGAATTTAGCATTTTACAGGGAAGAGTTGTCATATGAGATTGATTCCATGGTCTTGTTCCCAGCATTAGCACTTTTTTTATTCAAAGGAATGGCAAGGATAAATTGTATAGATGCATTTCATTATAGATGTATTTTAACTACTTATTCAACATATATTGCTTGTTTGTTTCAGGAAGATAAATTTGTTAATACATAACCAACTGTTTCATTCTGACATTCTTAATGAGGGGGTCGCACTTCCCACTAAAAATGAAAAGAAAGGGGGGGAGCTACAACTAGATATCAAAAAAGCTACACTGTTTTTGTTTCTTGGCTGTCTCAACAGGCATACAGCAGTAAGTCAACTTTCAATACTTGCTAAGGAGGAGCAATCTCAGAACATATAGCTAGGTTCTTTAAGTATTTATTTTCATTTTATTTTTCATTTTACTTTTTTGCTTATTTAGTGGCTTCATAAGCCTAAGCATGTACTAGAAAAAGGATACAGTAAAGGAGTTAAAGTTATATGTTCTGCCCCTGTTAGCATATTTATAAGAATGTAATCTCCTGTATCAGGAATAAATAAAAGTTGTGCTATTCCCCACTCCCACCCTTCCCTCTCATGGTAAGAGGTCTCTTACTACGAAAATATGCTCTATTTTGGCAAATAATTTCCAAATTGGATTATACACATATATTCAAAGTATATTGAAGTTCCGTCTTTTTTCATCTTGGTATTTGTTACACAGCATCAGTTTTAAGGGGAATGTTTTTAGTCTTTTGGAGAAAAAACACATATAAATCTTTGCCATCCACTTTTTCTTAATTTATTTCTTATTTGTATTTTGAAATGTATTATCTTAAACATTCAAGCAATTACATTTTGTTTGGAGTGGAAATGAGATACTGTGGAAGAGTATGTTGTGAATCTAACTTTGTGAGGATTGGATAAATTGTGTTTTATATATATATATATATCAGATTGGCAAAATCAACCAGGGAGGTTTTTAATTAAAACCTGATGTTTCATTTCACAAAAGCCTGCTTGGACATTTTTAAAATAGTTTAGCTTATGGGACTTTAAGAAAACAGATTTTGCCAATGGTCTCTGTCACACAAAACAAACAATAAACTCAATGTTCTGGGAATTCGTATAAAAACAATATGAAATAAAGATGCAGGTGTAGAGGTTTGGAAAATCAGGGCAATATTCCTTGTGTAGTGACAATAATGATCCAAGCCAAGTTCTTATGTTTCCATTCAAGAGGAACTTCATGCATTCGTGGACTGTGCTTTCATATAGAAGAACAACATGCAATGTAACCATAAGGAAAAGCATGAAGGGATGTGGCAGAGGTTTTATAATGGATCTGGCAGAGGTACTGCATCCTCCTTGCTGTGTAAACCACTGTTTCTCAATTTGGCAATTTTAATTCCCAGAATCCTCTAGCCCGCCATGTTATTTTCTTCAGGATATGAAGCTATGTGAGTTTTCAAAATTTTATGCAGGGGGCTGAAGAGAAATTCTGCTAGGGCAATGCATCCTCTGTTCTTTCTATCTCAGAGTTACATTCAGAAGGTTCATGAACAAAGGTCTAGCTCAGTGATGGCTAACCTTTTTGCCATCGCGTGCCAGGAGGGGGGGGGCAGGGGAGGGTCGTGCGTGCACGTGCCCACACGCATGCACGCACAACCCCCCCTCCCTCTCTCCCCCACTCCTGACACATGATGGCCTGGTAGGCCCGTTTTTCTTTGTTGCCTGGCTCCAGATCCTGCCTATTTATCTGGGAAGGGCGGAAAAAAGCCTTTCCCACTCCCTTGGAGGCCCTACGGAGGCTGAAAGGGCCCATTTCCTGACTCCCGGTGGGACAGGAAGTGATGTTTTTTGCTGTCCTGAGCCTCCAGAACCTCTCTAGGAGCTTCTCTAGGAATCTCTAGGAGCCTCTCTAGGAGTCTTTGGAGGCCAGGGACAGCAAAAAAGTCACTTCCTGTCCTACCAGGAGTCAGGAAATGGGCCTTTTCAGCCTCCGTAGGGCGTCCAAGGGAGTGGGAAAGGCTGTTTTCGCCCTTCCCAGATAAATAGGCAGGATCTGGAGCCAGGTAAGAAAAAAAACAGGCCTTCCCCACCTCCCCCAGTCCCTCCAGATGCAGGAAACAGCCTGTTTCCCTACTTCTGGTGGGCCCAGAAGGCCCGAAAATCAGCTGGCCGACGGGCGCATGCGCCCCAGAGCTGAGCTGACGTGCCCACTAACATGGCTCCGTGTGCCACCTGTGGCACGCGTGCCATAGGTTCGCCATCACGGGTCTAGCTCGATATGTATTGCAATCCTATTCATAACAGCGCCAACACAGCTCTGGCTAGCTAATATTTCCTTTAGGATAATCCATTCCATTTCCCCCCATTTGTTTGCTTTTCTTTTCAGATCGGTAGCCCCATTTGAAGGCTATTGAGCCTACTCAGTCTTCATTGAATCCTTCTGTTTGTCTGTTATTTTTTATACTTATGCAAATCTTGTAATCCCAAATAACTCACTGATACTTCCTCTCTTGAAATTTAGAAGGCTCATACAATAATAGTTTCAATCTTGCTGGCAGCTGTTAATTAAGTTCACTACCAGAGAGAGTGTGACACACAGCACAGTCCTACTAAATTAGTCCTAGGAGTGAAATTAAGGCTTGTTGTGTGAGCCAAAAAACCCAGCAGTGTCTTTACTGTGAAGATTCACTCCTAGCACCAATTTAGTAGGATTTTGTTAACTTGTATTTATGAAATTTTTCCTTACATACAGAACTAAATCAAAAGGTCTTAAAGAATTATTAAAAGTCTGTGTAATCAGAGTCCTCTCACAGAGTGCCTGTCATCAATACATTCAGAGGTATACCACGAGGTGTCATAGGAACACACAGCTTGAATGATGCCCTTAATAACTGGGGCTAAACTGAATTCCTTATAAAGGATTGAAATATTCCATTCCTCTTTCCAAGCTTAAATAAACTTCAGGGTGCTATAACCATGCCACATATGGTAACAATGTGCTGCCAATTAGCATTGTAATTTTAGGGTTTTTCAACAGGGCTGAGAAGGCCAAGTGTAATGGTTCAAGACTCATCCCATAGCATTTCATTCAGGATTTAATAAACAAGTGTAGGGACATTTATGTCTACTTTGTACCTATAATTTTTTCCAGATGAAACTGAATAATACTGCAAAGTACAATAGTGCTTATGCAATAACAATGGATGAAAGATCCATTCCAGATTGGGACACTTGATTTTGAAGCAGAACTGCCTTTGGATTTGGAAATGAGGACATTAATTGAAGATTTGGCGCTACTGAAGATTTGGCGGAGTTCTCTTCTTGACTGGAAATCTTATTCCCCTTTCCTAATGCTATCAATATTGGGACATAAATAAGATTTGGGCTATATGATTTCGCTAATATCCATGAGAAGTTTGGGAGCGTGCTTCTGCTCTGTTCAAATAACAATTCCAATTTCCTATCTCTTTAGGGGAATAAAAGGAACATGCTAGCTATAAACTTCAAAGCTGTATATTGTTTAGAACTAACATATCCTTATGGTTACCATAAGACTATCTTTTGTATACGATTTCACTTGTGCTGATTAACTTCCATAATCTATTCTTATTAATCCTTCTTATTTCTGTCTTATATGTGCAGAGTTTATCATTTTTTTTGTTCTTTGCACTACAGTGTCAGATGTACAGTCTGGAATCTATTTTTTAGGAGTGATAATAGACTCATTGTGTGGTCCTGGTAATTCATGAGCTAAGCTTGTGCTATCATTTTTAGTCAATTTGTTGTCTTGGTGAAAAATGCTATCCATAGAATTAGGCTGAAATCAATCACTTCCAGCATGAGAAACTGGAACTGTCCACAACTGTTAATAATCTACTTGGAAATAGTTTTGGAAATTTTGTTGACAATCAGCAGTTAAATGTTCTGAATATGTTTACCCAAACCAATAAAAATGTAATCAGTTACAACGATATATATATTTTTCAATTCTGATTGATGTAATAGATAGTTTTGTGATCAGAAACAGGTAGCTTTGGTTGAAATGTAACTAGTTGACTCTGCTACCAACTATATTTGGTAGAACTGACTTTGATACTGGTGATTGATTGATTGATTTGTTAAATTTATAGGCCGCTCATCTCATGGTGCAAGGCAACACATATATTTTTTTTGAAACAGTTCAGGAGGAGATGTCAATTTAAGGGCTTTTTGAGGGAAGAATGGCATTCTGTGAAATGGAACACACATTCTCAGCTATGCTCAAAACCATCTCTGTTGGAAATCTTACTGGATTTTGAACAAGATTTTTCTTTTCTTGGCTTAAAATTTTGACCAACTGCTTTGCCTTTGCTGGTGGTAAGAGAAAGGTGAGGGCAGCTGAGAACCTTTTTACTGCCTTGACCTGAAAATGTGCTGTGGTTTCCTACCGATAATATTCTGGCTAATTAAGCAAGAACAATTTGATACTGGGATTATACAGAGAAGACATCACCCTTTATGACCACATTGCTCATTGGTCCTAATTGTTGTTGTAACTCTAGGACTGCCTGTACAAACCTTGTAATTATTGTATGCAACATTTACACAAATATTACATATTTAGGAAGCAGAACAAAGTAGCTTTTAAAATTGCAGATTTGTATCAAAAGATACTTGTGTGGAACTTTTCACACACAATGGAATGCTTACTCTACTGTAGAGGGAAACAACGTGATTTTTCCTGACATAATTTGGTTTAAGATCCAGTTTTGGTGAGTTATAGGCATTAGATGGCATTTTTGTTTGCATGAGACAACAGTATCCTGTTGCTTAAGTTATTTGTTTAAACCAATTATTCATGGATATTATTCCCCCTTTTTCTTATTCCTAATGCTCAATCATCCCATCATCAAATATTAATATAAACAAGCATTTAATTTCACATGGACTTGAACAGCTTTCACAGGCTGCTTAAATCAAATTTAAAATGGGTGATTATTAAGGTATCCAATAATATATCTCACTAGACTGATCAAAAATTCATGAGACTATTGAAATTATCTGGATTCTCATTGTTTTAGTTGTTTTTATTTACATTTCCTGATGTATTTCTTACTGAAACTTCCTGAGACTCTGGGCAGCATAGAAAATTTACACAATAAAAACACAATAAATAGAATAAAAAATAAGTCTCATAGAATAAAATTGACTAAAACAGTAACCTATAGGTAAAAAATTAAACCTAAACATTTATTTTAATAAAATTAGAAAACTTGATGTGAGTGATCCTTTCAGCTTTTAAAACTACTTTGCAATTGTTTGGTTCATTATATTTTTATTGTCCATAATTGGGAATTGTAGGTTGGGCTTTTAAAAGCATTAATGACTTTCTGTCCCTCAAGCTACTTCAAGCTTGTTAATAAATTTATTGCATTAGCATTACATTTCAAGTCATGGATTTATACTTCTGTCATGTTCTGGCAGCTTCCATTCCCTTGGGGATTAACCTGAGATCAGGAAGTCTCAGTGATTCATAGGATTGTCACCTTCCTGGTTGTTTTGTAGTTTAGTCCTAAGGGTGTTTTGCCCACATGTGTATCTAAGGACTTGACATTCAGTCTGTCAGAGTGCTTTTGGTGGGCAGTGGCTGGTCTGTTTTCTGAGAACTGTAGATTTTTTAACTTCTGGTCTAAATAATTAAACATGCTTCTTCTGTGAGTTAGTAAAACGTGTTTCTTACATGCTATTCTGTATCAGATTCTTTTCAGAGCAGTTGTTCTCAGTTATGACGGATCGATTGATTTGTTTGTTTGTTTGTCAGAGTGGATTTGCAGGCTATAAATAGTGGGGAAAAAGTTAGGAAAAGTTTTCTCTGCCAAAGGTTTCTTTTCTTTCTGCTTGCATTTTGATTGGAAAACCAGTCTTCCCTAACTCCTCCATCTAGGATTCTTCTTATAATCTTATGTTCTTATCTTGAGCATCTCAATTTAACTTTATCCTGAACTATTAATTCTGTGTACAGTGCAACTCATAATGCAGAGTCTATTCTGTTATAGCACCCTTCAAAGGCTATTATAGAACCAACCCCTAGCCAGTAAAATTATCCATTGTTTAATTATGCAGAATGATTAACAGGCATTGAATTCCAACTGCAGCCCTGGTTCAGTGAAATCTCATTCACTAGATTCTGGGCTTTTTTTCTTCTAGCAGCCAGCAGACTCTTTGCTGTCCATTGCTGGCTGCTAGAAGAAAAAAAGCCCAGAATCTAGTGAATGAGATTTCACTGAACCAGGGCTGCATAAAATCTTGGCTTACATAGGTAGAACCTGGTTAAAGAGAAACACACACACACACACACACACACACACACACACACACATATGAATGAAGGTTCTCCATTCACATTTATGCCCATATAAGATCATAAATAACATTGCTAATGAAACATTTGTCATTTAGATATTGCCTCTTTATCTTAATGCATTAATACTAAATTATGAGATGTATTATTTTAAGTAAGCGTCTGCTTTTGAAATTCTTTGGAGGAGTAAAAGATAAAATAATATTTTTCTAAAATAAAAAATATGATATGTTCCTTCATGCACAGTGGCAAATGCAGTAATTTAGATCAGGATGAAAATGTTTTGGCATTAAGAAACTACCTTTTTTCATTTAGATAGACAGGGATTGCCATCTAAATTTCAAATCAAACTTTCTGGGATTATCCACTTTTTGGAGGGATATATTATTTTTTCTTTGGGTTTGCTTTAATTACTGAAATAAGATTTATACCCTTTTGTTTTTAGTATTATATGGAAAAATAGCAAGAATTACAATGCTGCTTTTTGGCAGTTGCTGTCAAAGATTGTTAAAACAACATCTGGAGCACCTGAGGTCCAAAAAAAGGGGGGGGAGGGGGGAGATTACAAGCTTCAGGTGGCCCTGGAACATAATACAACTCTGATTTAAAAAGAGTTTAGCAAGTGATGTCCGCACCCAGTTGTACTCAAGGTGGGATTTTCAAGTCATATATTTGTTAATAAATATTATTACAGTTTTTACACACTGTGCCAGCTATTTGAAAAGATTATTATAAAGCTATTTTAATTTGTGTAGTAGCCTTCTAAATAACCAAAGAAGGACCCAAGGAACTAAAACTTTGGAACATCAGCAGGAATTGTGCTTGCCACAGAATTAATGGACTATTTTGCTTCAATCATAATCTCTCCATGGCACAGTAGTTATAATTTTACATCCCGAACTGCTGTTTGATGACCTGGTTTCAATACTTAATCTAATCCAGTTTTATATATAAACCAATTAACCGTTGAGTCCAACCAGCATTAAGTACAATAGCAAAAAGTACAATTTGCTTGTGTTTGTACAAAGTTGTGGTGATTATACGGTTTGGTTTTCATGAGCATTTAAGTTTATAACCTTTCTGGACTTCCGGTGGGACTGCGACATTGCCGGACGCTTCTTTTTGAAGAAGCGTAGAACTGTTCTTGCAGTTCACTTCGTAGAACTGCAAGAACAGCGACTATCGGCTGTCTTGCGGTTTGAAAACTTTCCCCCTGGTATGAGGGGGGAAAGTGAGTAGACGGGTGGGGTAGAGCTCCCTGAAAGTGCCAGATTTCACCCATAATCTGGCGCTTGAAGATGAGAGCTCCCCGCTAAGCCTGTCAGTACTCTGGACCCTGGATGCCTCTGCTTTGCAGAGCTAGATGTCGTTACCATCCCAGCACCAACTTTAAATAGATACTCTTTGAATCAAGCTGGCGGAGCACAAGCAGTATGAATCAAACAGCAAGTATTTTTTTTTCCTTTTAACTCCAAAGATTTACTTTCTTTAAAAGATTCTTCCTAAGCTGAAAGTGAAAGCAAGATGGTGTTTGAGTTTTAACAGGGCGTGAAGAAGTGAAAGCTAAAAGTAATTATTGACAAGCCCCTGTTTGAAACGTAAAACTCCTTTTTGAAAAGTGGATGTAACAAGAAAGGAATAATAATAATTGAAGCAGCAATACAAATTACAAATTGTAAAGGATCCCTTTTTTCTTCTTCTTGAAACTCTTTTTTTCTTTTTCTTTCCCTTTTTTTTTCTGTCCTTCTGGAAGGGAAGGAAGAAGGGGGGCAAGATGGCTGGGCTTTTTGAAAGCAAAGGAGGGTTATTTAACCCTCAATGGTCTGATTTTGAGGAAGCTTTGAGTTCAATTACCTCTGCTTTATTGAAAAGAATTGATACTATATTTCAAGCTTCTCAAGCTGGAAACAATGAAATACATGGAAATACTGAGTTGCAATCTAGCAGTGGGGGATTGAATGAAGAGTTGGGAGATGCAAAAAAACAACAACAGATTATAGCAGATTTTACTGAGGAGAGAAAGATGAATGCTGTGCAAAATAAGGAGCAAGAAGTGTTGGAAGCTGATGAAATTTTGGTTCCACGAATTTTTTTTTATAAAACTCAATCTGCACTTAAAGAGTTGTTTCCAGAAGAAGCTACATTTCTGCAAAAATTTTATAATATGCAATCCCAAAAACCGCAAAATTCTACTGGAGCTAAAAAAGGCAGAGGGATCAAAGTTAAGAAGAAAGTTCGTAAAAAGGAAAAGAAGAAAGACTGGAGAAATAGAAAATAACCCTGCTTGATGGGATGATGGTCCTTAAAAAGTATTGTTTAACTGTTTAAAGATTTTGAATTTTTTGGAAAAAGAAAAACAAAACAGACAGCAGTTTAATGCCAGTTAACTAAGCGATGAGCGACGATGAGGAGGCAACCTACAGCTGTATTGGAATATTTGAGAAGAATAAACAGATCACAGCAATGCTGGTGTATTGGGTTGTGAAATATGCCCTGACTTGAATGATTTGGATTATTTTATTAAGGACTGCAACAAATTTGGACTTAATTGCAATCGCAGAAGTTCTACTGAATATAGCAAATTGAAGTTTCTTGCTTGATGGTAATGAATACAAGGCAAAAGGACTATGGACCTAGGGCAATTGCAGTTGATCTGGTGGTTTCCCTAATATGTCTGACGAATTTATTAATCTAATTTTTGACTGGATTTGATGGATATCATTTCAAATATAATTACAATTACAAAGTCACTCGGGGGGCTTTTTTTTATATACAGAAGCAATTTTTATTTAGGGGGGTAGATGTAAATGAAGATATCTTATATGTTGTTGGAAGATGTGAAGACAAGAAGATTACCAATTGGTTCAATCTAGTATGAAGAATTTAAAGGATTGATAAAGTTCTTAAATGATGTTCTTAGTTGATTTGTTAATATGTATTGATATAAGAGGTTTGATTATTAATTAAAAAATTATTGTTAATATTATTTCTTATTAAGTGTTTTGATTATAATTGGACCTTGATGGTTTAAAAGTGAAGGACGGAAGAGTTTATATAGTAATTTTTTTTTAAAATCGGAGGTTTTTTGAGTGAGGGTTTCCTTTTTTTTCTTTGTTGTTGTTGTTGTTGTTGTTGTTTTGTTTTAAATGAAAGAAGTTATAAAATATTTTGTTAAATTGTATAGACCTAATAATTTGTTAAGTAACAATTAGCCAAATTGAGTAATGATAGGTTTGATTAGATAATACTTAATTGTTTTAATTGCTGTAATTATAAATGGAGATAATTTTGTTGAATTAGATGGAATAAGGAGAAAAAAAGACTTGCTTTCCTTTTACCTATTTGTTTAATGATCATGATTATAATAAGTGTGAAATGGAGTTTAATTTAGAGAATTTAAGCTGTATTTTATTTTGTACTTGCTCTGGGAAGTCGGGGG
>WNWU01000004.1:18604313-18618710 GCA_012654045.1 Ptyas mucosa
GAATTTAAGCTGTATTTTATTTTGTACTTGCTCTGGGAAGTCGGGGGGGTGGTTGGGGAGGGGGGGAGAAAATGTATGTAAAACTTTTAAAACTTTTTCAATAAAAAAAATTTATAACCTTTCTTTGTGTACAGACTATGTGATGTATTATTAAACAGGAAGATTTTTCTGAGAGACATTGCTCTTCTCTTCTCTTTTCAGTTAAAATACTCTTCTTTTAACAATGAGCACTGTTCTAATATAAACTTGAACTATTTTGCCTGGCATTATGAGCTTAATTCCTGTTCAGCAGTTGTCCAGGACCACTGCTGAACAGGAATATATGAAAATCAGCTGAGCTAGGGCAAAGCTTGTGTGCCCACCGATATGGCTCCACGTACGACCTGTGGCACGCGTGCCATAGGTTCGCCATCATGGAACTAGTCCTTGCAGGAAAGATCTACCCAGCAGGAACATTCAAATACAGTATTGCTTGTCCACAGTAGTGCCAAAAATAATATAAATGTGGTATGATACCTTAATTTATTTTAATGGCACATTAATAGTATGTCAATTTTCATCAACAGAAAATCGGCATTGAAAATATTTGGTAATAATTGTTATACTGTCTTTAAAGTAATTTAGTGACAAATTTTACAGAGCAGTCCTGAATTAATATCTGCAAAGTTATTTGAAAAAGAAACATGATTGCTGGATAATGTGTTAAAAATTCACTATTTATTTTTAAATGGATGATTACTGAAAAAGGTATCTCTGGAAGGAGATTGAACAAGTGACAAGAACTGCTTATAAAACCTGTTTTATTATATAAGTAGTGTATCTACCAGTATATGTCTATGGGGGTGGTGAGGCTGATAGTTTACATTCTGTTCCATGATTATATTTATAGTAACCATAAAGTGTTTGAGATATGAGATAGGGAATTAATTTTCAGGAAAGAGTGTTTATGATAACCTTTTGCTGTTAGCCAGATTTAGTCGGTTAATTTTGACAAGGCAAATTGCAATGAGTTTGCTTGAAAGCTCAAAAAGAAGTACTCCATTGAAGAAATTGCTTGTCATTAATATTCTCTTGAACAACTAGCATTATCCTATCTCCCATGTGAAATAAAAACAACTAAAATTCATAGACAAAGTAGATATGAGAAATTTCTCTTCAGAAATGTATTTTAATTATACTGATATCTCCTTCCAGTCAGAGATAATGACATAGAAATGACCTCAGTAGTTTATAAAACTGGCAAGGCAATGAAGGAGCAGCAATCCTGTTGTTAGAAGTATTCTTCGTTCAAAGACACAAGATAAATTTGTTTAACTGAGGGCTAGGATTGTCCACCCAGTGTTAGGATCCAGTGCCTGGAATTTTCACTATTCTGAAACAACTGATCTTTTCCTTAACAAACCCTATCTGCTTCATCTTAGACAAGATTAACTCCTAATAGGTAACATGAGGAACGGGGGTTAAAAGTAAGTATGGCTGCATGCATGCATAAAATCTTGGAGTTAAGCTTGACTCCATGTGACTTCATGGAATGAAAACATCTATGTATTTTTCTGAACGGCAAAATAGTTGTATGTCATAATCTCCTTCTGCTATGTTGTTTGTACTTCCCAGATTAACCTATAGCCCTAATGTTTCCTGTTAGTCCCTCATCCTAGTAGTAACCAGGTTATGCACTCCTTCGGTTTTGTGATTAGCCAAAGTCAATTAGATGCTGCCATGTAGCTTGGCTAGCCCAGAGTCCCTTGGGAGTTGGGCGGCATAGAAATGTGATAAATTAAATGTATACTCTGCTAAAGTTTTTTTTTTTTACTGTGATTTGTGGGCATCAGCATTATAAGGTGATCCTGCAAGGAATTACTCCCTAAAGCAGCTGGTAGCACTACAGTCTCAGGCAGTTAGGCAGTAGGAAAGGAGTCAAGCAAAAGATAGAGCTTTTCTTCTTCTGCTGGGAAGAAAAATTATCCTAAACCTTATAATGCCCTTAATACCTATAATGCCTTTCACACATACAAATTCCAGTGCCAGAACCTTCCAGCCACCATGGCCATTGTCAAGAAATTTTAGAATTGACCTCCATTGATTTGGCAGGTTCCCAGATTGGTTAAGGTTGTGTTAGTAGTTAAGTCAGAAAGAGGTACAGGTAGTCCTCGACTTATAACAGTTCATTTAGTGACCGTTCAAAGTTACAAAGACACTGATAAAAATGACTTATGACCTTTTTCACACTTACAACCATTGCAGCATCCCCATGGTCATGTGATTAAAATTTGGCTGTTTGGCAACTGGTTCATATTTATGACGGTTGCAGTGTCCTGGGGTCATGTAAATAGCTTTTGCAACCTTCTGACAAGCAAAGTCAATGGGAAAGTCAGATTCACTTAACAACTGTGTTACTATCTTAACAATTGCAATGATTCACTTAACAACTGTGTCTGGAGAGGCTGTAAAATGGACAAAACTCACTTAACAACATACATTTTGGGGTCAATTGTGGTCGTAAGTCATTTCACATTATAGTACCACAGTTAGTTAAGCTTTGAATTATATATGTTCACATCCTTGAATATGTATAATTTGTTCTGCTTGAAAATACATAAAATGATCCTAATTTAGAAATCCTGCTTTTCTAGTCTGACTGTTCTCAGTTGTTCCAAAATTGTTGTGAGCCAGTCAGCACTCATCATAAATGTGATTTTTGAACTTTGACTTGAATAATTATGGTACTATTCACTGATGCTTCACCTTTTTTTCTTCATTTTCAAATTTTGTTTTATTCAAAATGTTAAAAAACAAACTCCAAAAGAAGGAAAAAGAAAAAAAGAAAAAGTAAATCAAAAGTAGAACAAAACTAGAGACTACACAAAAATGTGCATAAAAAGAAAAAACAAAACAAACATACACATAAATTATATATTATCACTTTTTTTCTATAGCCATTATAGTTGATGTCTTTCCTTTTCCTCTTTCTTCCTCTGCATTCTGCATTGCATTCCTATCCTATTGTCGATCACCATGAAATCTTAACTTCATATTCTGGTACGTAATTCACTTTAGCACTGTGTTGGAATAGACCTTTAGACTGGATCCTCAAAATATTATCTCTAGATGTAGTAGTCCCACTGCATTTCCCACTTGGGATCTGTTCACAGATTGGCACTTAAGAAGATGAAATCTTAATTGTTTGCGTTTTGCTTCATTCCCCTTTTCTCCACAGAATATTCCTACTCTGGGAAGTGTAGCAATTACCATGGTGCTCCACAATTGTGATGAAGTAGCTGTGGCTGGATTTGGTTATGACATGAATTCTCCCAATGCACCACTACATTACTATGAGAACATCAAGATGTCTGCCATCAAAGAGGTAAGGGATTTGGGGTTTAGAATTTATTGCCTACATAGCCACTTTAAGCTTCATAGCTTAAGATATATTCAGAAGTTTAAAAAACCCTTTGAATTCTAGGAGACAAAGGATATCTTATCTTCATATTCTTCATTTGGGCCTACCAGGCATGAAGAGTCTACTTTTGGAAATAGGTTGGTGGATTGCCCTTGGCTTGATCCTGCGGGCTTCTTATTATGAAACAAAATGATATTATAAAATTATTAGTTTTCTTTACAAAGTACACAAGCAGGTTCAGCAGTTCCTGATTCGTTGTAGTTCACTGTACTTCTAAGGATTCATGCAAATAACATAGTTTATTTCACATAACTGCCCGCAGGTTACGTTTCCTGAATAGCTGTGAGAAAAAAAGTAAAAAAAACAAGAATTAAAGAATTAAATAAGACATTTAACTAAGTTGGCTATGCTGCGTTCCCTTCACCTGACTATTACTAATTCAGTTATATGTTGAATAAACTCAAATTGCTTTTAAATAATTTTTAACAGGCTTTCCAAGAGCGAAACTGAAGACTATAGTTTTGCAGGATGTGAATAATTTTTATTGGAGAGCCTAAACAAAGCTACATTTTCTCAAGTCCTTTGGGAAAAAGATATGACTACACAGATGTATTAATCAATATGCATATACCATACATGCTTTAAGAATATGAAAAATCAATGTTTTGCATAAAATAATAACCATACAAAGTCTTGCATCTGATTAAAAAAAAAACCTTCATCTAGACATGGGGACAACCTCAAGCTTGGATCTACACTTTCATGATAACAGCAGCAAAATAGAATTACTTTTTTAGTCTTACTGCATCTGAAAAGCGTCTTCCAGCTATCCTTTTTACAATGACGTTTATTCTTTTTTTTTAAAATCTGATTTATATGCCGCCCTTCTCCGGAGACTCAGGGCGGCTTACAATGCATTAAGCAATAGCCTTCATACTTTTGTATATTTTATTCAAAGTCAGCTTATTGCCCCCACAATCTGGGTCCTCATTTTACCTACCTTAGAAAGGATGGAAGGCTGAGTCAACCTTGAGCCTGGTGAGATTAGAACTTGCAGCAATTGCAGGCAGCTGAATGTTAATCACAGTGCCTTAGTCTACTGTGCCACTCAGGCCCCTTTTAGGGAAAGATCAGTCAGAAGAATTGTGTGAGCTGTTGGCAGGGCACTTTATAGATAACATTAGTGAGAGGTGCTGAGGGTAAAGCCATGAGGTGATATCTGGGAATAGTTTAGCCTGGATCCTGAGAAAGTGGACAGAGTTCTTGGAGAAATAAAACTCCTAAGGATAAAGACATCAAGAGGCTTCAACTCTAACATTTACTGAACCTGTAGTGTCTATTAATGGAGGAGCTGTTCACCATAGTATGAAAAGCATTATGAAAACATGTAACTTTTATCTTCTTCCCCTGAGGTTATTTTTATTAAGCTAGCATTTTAGCATGAAGCATGAAGAATGAATTTCTCACCACCCATTCCACATAGATTGCCTTTTCACGTTACCTGCTCTATGGGGACAAAATTGATCTTCACTTCTGAGACACGAGTTCTCTTAGGTTTCCCTTCTAATGTTAGGAGAACCATCTGCTTGCAAATGTCCATAATTTATTCTTCAACCTTTTCCATGTTGAACTAACTAAATGAGGGAATTGCATTTCTGTTGCTTCTTTTTAATATTAATGATTCTTAATAATTGGTAGTCATCTGAGATTTAAGTTGAAAGGTAAAAAGGATAGTAACCTGCCTTTATCATTTTCTGCTTCTCCCAGGAAAGTAAAATGAGATGCTCCAAAATCAATAGCTTGCACAAATGATAAGAAAAGAGGTAAAACAAATTAATCATTCATGACCCATAACAAAGGGGCACACATTTTTCCAATTGCCCTGCACTTTGGAAAGCTATTTGAATCCTTTGATATGGACAAGCTGATAACCATAATTCTACTTTTCTTTACATGAAGAAAATACATAAGTGTCATGTTACACGGTATCTACTGACACGATGTCGCATTCCACTATTTGTTATAAACAACTATTTTTGTTTGTGCTAAATTTTTTGGATAGTAATATTTGACCAGATATGTGCAAAATTTAGAAGTATGATGGCATCAAGAAAGAAAGCAGAAAATTAACCATCGTAGCTTTGGGACGCCTAAATATGAAGGAATTCTCAGGAGGGTCTATTGGTTTCTTCTATTATTTCTATTCAGGGTTAATAGTTACATGTGGATTATAACCTTAAGCAATTTACAGTCAGTCTTTGGGATTCACCAGGAAGACAGTGTGAAACCTAAAAGAACCATTGGATGAACTGACTTTTTTGAATTGCTTTATCAGAAGGTTGGAGTCTAGCAAAGCCCAGCACACATAAAGCTACCTGGGTGTCCAATCTTCAGTGAATTCCTTGATGACAGCCAAGCATTAAGGGGGTTAAAAATCTTTTTGCTGTCATTTTGTGTTGCCATTTGGAGTTTTGCAGCCCAGGTATCACAGACCTGATTGCACCGTAAGCAAAAAAAGTATATTCATGTTTTCCTAAAAGAAAATAACTGTTAGATTATGATCTGCATAATCCTTTAGCTTTAGCTGTGAAACTAGCCAACTTTAAACTAGTGGTAAAGACATTGGTTCAGAGTGTGTATTAAATTGGGATTCCTGATAACACTAAGTCTAAATTGTTTTAAAAATACAACTAAACTTTGCTAAAGTCTCCCCTGCCTCTAAACAGGACTGAACCTGTTTATGTAGGAAAGGCAGATGAGATATGTTTTGTACATAGTAGTATAAGAAAACATATTACCGGTACTTTGATTTTTTTTGTACAAAAAGTAGCAGAAAATAGGTCTAGGTATCTTTGTAATTTAATAAATCAATGGAATAACCAAATCAAAGAAAGGGGATAGTTTGCCTACATAGAACATATAGAACAGTGTCTTCCTACTCCGTTAAGCCCAAGTCATTGTTTCAAGAAGGTGAAACAGCCCCTCCCCGAATTCTCTTTGTTTTACACAGAAAAAGTAAATAGAAACTCTCTTCCTGATGTTGTTCCAAGTGTATGTGTATTTATTCATAGGAGACTCTTTGGGAATGTCCATCAACCAGCCATTCTATTGTGCTATGTCTTAGAGAGAACAGACCTGCAGGCTACAGCGTGTGTTCCCTAACACAAGGTGTGTCATTGATTTACACGCAATGTCTGCTTGACATATCCCTGGACACCCTTTAAAAACCCAATGACTCATTTCTGGGGAATTTCTTCTGAATACACATAAAGCTAATTAATTGCATTTGTTTGCAGCTGGGTGGAGATTGCCCCTCCTGTACGAAGATGTGGGTGATACTGTATAATCTTAGTACAGAATAGAAATAAATGCCTTTTCCTGCTACTGGGTTCTATTATTTGAAGTTTGTATTATGTGAAAGCCAAAAAATGCTTGCAACACAGTATCTTACAGACTGCAGATGGAGAAGGAAAATTTATGGAGATTACTCATGAATAAATTTACATAATGTCCTTCAAGTTTTTAGATTCTATAATCTTCCAGGATTTGAAATGGACACCCAACATTAGAACCATCATTAAAAAGACACACCAAAGAATGTGTTTCCTACATCAACTCAGGAAATTCAGACTACCCCAGGAGCTGTTGATACAGTTTTACAGAGGAATTATTGAGTCTTGTCATTTTACTTCTATAACTGTCTGGTTTGGTACAGCAACCAAACAGAACAGGTACAGACTCCAACAGATAGTTAGGACTGCAGACAGAACAATTGCAACCAGCCAGCCTTCCATAGAAATCCTGTATATTGCGCAGGTCAGAAGAAGGGCTAAGAAAATATCTACAGACCCCTCACATCCTGGATATAAACGGTTTCAACTCCTCCCCTTGGGACACTGCTACAGGGCATTGCATGCCAAAACAACTAGACACAGGGAGAGTTTTTTCCTCTTGTCACATCACTCTGTTGAACATCTAACTCTCACAGTACTGTCTAATGTCTGTGTATATTTGCCCATGTTGTATGGCTATAATAGTCTTATTTTCTTTACTACCCTCTCTTATTGGTATTATGATTATTATTACTCTGTTGCTTTGCATGTACATTGAGACCGTCTGCGTCAGAGACAAATTCCTTGTGTGTCTGATCACACTTGGCCAAATAAAGTATCCTATCCTATCTTTACCTATTCTATCCTATCCTATCCATCAACATCCTAGTCCTTTTTCATGAATGTAATATAGTGGCATTGTGAATATTATCTTCAGATGTAATGACCATTTGTTTTTATTTATACATAGAGATATACTTAGCAATCATACTATTTCCTTTCATAGTAAGCAACACTTAATAAAGCCAGAAAAAGAGTAAGAACAGTAAAGGCAAAATGTAAACACTAAGTCTAGTTTACACCAACACCACGCACTATACACCTTCATAATTTTCTGTCTTGCCAACTATATTTCTACTATATCCATATACTGATTCATACACTGCCTTTTTTCTAGATGAATTTTTGTATACTATCATTTAATCCAAATCTAGCCTTATAAAAATGTAGTGAGAAACAAAAATGTGTTTTTAGATTCAGTTAGTGTAGCTTTTCCTCACTTAGTTTAGTCCAACATACATTCTTGCTTTTATTCTTGACCTTTAGATAAAATTGTCAAAATGTATAGTCAGCCAGATGTTCAGACTAGATTTGGCATTTTTATCCATCTATCAAGTCCTTTCCAAGGACGTGGAATAGGCAAATGTTGATGCTTCAATGGTGTTAGAGGTATCGTTGCAGGTTTTAAGCTGTTCTGAGTGAACTGCCTTTTGCAACTGGCTGATGGTAAATTTATCAATGCCAATGGTGTTCAAGTGGTGCTCCAGTTGTTTTGGGATTGCACCCAAAGCACCTAATTACTATTGATACTTTCTTCTTCTTGTTGTTGTTATTTTGTTAATATTGCTGAAGGACAGAATGGAATCTTTTACTTCTCTATTAAGCAGTGAATTCTGTTACCTGTAGAAATGTAATAAGTTAGTAAGAGACAAAAGACTATATTATACTTCATTATTTGCTATTGTAGATTGTTTACATAAAAGAAGACTAGCTTGCATATCTGACATTTATTCAAATATTTATTACATATAGTAGTATACTATACATAGTATAGAAGTATACTGTAGTCTTGTAATATCTTCTAAAGGTCTAAAATAATTGTACATTATATCAGTTCTTATGAATATCTAGAAGGGTCACTGAATAATTTTCTTCTGTGAAAAAAGAGGAAAAATACTTGTTTGTAAGTCCTTTCATTTTCAAGCATAATGATCAAAGACAGATGTACAGATACATAAATATATTTATACAAGTTATCATTATATAAAATGCAAAAAAGGTTGAAATGATAATGACAGTAGTTCAGTATCAGACTCTTCAACAAGATGCCCAATAAATGGAACTCCTTTTTGCATTACTCACTGATAGCATCATGAAAGAACTAGATATTGTAGTACAAAGCAAGACAATTCTGCAACTACCCAGAACAAACACTAAGAAAAGGAGCAATAATGTCAATAGTAATAAATATATACTATACTGTGTAGAATATCCAAAAGGACTTTGGATATTAGTCCTATTCCTCCTAACTAGAGGAACAAAGGAATGGTCTGCAAAATAATAATGGCTGTAACATGGGAATAGTATCTCCAGTGCTTCATTTGATAGCAATTCACAGTATTTCATTTTCGTAGAATCAACTATGAGAGTTAATAATTTTAGCTTTCTGAGTTTGAAGGGGAAGAGGGAGAGAAGGGGACCATCCAGATGTTGAACTTCAGGTCATCAGTTCCAGCCAACACGATTAAAAGGACTGATAGCAATTCTAGTCCAAGAACATCTGGAGAGCAACTGATTTCCTTTCCTAGCTTCCAGAAAGTTAGCAGTGCACATAATTTATGAACAAGAGCATTAAACATGTTACACTGTTTGCTAAAATATCCTTTTCAAGTTTTGATTTTCAATAGCTTAAATGGAAAGACTTAATCTCTTCCCAATGAAATTTATGTCCGTATTTGCTTGTTCTGCCACTATTATGTCAAAAGGGAGTTGAGCATCTAGTGGGGTGACTAAGAAGTATAGAATTCTTCTCAGCTCAGTGATTTCCTGCTTTGAAAACTCTCTCTTAGGACCTTCTCTCAACTGAGCTCTGAAAACAGACATAACTGGATCACCTAAATGTTTCTGGAGAAAGAGATTTTAAGATATATGTGATGAAAGTGGTTATTTTATATCAGTGTATCAGTGTATATTCACTGATACAATTTTTTTAATTTTTTAATTTATAAATTGTAACATAAATTTAAAAAGTTTCCTGCATGCACAAGTTCCTTTTGCTTTTAAAAGTGTATCCCCATGTGTCTTTCTATGGAATTGACACTTGATTTATTAAGTTGTCACTGTCACATTTAGATTGGCCCTTCAAGAAGGTCACAAATGGCGATCATGTGACCTTGGATGCGCTAACTCTCATTAATGCAAGATGGTTGCTAAGTGTCTAGATGTTGGTGTGTTATGCTCTAAGACTGCAAGAAACACGAGCTGCAGTGCAAAGCCAAGCCATCGTAGCCCAGCACCATGGCACAAACTTAGGGCACCCCAGAAAACTGCAGCCACTGTAGCCCAGCACTGTAGTATGAAGCCGCAGCCACCCAAACATGACCACAGCGTAAAGCAGCAGTCCCAACCACCGTTTCTGACCTGCATTCTGAAGCCTCTGTTGCTCTGCAATCCACCAACCCAGCTGACTTATATTGACCTGTCAGTTTGTTTGTTTGTTTGTTTGTTTGTTTATTTATTTATTTATTTATTTATTGGTTTGATTTATATGCCGCCCTTTTCCAGAGACTCAGGGCGGCTATCCAAGAGCCTTGGATAGTACAGTGGTCTAAAGCCCTGTTATTAACATCAGCTGCCTGCAATTATTGCAGGTTCGAATCTCACCAAGGCTCAAGGTTGACTCAGCCTTCCATCCTTTCTAAGGTGGGTAAATTGAGGACCCAGTTTGTGGGGGCAATAAGCTGACTTTGTAAATATACAAAAGTATGAAGTATGCTATGCAAAAGTATGCTATGCTTAGCACATTGTAAGCCGCCCTGAGTCTCCGGAGAAGGGCGGCATATAAATCAATTTTTTTTAAAAAAATGCAGTTGTCCTGTCTTCCTGAGGCCTCCCTGACATAAGCCTTCTTGAGGCAGCTGCTGCCACACAAGGCCTTTTTCCTGAAGTCTTGTGAGGAAACTGCCATTTGCTACTTGAGATGAAGGCCTCTTGAAGGGCCAGGCCAGGCATGCTTGGAGCAAGAAGACAGTGAAGCTCAAGCTGGGGGTACCAGAGCACAGGCAGTAGGGCCTTGGAGCGCAGGGTGCCAAAAATGCAGACGTTCAATTCCCTGCAGTTTTAAATGCAGATGGGATGCCAACCATCCAAATTTTGAACAGATGACTCTTGGGGCACTATACAGCTATAATTTTGGATTAGGTGAAAGTACCATTCATTCAGCACCGCAGTAATTCTGAACAGTCACTGAACAAATTGTCAGAATTTCAGAAATATGTCATAAACAAACACATAGTAGAGTAGCAATGAAGGACTTGAAAAAATGTTTTAGATTTGTTTAAATTGTTTTCCTGTTATATTCAAGTTTGAGTTTGAAGAAGGATAGAAAAAGCATTGCTGCTTTTGACTTCTGGGTGAAGATTCCTGAGAAGGCCATGGATAGACAAGAAAACAAACAAATGGATCATAGAAAAAAAAATCAATTCTTGATAATGCTGGAAAGATGGAAGGAAAGAGAAAAAGAGGACAACCAGCTAGGTGGTTAGTTACATCATCATTGGGCATACAGCAGAAAGCCTAAAGGACCAGTTATAGACAAATCATCTTAGAGAAAATCTATGTAATTATTAAGAGCCCTAACTTGATGTATGTTGTCATCATCAACATCCCGCTGTAGCGTAGCTCAAATCTTTGAACTGCTTTTTGAAGAAAAAATAACTTGCTTTTGTTTCTTTCAGAGAAAACAGTAGACTAAAAAGCAGGAGCAAGGTCTGATAATCTTTTTTAAAAACCAGGACTTTCTCAATAGGCATTCTAATAATTAAAGTCAAATCTTTTCAGTACTAGTTCTACCTACTATCTTCATGATGTCTTTCTGATTCCTAATATTGCTTCTCAGTATCTGATGAGAATTCTGTTGTCTCTGAAAAAAAGAGAAATAATGCCTTGCACAGTATTAGAGAATTCAAATGAATTACATCTCAACTATGCAACTATTAACTGTAAGCACTAAACAATTTTTATTTCCTTCTCCAGAATCTCAATACTGAGATATTGCTTTCTAATATATTTCCTTATGCATTACTAGTTCAGCCTCATTTTCTATGGACTTTAATAATACAAAGTTTATGGCCATAGTCAGCACTCCCTAAAACAGCAACTGAAATTGATAAAAGAGTTTTCAAAATTAATGTTGACAATATTTTCCTACAGAGGTTCGGGTTTCTGAAGGGTTACTGATTTTATTGGCTGTAAGAATTAGGATAAATTTAATTGTATTTACTTTTGTGGCCAGAATGTAACTGAAATAGCAGAAGTGAACAGCAAAGGATTCATTATAACTGGAGTGGAAGATGCAAAGAATTGTGATCCATTTATACTGCAGCATTTAGACTAGATAATGAAAGAATTTGAGCAATTAGATAAACATTCCTTGGAAGGAAGAGGCAGAACAGCAGCTAAGAGATTAAAAGATTTCTAAGCTGCTTACGCATTAGATGAAGTGGACCCTACTCAATGAAAGCTTATTTCATAATAACTTGTTGTCTTATTTGTAAGATACCACAAGACCTTTGGTTATTTGAATTGCTTGAATTTCCATGCCAAAATGAAAAGAAAAAGAAATGAAGAACAATGTCAAGCAGAATTTTAGCCTCCTGCCTGCTTCCTCCTCTTTAATCAATGCCCAACAGAAGGAAGACACAAGGAACAAAAGTGGTGGAAGATTGAGATGGCAGATGTTGCAGCTAAAGATTTGTTCAAAGCCTCAGACCATCCTAACATTATTATTTCTGTTGAGTGACGTGCCATCCTAGTAACAACAGGGCATGGCTGCTAGAATATTTGTCCTTTCAGTCCTCGGCAGCATGAAAGAGCAGGATGATAATTAAGCAATGTGAGCAAACCTGCCACCCTTGTTTATGCATATTAAAATGGCAAAGTATACCTTTCAGATCATCATATGATGAATGAATAGGCTAAAGCTGCCACATCTATGTTTCACTTAAGGAGTGGAAAAAATGCTTTGTGAAAACAACAACAACTTTCATTCCCTGCCAATCAAGTCACTCATGCATTGAATTCAGGAATTTTACCTGGAGTGAATTTGAGCGTACAAAACAATAGTTGTATGCAGTGTAATAGCATGCAACAGCCACAGAAAACTTAAATGTTTTTATTTGACCAACTGAATCATAAAAAATAATCACTTGTAAGCTTCCCCCCCCCCAAAAAAACTCTTTTTCACACATGTTAGTTAATATTCAGAAAAGGAAAGAAAAATATGACTATTATTCAAACAATGTCTGCATCATTTTCTTAGACAAAGTTAGAAAAAAAACTTTCCATGCACAAAACCTGGGTTTTGACGAGTACAGAACTGATGTTGAATTGGAGTGGGGATCCCCCAAAGCTTTACTGGGAGAAAAAACATGAAAATGATTATTTTGGAAATGAAAATATCACTATTTACTTAATTTGTGAAAGCACAGATTGCTGTCTAGATAGGAAAATGACAATTAATTTTGGTTTTGACTATTGCTTTTAGCATTATGTTATCTATTTGTTTTATTGAAAGCTACCTTTAGTACTTCTATAATAGAAAGTCAAAGCATGAATCTATTAACATGTTTTAAATATATCTATATATTATCAAGGGTAATAATTTAAACTGTTGTGCTGCACAAAGATCTCTGAGCAGTTAACTGACTTCAGAAGCTCAACAAGGTTAGCTCTGGCTAATCCTTGGATACAGAACCAATGGGGAATTCCAGGGTTGGGATTAAATTGAAATGTCAAAATAACCTGCTGGAAAAATACAATAGCAGCAAATCAATTATTTAATATTCCCAAGAAACTTTGTATTAATAAAGACACTAGGAGTCAAACTCAATTCAACTCTACTGTATAACAGAAGTCATTCAAGGTCAAATTAGGTAGGATTACCTGGTTGTGGGAGAGAATTGTCTTTCAAATAATATAAAGCCAATGAACTTCGAGCAGGATCATGCTTCTTCTGAATAGGATCTTGTTACTTAATAAGTTTCAGTGTCTTCCAAACACTCCTTTTAAAAATAACAGTATTGTCTTTTTCATGAAAGAAAAATTCCTTAGAGGCAATACCTTTATTAGGCTAACCAGAAGTTTTAGAAATAGTTTAAACATTTCAAGTATTCATCATGCAGGATGATGAGTCCAAAAAATGTGGGTGAGGGAATGTGACTGATGTGAGAAATAAGCAGGTACAACAGCCAGTGGGAATGGGCAATCTGAAAAAACATTGGCAACAGGAATAACTTTTCTATAAAGAGAGATTATTGGGGATTTTATCTTTTAAAAGAGCAAATAATGGGAAAGAAAGAAGTGCATAAAGCGAGATATAATGTGGAAAAGTTATTTAGAAAACGTTTTTCTCTTTTCTCCAACAACATTAAAATAGCTAAAATTGTTGTCACGATTCCCATACCCTTTCATTTCTATTGCTTAAAAATAGGATTTGACAGATTTTATGATGAATAAAGCTATCAGAGGTATTTATTGATTTAACAGACCATTGTTTTTTTTTAATTGAAAAAGTTTTAAAAATTTTACATACATTTTCTCCCCCCCTCCCCAACCACCTCCCCCGACTTCCCAGAGCAAGTACAAAATAAAATACAGCTTAAATTC
>WNWU01000004.1:18619110-18833398 GCA_012654045.1 Ptyas mucosa
GAAAGTAAATCTTTGGAGTTAAAAGGAAAAAAAAATACTTGCTGTTTAATTCATACTGCTTGTGCTCCGCCAGCTCGATTCAAAAAATATCTGTTTAAAGTTGGTGCTGGAATGGTTAACGACATCTAGCTCTGCAAAGCAGAGGCATCCAGGGTCCGGAGTACTGACAGGCTTAACGGGGAGCTCTCATCTTCAAGCGCCAGATTATGTGTGAAATCCGGCACTTTCAGGGAGCTCTACCCCACCCGTCTACTCACTTTCCCCCCTCATACCAGGGGGAAAGTTTTCAAACCGCAAGACAGCTGATAGTCGCTGTTCTTTGCGGTTCTACGGAGCCCTGGGCTGGCGCTTCAAAAAGAAGCGTCTGGCGATGTCGCTGTCCCACTGGAAGCCCAACAGACCATTGTTTAATAGATGATTAATTTTTCTGTAATGTTGTTTTCACTAGTTGAGGAATCTGCATATTGTGTCTAAAAGTGAAAGGATGTTAAAATAATGTCTGAATTTTACATTGTCAAAATGTGGGTATCAATCATGATTTAATTTTTGTTCTTCTCAGCAGCCCTAGGGATGTCCTGGATGAAACTATTTCAGCACCAATATAGCATTATTTGTATTTCTGAGTCTTTCACCATATCTAATTTACATGACTTCAAGATCAATTTAGTTTGTTTTATTTCCCTCTCCCTCATCTCTTAGAAAGTTTAGAGATATAAAAGCTTGCACATTTTTGTGACATCTGAGTTGACTAGATAAAGATAAGACAAGGATCTCCTTGTATTTCTTTTCTGTTGGCTAGTGGGGATATCTTTGTACATTGTATGTGGTTTCTTTTTAATCAAAGAATATATCAAGATTATCAAAAATATATAGATTATATAAGGGTTATCAAGAAAATCTTATTCGTTTCCATATTTTCCTAGGTTAAATACACAAATAAAAATACTAAAACAAAGTGATTAACATCACATATATGCTACTTTTGTCTTTCCTCTAGATTCACCTAGTATTCTCCAGAATATGCTTCACTTTGGTTTTGTGGAGTTTCTTTCTACCTTTTCTGTTGCTCCTGTTACTCCTGATGGAGCATACTATCAGATTGCTCAATCAATACTGTAATTCTTTGGAAATTATGTCTTGATCCCTAGAGACAAAAAAGAAAACTTTTGTACCACATGGAACATTTTTGCTGGAAGAAACACAAATGTCTTCTTTCTACCTTCTCTTCAGATTTCACGGAAAGTTTGTTGCGCAATTGAAAGCTGTTCAGAGTCCCTCAGAAAATGAGAGACTGGAAGAGAGGGAAAAACAAAGGAGAGAGAGGCTACAAGTGTGTTGCTTCAAGGTCCAGGGACAATAATAATAATCAGGGGTTTTCTGAGGATATTATCTTTGCAACAGGATAGCTCTGGTTGTTCCACAGGAGTTTTGAATTTGTGTTCTTTGGATAAAGAAAAAGGTAGTCAAGACATTGTCATCACAATAACTTTTGCCTAGAGTCCATCCGGTGCAGTAAGAGCATAATGGAGAACAGTGATATTGAATGTGATATTGAGTTAAGGGAACATGGGACAATTATTCATGGGTATGAGCCAGTTTGGTGTAATGGTAAAAGTGATGGCCTAGAAACAAAGAGACTATGTTCAGGTCCTCCCTTAGGCATGAAAGTTGTCTGGGTGACTGGGCCAATCACTCTCTCTTAACTCACCTCAAAGGATGGTGGTTGTGGGGAAAATAGGAAAGGATGGAATATTATGTAAATTCAGTGTCTTGAGTTCAATAACAGATTACCAAATGCACATATAATAACAAAAAAACCCCACCAATGTTTGAAAAGCTTTTGATTGCTGGTTTCCTTTGTAAAAAAAAAACTTCCATAGTTTCTTTTGTACATTTTCCCTACATCATGTTTGGTTTCCCCAAAGGGCAATTTCATTTGGTTCATTAGCCATGTTTATCGTTTTCAATAAACTATTGTTTTTACTAGAAATGGAAATCTTCAGTTTGTGTTGCTCTTTTCCATCTGGATTGTTATGGCTTTACAAAAGCTGGGAATGTTTTCAGGAACTAAAGTATCAGTTGCATTTATTTGTAATGGTGAGAATTTACTCCAAAGTCATGCTCATTAATGAATGACAAGTACTTGGTTTGGTTTGCTCTTAATAGCTCGGCAAACTACATAGCTAGCCCTTCAAGGAATACAGGTGTGACAGCTGTCTAGTCTTCTGTCTTTAACATGGACCTAAAAACTAGTTAGGCACTGATGCATAATGCAGAGAAGAGATGACTGCTTATAGTTTACAATGTCAGAAAGGAAACATTTCTGCAGCCATCACAAATGGATGTGATGTGGAAGCTGAAGTACCCATTGATAACAATAATAGTTGTGTGCAACTATTCTAAACTTGGTCCCAGTGTCTATTAGAAATAGCTCGGCATTCACTTTCCAGCTGTCAGTCTCTTATCAATTGAACAAGATGCCTGACTACTTTAGTTGCCCTTTGGGAATTTCTTCACCCCTTGTGATAGTACCATTTAATTGTACATATAGCAGCAGGCATTTGGCCTCAAAATTAATAGCTTTGCTACAATTGGACAGTGACATAGTAGGTTTTTAACTATATATTCATAAAAATATGATATCAAGCTGCTGGAGCACAGGAGATATAATGAGATGCTAGCAACCTCTTTGCATACATAATCCTGCATGTTGCATTTGAAAGAACAGTATTTTTTTTAAAAAGCAAATCTAAGGCAAAATATCTGTTTCTACAACATTTGACTCTAGATAATGACTGAAAAATTGAAGCCTAAAAAGCTTATCTCAGAAACTCACCGAGATTATAACACTTGGAAAGTGTTATGATTAGTATAAGTATCTCAGGCAGGTTTATTCCCCCAAAAATGAATTTAGGTGAATTTTTTAATCTTCCAGAGAATTCAGCATTTAACCTGGTGATCAAGCTCTGCCTCTATCGCTACTCTCTGCCAGCCCTGGCACGAGATAGTGATTAACTTGTCTTCCTGGCTGCATATTAACCATGTCTGAAATATTCTGCATGATTAAACCTATTAGATGGAATGCTTCTACCATTCTCAGGGTCAGTTTCTGTTTGCTTTCTAGTACCCCAAAAGAAGTTAATGAGATTACTTACAGAGATAGAGCTAATGCAAGATTTAGGAGTGCAAATGCAGAAATTAGAAGTGGGCAGAGGGACTTAAATGGTAAAAATTCAAGCCGCTTGGGGAAAAGGAAATTATTTGCTTAGTTTGGGGATAGTTTCCTTTCTAGTCTTTCTTGTAAGGGGGAATATTCATAACTATGTATTAGTTGTTTCTATAAATGAAAGTTTACAGTAGTTGGAAACATATGTGGAATAAAGAAGACTATTAAGGGCATGAGAAGAAGCTCAAGATCAGGAAAGAAGGTCTGGGGATCAGGGACTATTAGCCACATTTACATACTTTGTATACTTTATAAATAAAATGGATGAAGATTTCTGTTTATCTATTTAAAGACATAGTTATGGAGTAGTCCAAAATGTTGCACTAATCAATCCAAACATCTTTGGATCAAGCTTCTAGGAAATGACAAGCGTCTAGGCTACCCTGCATAAATAAACAACTAAAGCAAGTTTAAAGCATTAAATTCTAGGAAAGATCTTTATATTTCTTCCAACAGGTACTCCCTGAAATTGTTGGAATGAGTTCTTTTGAATTCCATTTTTATATTAGTAGCTTTTGGAGGTCAAGCTCCTAATTCATAGAGAAAGTTAGATTTGTCGAGAAATCTAACAAAATAATGAAAAATTAGAACTACTGCATCAGATGGCAACTGCTGTTTAGTAGTCATCTGAACTTTTGCAGTCCAAATCTAGTAGCCCTAGAAAAACTTCACTAAAATAGCTTTAAAAATTTTAGAGGCTGCAAATATAAGTTTAAAACTTCTCTCCCCAACTCTAAATGTACAGTACTCACCGTCTCTCCAGTTTCTTTTTTATGTGCACCCACGCTTTCTTTCTCTTTTCTCTTTCCCCTGCTATTTATTCCCTCTCCTCCTCCTATCCGGAGCTGTTTCTGTGCTCTGCATCTTCCTTAGCTTGTCCATCAGTGACAAAACCTGACATATCAGTGGGCAGGCACTGTATCCTGTCTTGCCTAAGCAGTTGTTCGGGAAGTTCCATAGCTGAAAACTTTGATGTGATTTCTTTTCCTACAACATGAATCTGTACCAGAAATGCATTAAGAAAGGAGTGCAGCACTCCATGTAGTAAATGAGATGGAAAACAGGGTGTACACTGGAAAATTCTTTTATGAAATGCCTCAATGTTTTTATACAGGAGAAATCAAGAAAATGTGGGTGCTTTATTTCTTTATATGGATATTTTCTTATAAAAGCCAAGTTCTGGAATTAATTTGTATAAACAAAAGTAGTTGTTGGTAGCTTTGAAAATGATCACAATTTCATATTCTCACATTAAATATCTACCCTTAAATTATTTGAGTTCTTTCAGGTTAGATCATTCCTTTCTGCATAATATAAAGTACAGAACAAAATACTGCACTCCTTCCCACTCACTTATTGAAGGGGAAATTGCATTGTTTTTCATTTTAAAGCTATCCTGTAGAAACAAGGTAACTAGTACTTCATATATTATATAATGTATTCTATATGACCTCATTAGCTAAAATATTTTATCAAGATGTTCCTAGACCAGCCTTCCCCGATCTTTTACTTTTCAGATATAGTAGACTAACTTCTCACGTATATGTACCATGTATGTATGGCACCTATATGTACCATGTATGTATGTCAGGGGTGAAATGCTCCTGGTTCGGTCTGGTTCGCCCGAACCGGTAGTAAAAAAGGCTACTGGTAAAAAACGTAAAAAAAAAAAGTTCCAACGATCAGCTGAGCGACACACGATCGTCGGAACTTTTAAAAAAACTTTTAAAGCATTTTTTTATTACTGGTTCTCCAGAACTGGTAGTTAAAAATGTTTTAAAAAGTAAAAAAAAAAAAAAAGTTCCGAAGATCAGGCATCGCTCAGCTGATCACTAAAACTTTTTTTTTTAACTTTTTAGGCATTTTTTTACTACCGGTTCTCCAGAATTTAAAAATGCTTTTAAAAAGTTTTTTTAAAAAAAGGCCCCAACGATCACAGCTGTGCCACGCGATCATCAGAATCTTTTATTTACCTTTTTAAAGCATTTTTTACAACCTATTTGCTCAAATAGGTTTTTTTACTTTAAAAAAGTAAAAAAAAAAGTTGCCCATGCCCACCCAGTCACATTACTCCCCCCACCAAGCCACACCTACAGAACCAGTAGTAACAAATTTTACATTTCACCACTGATGTATGTATGTATGTATGTATGTATGTATGTAGAGTGGGAAAAATTTGTATTGTGATCAGAAATGTAATCATGTTTTTGTCTATTTGATGGAAGACTTGTGTAGGGCAACCTCTTGACTTGGACTGTATACTCACAGTGTTATGTATACTACTTGAAGAGTGAGTCTTTTTTCTCTCTTCCTCTTCCTTTACCCCTCTCCCTTCTCCACTTTATGTAGTCCTGGACACACAACATCCAGCGAGAGAAGGAATTCCTACGAAAACTGGTAAAAGCTCGAGTAATCACGGACCTCACCAGTGGAATCTGAAGAAAAAGCTCAGCAACTGTGCCGGAGAGCACAGCCAGGTGTATCCAGCTAAGGACAAGGGCAGCAAGAGGTGTTTAGCAAGAATCCCAGCTTCCAAAAGATGCCCTTGGATCCTCTTCCTGGCTTGCTTTGTCTGCCTATGCCAGGTCTAGCAGGGGAACAGCAGCTTTTGGTTTAAGAGGGCCGGGCCCTCATTTGGAACTGCCGGAAGATGTTTTGCTGGAGATAAAACATCAGCGGAGAGAAGAAAAATAGGCTTGTGAAACAAAATAAATTTGTGCCAAGTGGGAACAGGAGCCAGGTCAGAGGCCACAGTGTTTGAATGTATAAGGCATTATTTTTTTAATAGCAAGAAACAAAAATCACAGTCAATATATCAATGGGCACAGTGGAGCCTAGCCTTTGAACAAGCCTGGTGGGATGCTTTCATTAGTACTGCATTTAGCCTGTCCTTGGGCCAGCTATGGCCCCTCTGCAAGGTCTCAGTTCATCCAAGGTTTGTCTATTGTTGGTGCTGCTTTAATGTCAAAGTATTGTGATCTCTCTTTGCTCTAGATGGAGCAAATTAAAGTTCTGTTAGATCTTCAGACTCCCTGTTCCTCGGGGGAGCCTCCACTGCTGCCACTGTTCATCTGGCTGCATTTTTAGACTATTCATGAAGTTCACCTCAATTTGTTGGACGAATTTAACCTGCTTTGCAGGTTCATCACAGATTCTGCTGGCAGATAACCCAATATTTGTTTTCACTAGCATCCATATCATGCTTCTGAACAGCATGACACTTTTTCTGTTCTTGTTTCTTTGGAGAAGGAATAATTTATTTTTGGATAAGGACCAAACCGTCCGAAAATATGAAGATTTATCAGCGTTTATGGTACCAGAGATTTTTCTTTCATTCTACTATACTTAGTTTATGAGAATAATACCTTGCGTGTGTGTAGACTTTTCTGTATGCTGTGAGATGACATCTCCCTTGTTTTTCAGCTTCCATATATCCAGTTTTGTTTTGTTTTGTTTTTTTCCCAGATGGTTTCTACTTCCCTCTGTATTTTTTTTAAATTATAGCAGGGACTCTTTATTACATCTCTGCTCTATCTTTCAGATGCAGTATTTGCACAAGTATGTATTATCTGTATTGGTAAGATTTGGAATATGTGTATGAGATTCAGCGGTGAATTTAAATTAATTAACATACCTTTCCTTATATGGAGAGGATGTAATAATCTGGCAACTCTTCTCATGAAGATCAAGCTAAAGAATTCTCATCCTGTGTAGATCAAGGGCACAGCTTGCATTCAGTAGTGTGCATATGCATTTTGCTTGCTCAGTGCCCTAAAATAGGAGGTTCTTAACAGGACACTGGGTATTTTGCCAAATAAGCAAAGCTGAGGCAGTAGCTCAACTATTCCTATAATTATTTTTAGAAATGGTCAGAAACTGAAAAAGTGCAACTCTATAATAATACAAATAATGATGTAAAAGATCCCGCACAATCACTTTAGTAATAAGTCTTTTCAGAAGACTACAATATTGGCCTGTCTGAGTAACTTGGCAAATGTTACACCAAAATGTGTAGTTTTCATTGTGTACATACTGAACTATGCCCACTTGAATGGTGGCTTTATTTGTTGGCCTTCGTAGTCTTGGCAGACCCTTCCTAACCAAGAGTATTTTAGTTGTCTAGGTATCGACTTGGAATTGGCCTTTCTAAACAATGTATGCAATTTGCTGCCCCAAGGAGTTATGACGGTAACTAATGTAGATGGCTTTAAAATTAAATAAAATAAATTCAGGAAGGATAACACCGGTTATTTTGGTTATATACAACTTCCTGATTCAGAGGAGAGATGCTTAAAATATCAGAAGCTGAAAAGCAATGGCATTATTTGTTACTATTGTTATGCCAAGCATGTAGGTCTCTTAGAACAACTGGCTGATTATTGAGGGACATGCATGGTGCTGGTCTAGTTGTGCTTTTGATCTAATTTGATGAGAGCTTTTCTTATCTCCTCAATCTTATGAACACAGGTGAATATCTTTGAATTTCCCTGTTCTCTATTTATGTGCTGTGCACATGTTCTTCTGAAGGAGGATAAGCATAGAAATATCAACTGTTTGGCCACACCAGCAAAATGGTTGGAATGGTTCCACAGCCTGCGGAATATAGCATACATCTAAAAGTTTAGTTTTTTCCCTCAATAATTACTTTTATAATGGAGATAATCACTTAGATGGAGATAAATTTATTTTGTTTTTCAATCTCCCTTTTGGAGGGAAGGGATCAGCTTAAATTGAGGACTGTTTTTCTTTTGTATAAATATAGTACCTGAGTCATGGAGTGTTTGGATGGAGCCAGTTGCAGAACTTGTATCAGTGTATATGTTTCTTGGGTTACATTTTTTTCTCTATGTCTTTTTCTCATTGGACGTTTTGAGTCCAGGATTCCATACTTGTCGGCAGCTAAACATGTGTGTTCCAAATGGTTAAGATGGTTTTTGTACTATAGAAAAACCATGGCAAGCTCCATTTTGGTTGGAAGGTTAACTGTTAGGGAGGATACATTGAAGAAATATAGAAGAAAAGAAATACATATACACAAGGAAAACCTAAAGAGATGATTAGATAGATAGATAGATAGATAGATAGATAGATAGATAGATAGTACTAATAAAGAAGATAATTTGTAGCTTGAGGTTGACATGAGGGGTCCTTGGTGGTCTCTGAGGTTGCTTATTTTCTTGCAGACATTTCAGTACACAAACTAGGTAACATCATCAGATGTTAGCACTGACGATGTTACCTAGTTTTGATAATGAAACATCTGCAAGAAAACAAGCAAGCTACGAGAGCACCAAGGACTCCTCAGATAGATGATAGTCTGACCTCTAGGTGGAAGCAAAGTAACATAAAGCAATTGCTGAAAGAAGGCTCAAGGCCCATCTCCACCAAGGGATTTATGGTACAAAAAGCCTACACCACAGTCTCAAACTTAGTGTGCTATCCCAGATCATCCTCACTAAATGGAAAAACAAGACACGGGTCTTGCGTACCTTATAATTGGGTAACTTGTCATCCAGTCTCCACCTGCTGAAACTCAGTTTTTACATAAGGATTTAGGAGCCTATTCTCTTTTGCATTTGGCCATTGTATCAAGTACCCATGCGTAGTATGTCTCACTTTTGGTTGGTGGAAGGTGGGGAGCTGCTTGTATACATTATTACTTTTAAAGCAGTAAATCAGATTTTTTTGATTGTTAATAAAAGTATATTTCTACAGTAACAAATGTATATACCGGTAGAACTGCCATCCCCATTACTTATTTGATTTGAATTTTTTAAAAATTTGGGCTTTAATCTTTAACTTAAAGTACCAGAACCAGTCGAGATTCTTCCTAAGACAATCAACAGCACATATGAATTTCATTATATATAATTTAAGGCTAGACCTTAGTTTGTTTTCTGTTTCTCTGTGGCATTCATTTATCAATGAATAGGTCAGTATACTACACTTTAAGCATATCTATTTTGGAAGATTCTTACAAGCCTTTTTACTGTTTTGAATTTATCTCATTTAATGCACTTCCATTGTAAGATTTCCAACTCCAGTTATTGCCAAGGTCAGTCCAAAACATGAAAAATATCTCTGCAAAAAAATTTTTTTTTAAATCTATCTGTCTACTTCTATTTTTTGAAATTGGTTCTCTAGAGTGAAAATAGTAAGACTAAATACAGTATTTCACAACCCAATACTCTGACCTCATCCGACACTTTACTTGAATCATTTCCTCCAACTGGCTTTGTGGTATGTCCTTCAGAAAAATTGAAAGTAGGCAGAATTGATAAAGCATTTCATTCACATTTCATTCAAATTTCCAAGAGAGTTTAATGGAAGTTTCTGAAAAAACATATAATTCTTATTGCAGACAAAGTGGATATAAAGTGCTTGTCTTCTTGCAGATCTAAACAACTCAACTTAAACTGTTAGTTGGGCTTATCTTGCTCAAATGTATCCCTCAATTTCTTCCTATACTGTAGATGCATTCAACTAGGAGCGAAAAGTTGCAGTGGAGGAAGGTGAGGCTGTTACCTGACTAAACCTTGCCTGATTCAACTAAACCCCTAGAAGCAGTGGTGGGATTCTACTGGTTCGGACCGGTTCGGCCCAACCGGTAGTTCCCACTTTCTGCCGGGAGCAAACCAGTTCTGTGTTGTTGTGAAAGTGGGACCACCCACCCGCCCTAGGGTTATACTGACTTCTGCTTCTGAAGCCCAGCTGATCAGGGGCAGCAGATTGAATTGGCCCTCCTCAGCTGTTTTCCTTGCTCCTTTCCTTGTTTGCAACACAAAAGTTCAATATTATAGAAAGTGTGCATGCGCACGCAGCACAGAGCGGAGCGAGAGTGCGCTTGCGAAGCACGCGCTCAGCAAACCAATTGTTCACCTGATAGGATCCCACCCCTGCCTAGAAGCATACCCCAGAAAACAAAAGCCAATGGGAAAAAAACATAAATGTGGTAGGATTTCCTCCTTGGTTTTTATCTGATGTCAAAATAACATGCCATTGCAAATTGCCTTCTTATACGAGTTTGCGACTACATGTAGTGCCCCAGCATCCTTAAATTGCAGCATGGAAATCTGGCAGCAAAAGAGCTGATATGTTGGTAGAGAAATTTTAGCCCATTTTTGGACATTTTCTGGGGGTAAAAATGGAAGTACTTTTCCTCTAGAAACTTCCCACATCTGCTGGGTCTTTGCAGCATTCAGGCCCAATGGCATTTAGTAGTGAGAACTCAGAACCTCCAGAGCTACCCATTAGGGGAAATGCAGAGCTACCTATTAGGGGAAAATGTTAATTAATGCCCCATTTCCCCTTTTCTTTCAGAAAAGGCATTATATTAGATGGCGTTCGTGAGTTAATAAATCCAAAGGGACATCACTGAACATAGTTGTAGTCATCAAACTTGTATGTAATTGGTACTTCTCACATGGATATGGATCATGGGAGCAGGACAAATCATAAGAAAGAAAGGGGTAGAAGATGTGGATCAGTGGTGGGTTGCTGCCGGTTCTCCCCGGTTCGGGAGAGCCGGTAGTGGAAATCTTCATAGGAAAGCGAACCGGTTTGCTATGAATGTCAGTTTGGCCCTCCCCCCCCACCCCTGCGCTATACCTACCTTTATTTCATTTGTTTTTTGGTCAGCTGTAAGGCACGGCAAAGGGGATTGCCATTGCCAGCTGTTTCTTTTCCTAATGTGCTTGCATAAAGCACAAGTTTGGCACGTGTGTGAGCAAAGCGAGCATGCGCATGGCGATCACGCGCAAAGCGTGTATGCAATGCGAACTGGTGGTAAAATTGATTAGAACCCACCACTGATGTGGATCCTATTCCTATTGCTACTAGTTCCATAAAGTCTTGTAATTCCTAGTCTCCTTATCTCTGTCAGAGACTTTCAACTTGAAGAAAGATAAACAAGGAAGACAAAGACTGCTTCCATAGCTCAAGCAGTCAACAGGAGAATAGTTTTTTAAGCTTGCAAGTCATCTTCAAATAGGTCTTAAATTCTCAATATTCTGATTAAGAGGAAGGTAAATGGTCACAGGAAGAAACTGAAGAGCCTTCTAACCAAAATATTCCTTTCTATCTATTCTCTTTTCTTTAGGCAAAGACAATCCATATTTCATCCACCGGTAGGATAAGCTAAATTTAAAAACAACACATAACTTGCGTAAAGGGCAAAAATTCAAAATCCTTTTAACACTAGAAAAGAGAATGGGAGAATGGGAAGCCCCATCCCAATAAAGCCCTTCATAAGTTAGCTAACAATTTGTTTCCTCCCAGAACCAAAATAGAAGGAAAGGGGCGTTGGCTTACCTGAGACGCACCTTCTCATCCAGTGAAGACAGCAGCCAGGCATGGGTAGTTCTCATCTGTTCAGATTGGAGGACTGAGTCTGATTGAAAGTTGTTAAGTCCCGCCTTCATTGCTAGAGGCTTCCAGCTTTTTGCGAAGACGAAGATACAGATTCGACGTGACGGGAGAAAAAACAAAGGTTTAATAAGGAATACACACACACAGCCAGACTGACTAAGGGTGGGGCTGGCTGCTGTCTCCACTGAATGAAAAGATGTGTCTCAGGTAAGCCAACACCCCTTCTCAGTATTGGTGGAGACAGCAGCCAGGCATGGGACATACCAAAGCTTATTGCCCCTAACTACAGGCGGGCCCAGTCTGGCTTGAGGACTCCCCACTATCATGAACACTTTGCAACACCCGCCTGCCAAAAACTGCCTCAGCTGAGGCAAACTTGTCTATTTTATAGTGTTTAATAAACAGTGAAGGTGAAGTCCATGTTGCTGCTTGACAGATTTCAAGCAAGGATGCCTGAGTGGCCCATGCTGCTGAAGTGGCTGCAGTGCGAGTCGAGTGTGCCGTCAAACTGGAAGGTTGAGGCAAAGAGCGTAGTTCATAAGCCTTAGCAATCGTTTGATGAATCCATCTGCCTATGGTAGAAGATGTCACTCTGGAACCCAAGGAAACTGGGAGAAAGGAAATGAACAAGGACTCCGTACGATGTACGGCAGCAGTCCTCTTAAGATAAATATGGAGAGCCCTCCGAACATCCAGGGTATGGCAGCACCACTCCAACAAATGGGAAGGATTAGGGCAGAAATCTGGCAGGATTAATTCTTGCATCCAATGAAACGGGGTATTAACCTTAGGAATGAACGAGGGATCGAGTGTAAGAACTACTCGATCTTCATGAAAAACACAGAGATCACTCCGCAGGGAAAGGGCAGCAAGTTCTGAAATAGGCCTGGTCGAGGTAATTGCCACTAGAAAGGCAACTTTACATGTCAAAAGGAAAAAGCTTGTGGTCCTCAACAGTTCATATGGAGCTCCCGTGAGAGAATTCAGAACAATGGATAAATCCCAAGTAGGATACCTGTGCAACACTGGAGGGCACAAATTTGAAGCACCCTTCAAAAACCTCCTAAAGGTAGGATGCTGAGATAAGGAAGCAGTGTCCACATGACAGAACCATTGAAAGTGCTGCCACATGCCTCCTAATGGTATTGGACAAGAGTCCCTTATCAAGCCTGTCCTGAAGGAACTCCAGCACCTGACCTATGGTAACATGGAATGGAAAAAGATTCTTATGAGTACACCAAGAACAAAAGGCCCACCACGTGGCCAAATAAATGCGTTCTGTCGAAGGACAGCGAGCAGCCTGAATGATCTTTATGACCCTAGAAGAAAAGTTATTACCCCTCATAGCGCGCCGCTCAAGCACCAGGCAGTCAATTGGAGCCACTGGGGATCCAGATGTATCAATGCTCCCCTGTCTGAGTGAAGTTGCGACATGGGGGATTCGCCATGGCGGAGCCACAGACAAGGCCTTGAGGTCGGCAAACCAGGCACGATGAGGCCAATGAGGGGCTAGGAGAACTACCTCAGCTCTCTCCTCCAGCAGCTTGCGCACCACTCTTGGAATGAGAGGAAGAGGGGGAAAGGCATACAGTAGACCTGGCAGCCATGGACTATGAAGGTCATCCACCCCCTCCACTCGAGGGTCTGGAAATGGAAACCGAGGAAGCTGAGAATACTGAGAGGTTGCAAACAAATCCACTTCTGGAAGACCAAACCTGTCCGCCAGGTCCCTGAAGAGGGAAGGAAGTTGACACCACTGCGTGATCGACAACTGTCCTGCTCAGCCCATCCACTTGTACATTTGATGCCCTGGAAATGTGCTCCGCTGTTAATGAACGCAGGTGACGCTCCGCCCACAGTCCCAGTCTCTTGGCTTCCAACATCAGACTTGCCAATCTGGTGCCTCCCTGGCAGTTGATGTGTGCCTTTGTGGCCACATTGTCTGTGAGAACCAACACATGGTTGTCCAACACTAACTGTCGGAAATGTCAAAGAGCCAAACGAACTGCTCACAGCTCCAACCAATTGATGTTTCAACCATATCATCTGCCTTGAGTCATCTGGGACTGAATATGAGCTCCCCAGCTGAGGAGACTGACATCTGTCATCAACACTAGATGGTGAGGCTCGAGGAACAGTCGCATGGTGGACATCGCCGAGATGTCCACCAGGCGAGGGATCTTCTGACACAGCGCAGTGGTTAGAGTGCAGTACTGCAGCTATTTCAGCTGACTGCTAGTTCAGCAGATCAGCGGATCAAATCTCACCAGCTCAGGGTTGACTCAGCCTTCCATCCTTCCGAGGTGGGTAAAATGAGGACCCAGATTGTTGGGGGCAATATGCTATTTAGTATACTGCCTTTGGTGTAAGCCGCCCAGAGTCCTCGGAGAGTGGGCGGCATAGAAATATGACTAATAAATAAAATAAAATAAATAAACGTAGTGCAGTTGAGAAAGTAGCAGTAGCTGACTTTATTGCCCACCTGCTCCCTGATGCACCTGTTGAAGGACCAGATCGGAGCGATGTTCTTCTGGATTTCCAGGAATAGCCAAGTTCGGTAACAAGGCAGCTACTGGCGAATCCACTGATGGTACTTGAAGCAAGGAAGCCATCTCTGGAGCTACGTTGAAAAATCGCCTATCCGCTGACGAAGGAGCCAGGGCTGAACCTGGAGAAGTCCATTGGCGCTGAAGCACATCCAGAAATAAACGTGGTATAGGGTTAGCCTCCACCAGTCTTGTTGGTTCCGAAAACAGAGGATTATTCTCATCACGAGAAGAAGTAGAAAAGCATCCCCCACTGAAGAAGAACCCAGCTGGCCGCATTTACTGCTTTGAAAAGCAATGATTTGAAAGTGGCTGGTGGAAAAAGTCCAGTGAAAGCCGGTTGTTCTGGCAAAAGGCCTTCATCATCTGAAAGATCAGGATCCTGATGTTCAAGCCCTTCTAAAGGTGATGGCTGATTCCTGTGTGAAGTAGTTGGAAACTCGGGATCCTGAAGAGACAGTAAGTCATCCGGTAAGTCTTGTCCAGATGACGCCGACGCTACGGACATCACAGAAGATTTCCTGTGAAAATGTTGATAACCCACAGTCAAAGATTGTTGAACAGCTGCAGAAATAAGCAGTTGAATGTTCTCGGGCAGCAGAAATTCCTGATGTTGAGCCATAGTAGAACCAGCAGCCTATGAAGTAGATGGAACTGTCCCCTGGGCCTGAGCAGAAGAATCTACCTGCTCAGGCAGAATAGAAGGAGAAACAGATGGCCCCCATAAGGTTGCTGTGGAAATAGATAAAAGACAGTCACGCAATGAAATCTGATCTGGAGTCACACCACAAGACATCTCCTCAGCAGTTGGTCTGGCAGGAGTGCTAGCCGTCTCCTTTGAAGATGAACCAGAAGGTAGAACCTTACTGGCCTTGTCGCAGATCTTCTGCAATGTCTGGTGTCTCCTCTGTTCATCGTGGCTAGAAGCTGTGTATAGACTGTGTGACTTGTGCTGGGAACCAGGTCCCTTACTGGTTATAACGTCATGAAGAGGAACAGAAGACTGAGGGGATCCTGAACCAACGTTTACAGGGCCCTTACCAGCCTGCTTTGCTGCTGCTATTGCCTTACGGCCATATTTAGACTTACTCTGTGCTTTAGGCATAATGCTGCTCACAATCAGCGTAATCCCTAATAAGAGATTAAACAGTATATAATTAGGGAACAAACGTACTCCCTTGACTGTAGATAGATACGTACGTATGTATGTATGTATGTATGTATGTATGTATTTAAAAACCTGGACTTGATCCTATCAATTATTTATTTCATTAAGATATATATATTTAAATTTATTAGCATAATTATGAATCTTAATCTGATTCTTATTAATGCCATTCATATCACTGCTATAAGATAAAACAATTTAATTCACATACAGAAAAAAAACTGAATCAGTCTAAATAAAAGCCACAAGGCAGATATAATCACAATGCAAGGCTTGAGGACACTGTCCACATCAGCCATTATCACATAATAATATGAAGTGTGAACCTCCTGAAATAATGCCACTGCTTATGTATGCAGATAGGCTAAAATGAGGCTGCTAATCCAAGCTCCCACTGTCATAAGATATTTGAAATTCTTTAATAACAACTCCAGCCAGGCAGCAGTAACAAGGCATGCCTTAAACAAAGGCCGAGGCAGAAAAACGGAGACCTTTTCAAATCCAACATGGCGGCCATCCCAACATGGAGCGCTAGACTCCTGATATCGAAAATACAGCCGAAAAATCAGGCGGTTTCATGGAGCGCAAGAACTTCTGAGTAATTCTACTGAAAAACTTTCGGTTTTGAAGACCCTGGTCTCAGCCACAGAGTCAGGGTAAGCGCTGGACTGTAAAAACCACTTGTCACCCTGCAACCATAGGGAGTGTGAAAACTCCTGAAACAACAAGCTGAGCGGTCAAATAGTTAAACAAAATGGCCACCCTATCAGCCCCGTTCAGAGTACAAGCTCTTTTAAAGCACTAATTAAGAAATTCAAGAAAAACGGGACACAAACACCCCAACCACCAGTCCCAGGTCCCCCCAAAAATATAATATGAGTTTCCTCCATGATTCTGGAATGTTTGCAACAACAACAAACCTCCAAATCCAAACTTTAAGAAAGGGACCAGGACGTCCTAAATAAGAAGAACAAATAACAATACAAATACTAGCTGCTTGCCAGCAGGCAAACAGATATTTACTCACAAATCGCAGGAATAAGCAAAGAAATCCGAGAAATTGGACAAATTCCGAAGACAGTTACTCCCACACGTCTGTCCAGTCTGAAGGACTGAGAAAAAGGCTGGAAGCCCCTAGCAATGAATGAGGGACTTAACAACTTTCAATCAGACTCAGTCCTCCAATCTAAACAGACAAAACCTACCCATGCCTGGCTGCTGTCTCCACCAATACGGAGACTCTCCAATTTCATTTCTAACTATCATCCCCAAAGATAACAAAAGTGGCCCAAAGATTTACCCTAATCCTCTATGTAAACAGTTGGAGCTCTGCCATCTGAAATTCATTCAAAGGCAGAAGTAATGGTAAGAAATCCAACCCTAATTCCTGCAGATATGAATAAAACAAGACTGTGTTTATAACAGCAGTCTTCATTTGGATACCATGCATTGAATTATAGAAATGTGGAGTTGGAAGGAAGCATCTTTTTAACCCTCCACAATGTACAAGAAATCCAATTAACCAAGCTTTGAATGCTGCCTGTCCACTTTCTTTCTAAAAACCTCCAAAGATAAAGAACACAACCTTTCAACTGTTGTACAGTTCTTAATATCAGGAAGCTTTTCCTTATATTTAAATGAAAGCTAGAGTTCTGCAACTTATATCCATTGTTTCTGGTCTAGATTTTGTGGCAATGGAAAAGCACATTCAGTTTCAATATCAAGACAGTAGTGGTTAATAATCATGTTAAAAGGAATACCTGACATTGGCTCTGGCAAAAGGAATGTTTTCTAACCTGTGCGATTCATTACTACAGTATGTTGCGGTAGTTACCAATCTAATCGGTTTCAAGAAGATTGAATACATCTCAGAGGCCTCTGATTGGTCACACTGAAAAACAAAAACAAGACTGTTCTAATATTCTTAAAATACTATATGGAAAATGAAATAAGCTAGCATAACCCTGAATGAGGTCATGGTATTGATTGTGATATTGGAAACCAAACTCTGGAGACCAAATACAAAAAATAAGACTGAAAATCCAAGTTATAATCTTTCTTTATGACCACCAAGCAACTAACTGATCAGTGCTGATTAGCAGCTCAGAATAAGTATTCCAGCAAAATCTTAACAGGAAAGAAAAGAGTAACTTAACTACAGTGGTACCTTGATACTCAACTGCTTTGAAACTCATCAGATTTGGTAGTCAACATACAAGCTAGAACTTGTCAGTGTCGACTGCCTTGTGACTCAACAACATTATTCCTTAATGGAAAAATTTGTTCAGTTCTCATCTTTTTGGTACTCATCTTTTTGGTACTCACCCGGAACTAATTAATGATGAGTCCCGAGATACCACTATATTATTCAGTGTACCTCAACAAAAATGTATGTTTAGTACCAGGAAGTGCTGAAAAACAGGTGGAATGACAGGATTGAATTGTGAAATAGATAAAAATAATAAAGGGCTATCTGTTTACTTCCAAGTTAAATCTCATGGGCCAGATGAATTGCATCCTAGAGTTCTGAAAGAATCAGATAATTGTTTGACTAAATTTTTATCTTTTAGTCTTGAAAAATCTGGAGATTTTTAAAATGTTATATGATTAGATGATAATAAATATCACAATTCACGATCTTCAGAAATTGGGGGAAAGACGACCAGCAAAGTACAGATTAATCAGACTGATCTAGGAAGATTCTAGAGGAGGTTATAAATGGATCCATCTATAAGCACTTGAAAACTGTAGTAATTTTATCAATAATAAGTCTTGATACACAAAGTTTACATTTTTATTGACTTCCTCGATATATTGTGAGATTGCTATGGACATTGTATGTTTTTATTTCGGCCAATTAAAGCATCCTCTGACATGTTGTGTACATGTTGCATTATAGAACGCTGGATGGAATATTCAAGGAAGGCAGACTCTTTTTATGACAAAGGGGTGAGGAGGAGAACTTTAGAATCAATCTTGTTAAATTATTAAATTCTTTTGCTTATAAAATAATTTCCAAATGTTTTTCTTGCAACATTTTATAAATGTTTAATGCTACATTATTTTACCATTGCTATATGTATGCATATTTTCTGTTAAATTGGTTCAATAAGAATACATTTTCTAAATAAAAGAGAATTTGAATACTTCCAAGCTAGTTGACATCTTGAGCTGCTCATCAACTGACCACCATTAAAGGATTAAAGCAAATTATATCTCCGCCACACTGGCTTCTCTGGACAACCATTATTCAGCAAGACTTCTTTACTTTGAACACAACCTTCTATGTAGATTTCACACTTTAAGACAATTCCAATTTTGGCCTTTCATAGGGCTCTTACTTTCCTCCCAGTATTAAATTAATTTCCCTCAGTGGAAATTTCTTGTCTGATCTTTTTTTCTTTAAGATTCACTGAGGCATAATAATCACACTTATTGCTTTGTGGGATCAGCAAGCTTAGTTGGGATCACAGGCATTTTTTATTCTATTTTGTATTCATCTATTCCGATAATAGATATTTGTGAGAGATCAGCAGTGATTCCCAAGATGCTTCCTCACCTAAATAAATGGGTGACTTGTTGTATATAAAGTATATAGCGACTTCATCCAATTTTGCTAGTGTCGCCTACCACTTGATGTTCCAACCAGGAGCTCAGGAATCTTCATTCTTCCACTCTGAGAAGTTGGGCAACCCTGCCTTTTATTTTTAGAGGAAGCATAGGTAATTAAGGATGAAACCCACAAAACTTTGCAGACCAATTCCAGAAAAGCCATTAAGTCTTTGGGAATCAGTTGCCTTTCTCTCCATTCTATTCATCAGGTACATTTCCTAGAGCAATTGCAGAAATCAACATTGGTTAAGGAAGGATGCTGTCCTCAGCCCTTCTCAGTCCACCTCTCCTTCTGGGCTAAAGTTGCTGTGACTTGCATGAGGAGAAAAGAGTTTGTAAATGTAATTTTAGCTACAGCTACACAACAGGGAAACTATTCATGTTCTTTATAAATCATTATGTTTCATAATTACACGAAACTGAAAATAATTATTTTTTGGACTAGCTGCCACTTTAAGTTAAAGTCTTACCTGATTAATCAGATTAGCATATGAATAAAAGCAGCTCTTCAGGAAAAACATATTTTTTGTTTGAAGTGGTGGGAATATGTGTCACAGCAACAACCATCTTTCATAGAGTTACTTTGAACTGTTTGAGCAAGTGTGAGAATGTATGATCCTCCAGTTATTGCTGAAATACAGTTCTCCATTTAATCTAGTTAGCATGACCAGTGATGAACGATACTAGGAATTCTGATTCAGCAATATGTGGAGGATCTCCATTCCTTGTTTAAGGGAGAAAGGACAGTCCCCTTGTTATGATGTTTGGTGACTCCTTGAGGTTGTTGGGGGAATGTGGTAATTTTTTTTTGCTAGCTTGGAGGGTGGGGACTGGAGTCTTTGAACAGGATGAGAAGATGCTTTTCAAATTTGCTGACTCTCAGAATGATATGTTTGGTTGCTATATTCACCATGTGCCCCATCACCATTGTCTGCAATCCCTTTATTCCAATATATAGATTTCTATATACTGCAGTGACTGAACATATTTGAGGGAGCAGAGTTTCTGCTGACATGTTTTGCAGAGAAATTGAACTGGACTGAAGTGGATGACCAAAAGGCTCACTCTTAAAAGGTTTAGACAAATGGCATAAAAAATCAGTTATTATCTTTTTATGAACTTTCTCCATTATTAAAAGAAAAAGCAGCGGCAAAGTGGCATTTGTGAGTGCCACTTTGACTTCAAAGTCATTATGTTATATTCATACCATGGAAGCAATAAAAAAAAGTGAAGAATCTGGTTCCTCTATTCTTTTGTGCTTTCATGAATGGCTGTGTAAACTGCTGTCTTAGCAAACAGTTGCCCTTAGTACCTTATGTAAATAAGCAATTTTAAGTTATATGGAAAGGTTCCTGTGAGAACAGGAAATTAGGATAACTCTTTCTTAGTTATTTTCTTAGGATAAAGATAAATTAATAAAATTGGAAGTCTCCTGTTATGTAACTTCTTTGTCAAATTACCCACTAGCTGACTAGCTGATCTGAGTACATGGTTTTTAAAAAGCTGCACTTGATGTTACTCTACTTTAAAGGAATTGTGCATAACAATCTAGTTTTTCTTTGCCTTCAAAAAAAAAAACCCACTTAGAAGACCATCTAAGACATACATGAACTATGAATTCTAAAATCTCCCCACCTATATTACTGTAAAAAATATCTGCAGTAGCAGGTGAGGAGGAGCCTCCTGTTTAAATTAAGAGTCAATTCCACTCATATTCTAAAACATTTCCTACGTGATCTTTATACCATTTATCCACCTTCTCCAACCAAATGCTCTTTGAATGTACTGGACTGAAAGACTATATCCAAAACCCACAGGCGACCCATGACCCCTGTGAAATTGAAATTTGGCAAATCTTAAAAAATATTTTATGACCTAAAAATTATAATTAAATACTTCATGATACAAAACGTCATAAAACATTTTCTGTGCTTCTGTTTGAATGCACAGTAGAATTCAACATGGGCTACTTTCAAGGCTGATATAACTCTAAATGTACCCCAACTTTTCCAGTGAAGGCATTACATTAGAAGCTTGTCGTTGAAGAGATTGAGGAATCCAGTAAGGGAATATCTCTGAAAGAGTGACCCAATGGTCACAGGTTGTCTAGTACATTACTAAAACTCTTATTCCTGTAACTTTTCACTGCATGATATGGTGCACCACAGTGAAAGGTATTTCGAACCATGGTACTTCAAATGGGTTAACTTACAGAATGTGTCCAAAATTCAGGATCCGTGACTCCTGTGGAATGGAACTTTGGCAAATTTGATACAACATGATAAAAATATTATCCGAAGATGCTTATTACATAATACGAAATGTCATAAAACATTTTCTGTGCTGATGCTTGACAGTGCTATATAGTTCAACATGAGCTGTTTTCATCCCAATTTTTCCAGTGAAAAAGATATTTTAGAAGCTTAGTGATTGTTGAAGGCATTGAAAAGTCTAGTCAGGAAGTATCTGTGAAATGACGACTCAATGAGGTATAGATTGTCTTGCCCCCTCCTAATTGTGAGCTGTATTAGCCCTGTAGCATTTGAGGAACTTGAAGCTTAATTTAAAGGCAATATAAAACTTGTTGAACTTCAATTATTCTAATGAGAATTAATTTGAACATTTAGATGTTTTGCTAATGATACTTTCAAAGCTATCATGTCAATACATAGTTTTGGGTAATTGGTGGAGAACAGGCTCTTCAGTGTTGGTCTTCCTAATTCAGACATAATGGGTTCTGTTCCTGTGCAATAAACGATTAGGTGAAAATGAAAAGGATCGTAAAAATCTCATCCAATGGGACCCATGAGAGGGACAGCGTGTCAAACAAGCAAGAGGTAGACAAAACCACACCTCTATGCATATTCTTGCAATGTTGCCACATGCACAAATTCAGTCAGATGCCATGGAGTTAAGACCAATGACTGCACTCACTCCAACAGGTCTCAATAATTAAGTAGGAAGCTGTGGTATATCCTACATGTACAGTATGTAAGAATTAATAAAACCAAGTATCAGAAGAAAAAGAATAGTAACTTTTTCATGGTTCTCTTGCTGGACTCCCATTTGATGACCTTGTAAGTGATTTTTGTCATATTATTTGGATAACATGCTTATTTTTTCTGAGGCCCTTGCTATCTATATCAATTAAGTTTCAACAACCCTTTAATGGCTTCATGATTATAGCTTCTATGTTTGGCTAGAAAATTGCACATTTGAACTGCTTGTATTGGATTGCTTGGTTATTATATTTTCTCAAAGGTAATCTAATTAATTCAGATAATATATAATCTCTTCCATTTGGAGAAACTGTCTGCATTATCAGGGTGCTTTCTGGATTTCTGCCAATTTTAATCATAATTTGTTCCCAGTTTTGCTCTATTAATTGCTGATTCATCTTACCAAGAAGATGGTTCTCTTTAAGTCCAAGTATGACTTCCCATAAGCCTTTATTTTATTTATAGTAGAATGGATGAACTCATGATAGAAGCTGAAGTCTCAGATCTCCCAGAAATTCCCTGGATCTATACAACATAGTTTGCCTCTAACTGGGACAGTGGCTTGGTAGTTTCCACTCTCACCATCTATCTTATAAGCCAGTCTTGGCAAATCATTTCAGCACCGAGTGCCAAAATGGGAGCGCACATGAAACGGGAGAGCATGCACATGTGAGTATGCTAGAAACCGGAAAAGCAGATGATTTCCAGTTTCTAGTGCACATGTGTGTGCAAAGACCACTGTCTGTTGCGCATGCGCCAGCTAAGCCTTGCCTTTTGGGGGTCCTCGCACCTCCCTGCCTGCTCCCTTGCCCACCCCTCTGATCCCCGTCAGGGTGGCAGGACATCCCCACTGATGACCTGGTTCTGCAGCCCCAGACAGGAGAGAAAGTTGGGTGGGGAATGTCGCCTCCCTCCGCTGGAAAGCCGGAGCCCCTTCCCAGCCTTGGAGGTAAGGGGCGTTGCTATTCCTGGAGCTTGGCTTGAGGGGCCAGCAGGTGGGAAAGCTTCACCCCAACTCTGGCCAGGATGAAGCACTCTTCCCAGCCCGCCACCAAGAACAAGCCAGCGCAGCCCCCCCCTCTTATCCCTTGGCAGTGCCTTCCTGCTTAATGGCTGGCCCAGCGCACCTCTTACCCCTTGGCGGTGTCTCCATGCTGTGCTCTCCTCTGGCCCTCCTGAGCTTGCCTCCCGACAACGGCTCCTCCTTTTCTTCCTGGCTGCTCCAGCATCCTGGCCAGAAGTGGCAGCACGAGAACCGCCACCACCCCCTCATGGTGGCAGGAGCAGCAGGCAAGGTGGCCAGCCACACAGCCAGCAAACGCTGCCCCGGTGCCCCATGCATTTGAGCCCTGTGCACCTGAGCTGGACCATGGATGCATGCATGTTCCAGACCGCAAGCGCAAAGTGTGTGCATGCACACTGGCCACCTGGTCTTCCGGTATCCGGCATGCATGCATGCGTGAAGACCAGCTAGGCAGTGTGTATTTGCACACCAGAAACGGAAAGATCACCTTCCAGGGGCACGCATGTGCGCTGGGCAGCTGCTCTTTCAGTTTTTGGCACTTCCATGCACGTGAAGACCAGCTGGCCAGCATGCTGGACCTTGGAAAAGCAATGGGTGACAACTTGCATGCCCGGAGGGATGGCTCTGTGTGCCACTTCCGGCACACGTGCCGTAGGTTTGCCATCACGGATCTATAATATGATTGGTCCCTTTTTAACAGCACTTTTGGTCCATTTTATGGTCTGCCCGAAGCACTTCTTAGTATTTTGTACAGTATGTTTCTTTTACCCAGTTATTTTAATGAGCTGTACAGCTCTGGAATTTATAATTTTTATCTCTGAATGTTTGCATTATAATAAAAGTTTTTATATTTCATACTTTTTTTTTAAATTGATTTCATCTGTGCTGAGATTGTTCTAGCTTCCAAGGAGATGAGGAAGGATGAATCATCCAGTCACAAGCCTTTAAACTACATTCACTTTGTTTCTTCTAGCATTTGTCTGGCAAGTCTGCTTTTTTCAGATCAACCAAGTATTGATCCATTGGTTGCAGTAGGAATTGACTGATCAGCTTGTCTCCAAAGCCTGACATGATCTGAGAGAGAGAATACAGTAACTGGCTCAAAGTCACCCAGCCGGCTTTCATTCCTAAGGCAGGACTGGAATTCACTGTCTCCTAGTTCCCAGGCCAGCAAAGTGGCTCTCATCCAAGCTATGCACTATTGTGAGTGTGTGTGTGGGGGGGGGGGTGCTTTTTTGCTTTTTGACCTTTTAATTACCAGCAAGGCCTGACTCTGGTTAGGAGGTGGATACTAGGTGAGACTCTGCTTAACAGATGGACAAATTTAATCATTTGCACAGGGACATTGGGGATTTAAAAAAAAAGCTAAAGATGACAGTCAAGACTGTACAATTGAAGCCCTATCCTTATTGTTGACAAATAAATACAATTGTACCCACATTAATATACAGTAATGTGTATATAAAAAGGGATGGGATTTCAAACACATTGCAAGTGCCATCTTGATTTTTTACTATCCACCCTGCTCCATGGGTGCCCCTCTGTATACAGAAATGAGAACATTAATTTGCACCCCTTGCTAATGTTTTAATCTATTTTTTCTCTAATAGCTGATCCTTGAAATACATGCTCTTTCAAATCTTCCTTCCTTCCTTCCGGGATTCTAAACCTTAACCTGAGGCTGCTGTAGAGCTGGAAATACCTTCCTCCCACCCACCTCCCCATGCCCGCGCCTTGGTCCTCTGCTTTCCCCAGAGGTCTATTTCTTGGATTAAAATAGCTCCCTTTTTCAGTCTCCACTAGAGGAGGGGTCTGGGGTGGGGGCATATCTTATTAGTGGAAATTGAGACCCAGTTTGGTCTATGGTTAACGCACCAGGTTAGAAACTAAGAGACTGAGTTCTAGTTGTGAAAGCCATCTGGGTGAGGGGCGACCAGGATTAACAGTTGATCTGGAAAGAAAAGTAGATCCTGTTTATTTGTGTGAAAATGATAGGAAGAAAAAAGTGCTTTAATAGAAATGCAGGGGTGAAATCCAGCAGGTTCTGACAGGTTCTGGAGTACCTGGAAATTTTGAGCAGTTTGGAACACCAGTAGCAGAAATTTTGAGTAGTTCAGAGAACCGGCAAATACCACCTCTGGCTGGCCCCAGCGTGGGGTGGGAATGGGGATTTTGCAATATCCTTCCCCCAGGAGTGGGGAGGGAATGGGGATTTTGCAGTATCCTTCCCCTGGAGTGGGGTGGGAATGGAGATTTTGTAGTATCCTTCCCCTGCCATGCCCACCAAGCCTCGCCCACAGAACCGGTAGTAAAAAATTTGGATTTCACCACTGTAGAAATGTATATTCTTTATTGGCCAGCAGTAGGCATTATTTTGAAGGTCTGGCCGGCAGGCACATCCATAACACTAAACAAAGAGGCATCCACCTCTGAAGCCCTAATCCAGATCCTACCCATCCCCTTGTTATGTAGGCTGACTTTTCCAATTTTGCCTTGGGACCAATGCTTCAAAAATCCAAAGCAGAGTTTGAGGTTGACTTCCTCCCTTACAGATTGTTTTCCAGGCATCTTTTTCCAGCCAGAAGGAATAATGACATCACAGAAGACTTTGAATCTTGGCACCATCTCCATCTCTTCAAAAAGATGAAACACCCTATCAACGTTCTAGTTGACAACAAGAAATTGATCATTTTTTAAAAAAGAAGAATTTGGAAAGCGGATTAATTTCCCCGAGATTTAGGCCGTGCCATGTCAGATAGGCCCAACCTTCTTATTTTATATGCATTATTAGCTCACAGGATAAGCAGGCAGATGTTTTGCAATGTGAGACAGAGTATGTCTTACTTAATAACCCATTTACCTCTCTGTGACTTTGGTGGCCTCACTTTAACAGGCCAATTTCTTCTTGCCATCGTTGTTGTTGTGCCAAGCTTCTGACCAGCAATCCATCTGGATTATTGTATCCTTTCTGCACAGGTGCCTTGCGATTTATTTGGGGTCCCAGGCTGAGCAGAAAGAATACATTGAAAGGGCTACCCAGGTATAGAATGACAATGGCCGATGGATGATCTATCCTTCATGCCCTTTGGCAGTTCCAGCTGCAATATTTTTTCCCCAGGCAGGATGAAAATTGAATCCAGCACATATGCAGTTGCTGGAAGGTTGTTATTGTACCTGATTACAGTGTGCTCTTTAATGTCTCTCTTTCTCTGTGTGTGTGTTTTAATATATGAGTTTGATTGGTAGCTGCCCAGGGTTATATTGTGTAAGATGAATGGCCATATAAATCTTTGAAATAAATAATACTTTCAGAAATCCAAACTACCTGACTGTTCATGCATTTCATTCTTACTTTGAAGAAAAGAGGAGCTGGTCTGGGAAAGAGAAGGAAGGTGTGTGCATGACTAATGAGCACATGAAAAGACAAACTGCTCTGCCTAAAGCTGAGGAGGGAGATTTCAAAATGAAAGAGATAGATGGTGGGGGAGAAATAATTGATAGGGGAAATCTTTCCAACTTCAGCCAAAGAAGATATGGAAATGCTCCCCGCTCTGAAATCCCAAGGCAGGGAGGGCATAGCTTTTGAAGAGGGGGAAAGCCAGCCAATGAAGAAATGGAACTTAGAGAAGCATAACACTCTCTTGTCTTCTACAACCAAAGGAGGAATTGTCATTCCCAGAGTTTAAATCATAGGCCCATGATGGCGAACCTATGGCACGGGTGCCACAGGTGGCACATTGAGCCATATCAGTGGGCACGCGAGCGTTGCCATAGCTCAGCTCCAGCGTGCATGCATGTGCTAGCCAGCTGATTTTTGGGCCTTCCGATCCTACCAGAAGTTGGGAAATGGGCTGTTTCCAACCTCCCGAAGGCCTCCGGGGGGTGGAGAAGGTCATTTTCGCCCTCCCCAGTCTCCTAGAAAACCTCTGGAGCCTGGGGACAGTGAAAAATGGACCTACCAGGCCCACCATCCCATCATGTGCTAAAAGCAGGGGGACGCATGCGTAGGGGTAGGGCGCATTGAATTATGGGTGTGGGCACACACATGGGCGACCTCCCCGCGCTCCCCCCGCTTTTGGCACACAACGGCAAAAAGGTTAGCCATCACTGTCATAGGCCTTTCCTTCCACTCTTTTGTGTATACAGATTTCTGACTTTCTTTTCCTAGCACTGAGCATCAGAGACACCTGTTCCATGTTGGCATAAGAATTATTCCACCCATAAGGCCTGAGAACATTTTATTCCTATGTTGCCAGCTTCAGCCCTTAGTTCACCTCGCTTTCTAGTTCTTCCTTCCTTCCCTTTTTGCTCCTGGAGTTACCATTTGCATCTCCCTCTCCCTCTTTCCCTCCCTCCTCCCTCCCCTCCCTCTAACAGATGAGAGCCTTGGTAGTACAGTGGACTAAAGCACACTGTTATTAACACCAGCTGCCTGCAATTACTGCAAGTTCGAATCTCACCAGGCTCAAGGTTGACTCAGCCTTCCATCCTTTCTAAGGTAGGTAAATTGAGGACCCAGTTTGTGGGGGCAATAAGCTGACTTTGTATAAAATATACAAAAGTATGAAGGCTATTCCTTAGCGCATTGTAAGCCGCCCTGAGTCTCCGGAGAAGGGCGGCATATAAACCAAATTAAAAAAAAAGAATCAATTATTCTCGGTCGGGATCATTCTGTAAACACGGATGAGGGGTCTCCTGTTGGGGGAGCGGGGGGGAACCCAACCAACAGTCTATTGGCTCAAAGGTAAAGAAGAAAATGGCCGAGGGAGGGAGGGATGGGGAAAGAGAGAGAGCTATTATTGGTAAGATGATTTTTCTGTATTTTTCAGTAGAGAGATGTGCATAGGTGAGTCTATTTGTTGTCTTGAATAAAGCCTAGTCAGGTCATATTGTAAAGCTTCTGTTATTACTGAATGTAAGTAGTTGGAGAGTTGATATCTATTGCATCATTATGATGATTATCTGACTGTACATAATATGGCAATATTTTTTAACAACCAGAGAAACATAATTGTTCATTAAGCAGCAATCTATATGTATTTACAATGTTCATCTACTATTGTTAATAAGTATTTTATTTTTTATTCATGTGCTCTATGACAATAAAATATATTTGACATATATTGGAAGATCAAAGAATGAGCTTATATGGAACTTTAAACCATGATAAGTATATGATAGTAAAGCCAATCTAGCCAGCCTATTAAAATATAATTAAAAATACAGAACAAAAAAACTATGAAATAATAATGGAATTTTACACACACTTTTACATATATACAGAGACTCATACACAAATAAATAAATTAAAATGGCCAATTTTCCAATAGTATCTGGATCTCCAAACTCGATATTAAACTCTGAAATGTTATTTCTGTTTTCCTTTTAGGTTTTCTTACTGCTTTTTTTGTTTTTTTTTAATTGTTTTAACCTGTAAAAATGAAGTGTTTTAATACTGTGTGTGACCAGCCATACGCTAGATAAATAAATCCAATAGTATGTTTTTCATAAATTCAAAATAGGTTCATTAAGATCTATTCTGTGTGAATTTTTAACATTTTTCTAGTCTCTGTACTTTAATGAATTATATTTTCATTAATCAGAGATTAGATTTGAAACACTCTTTCAAAGTCAATATGCTTAGAAGCAGCAGAACTGTACACTTATACAGTTAACAATGCTCTTGGCTGGCCTGTTTCATTAAAACAAACACCCAAGGAATACTCATAGAGGATTAGGAGTTTACATAAAAATATTCACACATGGATGTTTATCTCAGAGAATTTAAAATTCTAACCAATTATACCACACAGAACAAAAAATTAGTTTGGATTGTGCCATTCAATTCCATCGTTTGCTGGATCATACACTTGGAGTTGGGGACACACACCTTAAATAATAGGTGGTTAGGTACCACTGACAGATGATCTTCTAAGAGTTTTCCAGTATTGTATAAACACATTTGATGAAAAAGCAGGCAAGGCTATTGTACAAATTGCATGTCATGTACTGACAAGAATTAATGCCTGTAAATGCCTGTTCTCTAAAATCTATAGATATTACTTTTAGAGTTTAATTCTATACAAGATGTAGTTATTCTGTCATAAGGGAATGGAGAATTAGGAACTTCAAAGTCCTTTCTTAGATATATTGATTGGTTTTATTGATTGACTTTTGCTTGCTTAAAAGCATACCTGCAATGCAATCTAATGTGAACAGATTACTACTATTAGGAGAAAGAAAGAAGAATGTAGTTGTCTTAATGGAACTAATCATGTTTGTGGTTACTACATTTAATGAGGCTGTAATTTGCTCAACCCCCTTAAAGATTTAAAAAAAGAAACATGCTTTTTAAAAAGAAGATGGAAGGGAAAGGGAGAGTGGTGCTTGTCACCAATGAAATCACTAGCACTCACCCAAAAGTGCCTCTGGCATGTGGGAAGTGCATTCCACACCTTCCCTACTGCTGCAGTTGATATGCTTGCTGTCTGGGAGAAAAAAAACATTTTTTTTAGCAGCAATAAAATAAAATGAAAAGCTATTTATCCCTGAGAAAATATAATTTCCATACACCGTAAGTGATAATTTGAGTGATGTTCAAAATGTCAGCTTAACCAATTGAATACGTTTTGTGAATTCTTGATATAGGGGGAAAAAAAGTCATCTAAAAAAGGCCCTAGAACTGTGTTATCAAATCTGGTGCTAGCCAGTTATGCAGAATATAGAGTTCTGATTATTTTTAGCTAATATATCTAACAAAAGCTGAGAATTGTAAGAATCAGTCATAATATATCCAGAGGGAAATGTCTTGGAGAAGGCTATCCTGGAATATATTCTGTGGCAGCAAATGGTAGAAAAAGAAATGAGTTTGCTCTAGTCCTATCTTAACTAGAAATGTGAGCTGTCTTTTTTTAGGTTATGTTGAGATCATTTGATTCATAAGGACAAATAGGTAAACTAGATGGTTTTCACTTTAATTTCAATACTTCACTTCTATAGCCTCTCCTCTCCTCCAGACTGCAATAATCCACCCAATTGAAGAGTAACTTATAAAAAAATTGTCACAGAAGCCCCAAATTGTGGATTGCAAACAATTTGCTTGATTTAATTATTTCATGACTTCATGGTAGGCAACAATCTTTTTCCCCCCTGGAATATAATACAATGATACTTCTCAGCCTTGAATGAGATTTGAGAAATTAATGCAAATGGCTTCCAACTGTGAAGCAAATGGAATGCAGAAAAGAACAGTAATTTTAATTGGTATCAGCTTCTATGATATTTTTTGGGATGACAAATCCCAAGATTCTTGGCTAGAATTCCCAGAGAGAATTAACCTGGGAAATATAGTTCTAGTACAATGAAAGGATGTAAAAAAGACTTAATCTCATCTATCTACATTTGTTTGCTTTCATTCTTCCATACACAAAGATATACTACCAAAGTTCTGTTCATTAAGATGGAAGATCTTAGAAAGAACCTTCCAAAAGACAGCTATGGCATTTAGAATTCTTTTTGTCTTCCCTGAAAATTAAATAGCAGTGCTTCCATCCATATGTACATCCTCCAGCTTTGTGCCACCCAGTACATTGACTTCAGGTCCCATACACTCCTCCCAGAATGGCCTACGGGAATTACATACATCACATGATGGGTACAAAATTGTGAAAGGCTGATATACATGTTTTGGCATTTTTCTTGTTATGTGAAAAATTACTTAAATTGGCACTACAAGTATAACGAAGGGTTTTGCTGTGGCTTTCACATATATTTCTCTGGCAATCTGCAATAGATTATCCAAGATTTAGTACAAGCCATGCAAAGTATTGTCAGAATTTCTTGGAAAAATAAAATCCAGATAAACTGATTCAGCAGGATTCATTCACTTCTTTATATACAAGAATATATATACAATACCAACAGCAGAGAACAGTTTCATTTCAGCTCAGATCAGCAGACAAGTTCAGATCAGCACATACACTCTGGTTTCAGTTTTGTTTCTCTGCACAGACTCAGTTCTGTTTTAGGTCCCATTGGCTGAATTAGTTGCTATGCCTATTCATTGGCTGACCTTGTTACCATGTCTTCCCAGTCATGAATATTCTAACAAGTATACATAGCCAGACTCCATCTCTGAAATTGAGGAGAAAAGCATTCCATGCGTCTATAATCTCTATTTGGACAGCGTGATGATTGGTGGTAGTAATGCAAAGTATGGCAGTGCAAAGTAGCACTCCAGTTGATATTCCAGAGGAAGGAGGAAACAGAGGAAATAAGGATTTTGCAGATGTGGATGGAAGGACCAGACTGAGGGAGACCCAGAGTCCTAGCCTAGGAAAACCTCCATCTATGATACAAGGTTATTGAATAGGTAATCCTCAAGTTATGACTACTAATTCAATGACAGTTCAAAGTTATGAAGGAACTTATGACCAGTCTGCAAAGTTGTGACAATCACAGCATCCCTGCTTAGCACATGGCTTGCAGTTAAGGGTTGCAGCAGCCATGGTCATGTGCTTGTGCTTGTGATTTCTGAGGTTCCTCATTTCAAATAAGCAAAGACAATGGGCAACCCAGCAGGAAGTCAGAAGTTGTCCCCACTCTCATTGTTTTGCTTGCCTGCCCTATGTACACCTGCCCATGACATTCCCACCTTCTTCAGCACCTGCACACCCATTCACACACTGTAGCGCCTGCCCACAGCATTCTTATACCTCCTGCACACCCACCTATTCTCTGCATTGCCTGCCTGCAGTACCCCCCTGCCTTCTTGACTAGGACTCCCATGCTGTCCTGGGTTTTTTGCTTTATGACCTATGCAGCCCTGGGATCAGAACAGCAACCAAGACTGCAGGATTGCTGCTGCTAAGGATCATGTAAGATTGCATTTTATGATTGCATTGGTTATGTTTAGAAAGTCCAGTCCCAAGTGTTGTTGTAATACAAAGACTACCTGCTATTAGTACTAGGGACAACAATTTAAAACTATAGACATCTTGATATTAATTAACCTCTTTTTAAACACATTTTAAGTTATTTATTAAAAGTCAACTTGCTTCTTGGTTTAAATGTTAAGAATGTCTGTGCCCTTATGTCACCTCCGAGATATAAAGAAAAGAAAAGAAAAGAACAAGCTAATTTATAAATCAGAAAAGAGTTGGATGGTGGCAGAAAGACAAATAAATCCTTTAAGTGTTAATAGGGTTTCTCTGAATTTTGGAGAATTAAGAAAAGGACCACACAACATGTGTGACAGGGAGCACAGTTTATTTACTTCCTCTCCATTCATAATATTTATGATTTACAGCAAATTAATTCAAACCAGATTATACAATGGCAACACTATAGAGATAAAAAGTCTTGAGATAAAAAGAGTACCCAAATCTGTTAAGAATACAAAAGTATATAAAATGGTAATGATATGCTGTAAAAGTTCACTTTAAAATCTAGGAAAATAGGATGTTTTAGTTCACATGTACACTCAACTGAGCTCCATCCTGGGCAATCTTCTTTATTCTACACATTATATCATTTAGAGGAGGATTAATCACCATTCAAAAAGCCATATATTGATTAAAATTCAAGACAGTGCAAACATTACCCAAAAGGAAGAAGGGATGGAGAAGTAAAAATGCAAATAAGGAAATTCAGGCACAAGTTATAATTGCTTAAAATAGCCCTCTTTAAACAGTTGAGGGGAGGCAGGAGGGAGTACCAAATGTTCAGTGGGAAATGTTTGGCTGTATATATACATACATTGTGCAGCAATTTTTTTTTTACAATCAAGATGGAATTGTAACTAGAAGACAATCAGTAAAAATACCACAATTCCTCTGCTTAACTTTGCCATAATCATAGGAAAAAAATGTTTTATCCTGATGCCCCAATCTATCAAACGAGTTCATTTCTCATTGTTGGATGAGACCAGAAACCCATTTAGTATGATATTTTTGATAGCACTCAATCTGATGCTAATTATTCTCTAAATAAAGTTATCCAACCTGAAACGATAATACTAAATTCATTTCATGCAAGTGTGAGCTAAAGAGGAGTGGCTATACTTTAATAAAACGGAGCTGTCATATAGGATAATCCTAATAGATTTAAGCAAATGTGATCAGGGATAAGTGTCTCTGTGGCTAAGAGTAAATAATGCTTTACCTATATATAGAGCTGGTTAGGCTGAAGGGGGAGGGTTAGATGCAGGAGCATAGCATAGACTCATTTGCTATCCAGCGGAAAACACTAATGAGCGTCCAGCAGATCTCCAGAGCAAAGTTATTAAATAATCCCACCCACCCCCTCCAATTTGGATTGGCAATTGATCAAGCTACACTGGTTTTGATCCTGTGACAAGACAGCACCCCATTTGGAAAAAGTAAGTAGAGGTACTAATAGAGAGCAACCGAGAGCAAATGTAGCCAGTCAGAAATGAAATGGAGGGGGAGGGGCTTACATGAGACAGCAAATAGGGAAGGGGAGGCAGGAGATGTGAGACATCAATTCATGCTCCAAAGCTGTCTGAAATCAGGGAACCTGGAAAAATAAAGGGGCACAATCTCTTTCCAAAGCCTCCCAGGAAAAAGCTATTTGGAGTGCAAGAAAATTTCTGCTGTGCCAGCTCAGCTATTTAACTACAGTAGAAAAATAAAGCAGACGTATTGAAGTAACAACTTGTCCAGAAACTGATGGATAAGAATATTTCAGCCACTATGTGGGACTTGATCTATGAGGTATCTGGTGTAGGGAGGAAAGTTGTGAGTCATCTGGGGAATTCCACTCGTGACGTCTAGCAAAGAGCCACCTTTGCCACTGCAGTTCTGAGCCAGGAATTATAGCCAAGGCGGCTAGAATGGTAGGCATTGTAGGCATTAAGCCTCACGTTCTGTTCCTGCTCTTTCCAGAAATGGACAGAGAAGGATCTGACCAAATTAACGGAAAGTTATTGCCACTCAATTTTAAATATTAAAGTAGAGCATGATGGATACTTCTGATATGGTCAGTTTCTGGTCTTCTGAAGGCTGCAGGAGACCATTAGTGATGTAGTGAATTCCAAGCAGGTGTACAGCTGAAATGTAAGGACTTTGGGAAGAGAGGGTATTTGTGGATGTGGTTCAATGGCACAATTTGCTACCATTCCTACCTGTAAATTCCCCCAAGACTGAAAAACATTCAGAGATTTTGCTGTCAAATTCCAGCAGCACAGACTTGGAGTGGTAGCAGGGAGATGTGAAGTGTGTGATTGTCCATGCTATGGATATGTTACATCTTGGATATATCTTTTTATCTTGGAAATATCACTGGTACACATCACTGGTAAAAGACACATTTTCTAAGTAATTCTAAAATTAAAGTGAAATAATTACTTTATATTCATCTTACTCTAGAAAAAAAGTCAGCTAAATGAGGGTACTTTGAATGGATAGGAATAGATGCAAATAGATGCAAATGGATCTCCACCTAGTCTCAGTCATTTGTAAGAATTTCCTAAACACAGAATTTCCTAAACAACAGGCATTTACAAGGGGGATGAGGAGGAATAAATGACCAAATGTGTGTCAAGGTGTTGAAATACACCATGTCCAACACCAGGATGCAAATACAAAAGGCCAGGATTGCACTGTGACATGGTAATGCATGACTTCCTAATTTTTCTTCAGTTTGTAGCAGATGTCTATGTCTTTTACATCTGAGAACTTGAAAATAAGTACTACAGAGCAGGGGATTTCGCTCCGCTTGCACGTGTGGACCCTCTGCATATGCAGAGGGTAAAAAACAGGTTACTTCCTGGTTAAAACCAGGAAGTAACGACAACCAGGTGGGTGGGCGGAGCCTTGCGCTGCTGTCGCTACCGGTTCTCTGAACCACCCGCCACCATTGCTACTGGTTCGGCCGAACTGGTCCAAACCGGTAGCATTTCACCCCTGCTGCAGAGGTTCTGCCAAGAAAATGTAGAGGATGGAAGAGTAGCATCATTAACATAACACACAACACCTTGTTAGAGATGAACACATCCATAATCATATGGACCAAGAGTAGTGCAAGGAATTAGTCCATTTCACCAGCTGTTAAGTTACCAGAACTTTCACAGAAGTAACAATTGCTGTGAACTCTAAGCAACAGTCTGGGAGTCAACACTGGCAGCCAGTTTCTGTCAAGAAATGTCAATTATATCAACAATGAACAAAACCTCAGTTTCAAGACCAAAAAGTGCAAGGCAGAACTGTGGGAAGGGTGGCAGGAAAAAAGTGGAATTAATCTACTGTGAGCTAAGACTGGACTGCATTTTCAGGCTGACAAAAGCCAATCAATTATTTAAGTAACTTAAAGAATGCAATAAAATTTCCAATTTATTTGTGCTATCAATGCTTCTCAAACTTGGCAACTTTAAGATTGGTGGGCTTCAATTACCAGAATTCTCCAGGTGGCATGCCGACTGGAGAATTCTAGGAGTTGAAACCCAGACATCTGAAAGTTGCTAAATTTGAAAAACATTGTGCTAGATCAGGGGTGTCAAACTCAATTTCATTGAGGGCCGCATCAGGGTTGCGTTTGACCTTGGGGGGTTGGGGGGGCGTGGCCAGGGTGGACATGATCAGCTCGATATCACTCCTGTTGAGGGCACCAGTGGTGGCCGGGGCACTCTGCCAATGAAAACAGGCTCCTGAGCTCCATTTTCGGCTGCCAGGCTCCTGCAACCCGCTGCCAGTGAAAAAAAGAACTCGGGAGGGCCACATGTGTTTTCACTGGCAGAGGGTTGCAAGAGGCTGTGGCAGCTGAAAACAGCTTGGGAGCCCATTTTTGCTGGCAGAAGCACCGTGGACCAGTCCTTCGCTGTTTCCAGAGCAGCCTCATGCGACAGATCTAAGTACAAACAGGCCTTGAGTTTGAGACCCCTGTGCTAGATCATATTGTATGTCCAAGAGTCTTCAACCAAGCTCAGATCTGTGAGTTTTCTTCAAGACTACCAAGCTAGTGTCTGAGAACTGCTGCTGAGAGTTTGTCAGTGAAACTGTGATACGCTGATGATGAAGTTATCTGTTCAGTTGAGTCGGACTCTTGGTGATTCTGTGGGCCAGGTCTCTTCACTTCTTCCAATCTTGACTATTCTTTGAGTTTTGCTATGCTCTGGCTGGTGTCAACTTTAATAGTGTTCAGCTGTGTTCTTTGATGGCCTAGTTTCCTTTTAGCACTAATTCTTCCAAGTGTAATTGCTTTCTCCAGTGAATTTCCTTGCATGACATAGCCAAAGTAAGTGAGCCAAAAATCACAACTTTGTGATTTTTACCTTTGCGTGACATGTCTGGTGTTATGTGCTCCAGTACTTGCTTGTTAGTCATCTTTGCTGTCCAAGGAATACACAAGAGCCTTCTCCATCACCATAACTCAAACAGATTTTCATCCTGTCTTGCTTTTTTTAAGTTGCAAATTTCACAACCATAGGAAGTTATGGGGAACACAATGAATTAACCTACATTTGATTGCCAGGCTGATGTCTTTGCTTTTCCATATTAGACTCATGTTCATCATTGCTGCCTTACTTTATATCTCCCCTAAAAGTAGTGATTGCAATAGAAATGACCACTGTTTCTATTCATTTATCTGGATTTTTTTTTCTCTCTCTCTTCTTGTGAAGATCTTCCTAATCACTCTCTCCTCTTTGGACAAAAAGACCGTCAAGACTGGTACCTTTAGGGTTGCCCAAGGCAATGAATAGACAAAGATAATTTCTGCTACTGTGATCACCCAGCAAGTGCGTAACCTCTGCTTACTTGCACATGTGTTCTTCGTTTGGTGCAGCAGGGCTCAGTGAGGTGAGTATTAGGACCAGAAGGACCATGAGAAAACAAAGGTCCTTCCTTCCAATCTCTGCCGTTGTTACTCCCTGTCATTTAACGCGGAGCCATTCCTTCACGTATTTGAGTCCAATTTGTGCTGGGTTTTAATCCTGCCAAATGGCCCCGTCAGCATTCTTATTTCCTGGGAGCTTCCAGGGGGCTCCCCTCGTTTCCAGTGGAAAAGTGCTCGACTATACAAAATGCCCAAACGCTCGGCGCACAGGTGGCGTCAATCGGCGACGTCTGTTTCTAAATCCCCAGGAGAAGGGGATGGCGGGGGTCTCCTTCCTCATCCTTTCCGTGGATCTCTCTCTCTCTCTCTCTCTCTCTTCGTCGGGACTAACCCGCTCCGCCCCGCTCTGGGGATCAGGTGACAGTTGAGCCTGGAATTTGACACCAGGCTCAGCTAGGCACTGAGATGGAGCCGGTCCTTTTCTCCCTCCCAGAGGCCGCCTGGACTGGAGTTCTGCCGGTCACGAGTCCGAGTCCCGCAGGCTGCGCGCCCCCTTGGCGGATTTCCTTGCTGCGCGGGTTGAGCGCGGGCCGGGGTGGATGGGAGTCCGTGGATCGGGGCCGCCTCTGCCGCTTCTGTCCGGGACCTTAACCCGAACTTTCCCCACAGGAGGGCGCTGAGCGCGCCGGGCACCTCCTGGCCATGCTGGCGACGTGAAGGTCGGAGACTTAGTGGAACGATCCCGGGAAAACCGGGCCATGGCCCCCGGGGCCGGCTGAACGCAGGAGCTGCCGTGGAGCCGCCGTCGCCGGGAGGTAAGGGAACGAGCGGGCCGGCGGCGAGTCCCTAGCGGGAAAATACGTTGGGGGTGCGTGCCTGCGCGCCTGCCCCTATGCCGGGCTCCGTCCCAAATCGGGGAGAAGCGAAATCTCCTGAAAGAGTGAAGGGTCCCTCTCCGGAGCTGTTCTGGCGAGGGCATCTCTGGCGCGCTAACCTGGCCCGCGGCGACTGTTATCTCTCCGGTACAGGGAGCGAATTCGATGCCCTGGAAGGGCCGGTACCCAGAAGGAGGCGCTTCACGGCCCGGATTCTCGGAGCATGGTCCCCGGAGAGCCGCGCGCAGCAGAAGGCGCCCGATCTGTCGAGACGGAGCGCACGGTGAGTGGGGCGGGCTTGGAAAGTGTGTGTGAGCGCCTTCCAAACCGGCGGAAGGGAGGGGGTTGTCGAGGGAGGAGAGATCGGGGCAAATGAGGGTGGCGGGCGAATGTATTTGTGTAAGCAGATCTACTTTGGAAGATCTTAGGGTGTAGGGAGGAGCAACGTTGTTGCCTCCCACAGATGTGTGCTTAAAAGCGCATTTATTCTCCAGAGAGTGGCTCAGAACCCCTGCTCACTTTCCCGGTTGCCTCGATCCCGGGCTTCTTGCTCCGATCCGGTCTGTCTCGTGGCTTCCAAAAGTCCTAGTTGTCCAGGCAGGGAAGCAGGGAATCAACGGTGGGGAGTGGGGAGGTCTGGTGGGTGGCTGGAAAGAGGGGCAGTCTGTGTGAAAAAGGTTCGCGATCTTGTCCTTGATCCCAACTCATGGGTGGCCTTTTCTTTTCCTAATGCCCAGGAATCTGCTCAACAGTCCTTCTCTTATTTCTGGGACTTCTGTTGAGGCTTTCAGCCCGGATCAATCAAGCTGGACTATATCTAATTTGTCCTTTGTGTTCTACTAAGATCCAAAAGAGTGTCTGGAAGTTCCACACATTTTATTGATGCTGGTGTTCTTTAAGAACTAAGAGTGCAATTCATAAATGCTTACTTCTTCTTAAACATTTACTTCTGAGTAAATGTGCCAGTGGTTGCACTGTATATTCTGCCCCTTTGCCCAATTCCCACCATCACTGGAGTAAGCTGGCCCGCTTTTCCTTTCCTCTCTAATACTGATTTTACAGGCACCTCTCTGCTGATTATTTGCAGTTGAGGGGAATGTGGGAATTGCAACATAAGGTTGCAATTTTTGATGCAGTTCCTGCCTGTCTAATTTGCTCATGGTTGCTGCTACTGAGGGGGGCGGGATTTATAAAAGGTTGGGCTGCTCCATCTACACTTGTCTCTAGATTGGCGTCTCTAATTTTAAGACATTGTCTTGTGTTTCTAGCCACTAGAGATATCACATATGGTATATTATATATCACTGATGCTTTCTAAAGGTGAGCAGGTTGTGCTGGATGGTGAATACATTGGCAATCTACCAGATTAAAAAATTCTTTGTTGCCAACATCCCTTTGTTTTGGAAAGTAAACATCAAATGAGCTTCCTTCAACAATTTGGCAACAGGCCGCCTTAATGTGAACACTTGTTCTAGTATTTCTAGGCATCCAACAGGATAATATTTTTCTTTTGCTCTAGTACATCAAAATTCAAGTGGAACTTGAGGCATCTTATTGGTAAACTGCTTTGAAGTCACTCAGAAATAGCCATTCAGACTGTCGGCAGTTGACAAGTATGTTCTTCTTTATTATCCATTGTTTGACCTGTTTGCTGAATTGCCTGTGGGGGGAAAAAAAGGAGGTTTTGAGTGCTTGAAACTGTTTGATTTTTACAAAACCTACTCTATAAACATTTCTCATTTATGAATACAGTGAAATAACCAGCTAATGACACAAATTACAGCGATGGAACAGGAGCGATCTGACATTGACTTTGCATGTGTTAGCATGCCAAGTGTCAACTTTTAGGAATGAACCTAAGGGGTTATTTAGGTCTTTCCAGTCAGGTTTGCAGCAAACTCGTCAATGAATAGGCCCAGCTATTTCTGCATGTTGCTTTTCTCTCATATATCCCCTGGTTCCAACTTCTTTTGTCAATTCAGTTTCAGATCTTGCCATAATGCAGATAAGTGAAATTAAGGCCTAGCAGCTTTGCCATAATACTAGAAGAAGGCACAGCTTTCCCACTCAAAGGTCTTGGGAAAGGAAAAATGTCATTATCCAAAACATCTGAATTTATTGCTGGAAGCTGATGACTTCTGTATCGATTTACAAGATGTGGAAGCAGATGTCAGCAATGTATTCATTTTTGTATGGCTGGGATTGAAAACAACAAAACTTTATTTTATCATTTCTGAATAGCAGATAAAAGAAACCTGATTGTGGCCCTACATGAAAGGTGAAAGAGGAAAAATTAAATGGACCATATTTACTGGGTGTTTCTGAAAATATGTTACTTTCCTTGCATAGTCCCCGGCAGATTCCAAGAAAGACCAAAACAACTTAGAAAGGGTAGGAGTGCTTGTTCTTCAGAAAGTGGCGTTATCTGTCTTCTTCTTGTGCCATATATGTCATCAGACGTTAGTGATCATGTTGGAGATCCTATTTTTATCAACAACCTCAAAAGTGCTATTGAGTTTTGTCCAAACCAGTCCCTTAAATTTTGAAGCCATGATATTTTTCTTCTGCCTCGACCTCGTTTGCCTTCAATCTTTCCTTGAAGGATTAAGTGAAGTATGCCATATTTTTCTGGGTGTCGCATCACATGTCCAAAATATTCTAACTGTCGTTTTTTATGGTTTTTATTATTTCCCTTGGCTTTCCCAGGCGGCTTATCATCACCTCATTTCTGATTTTGTCAACCCAACTTATACCTAACAGCCGCCTGTAAATTTACGTTTCAAATGCTTCTAGTCTCTTCAAGTGACTTTCTGTCAGAGACCAACTCTCCACTCCGTAGGGCAGGATAGAAAAGATGTAACATCTGACAAGCCTGCTTTTCAATCTTAGGCTTGTGTCGTGACCACAGAAGACCTTTTTCATTTTGAAGAATGCTGTTTGAGCTTTCTCCATCCTTGTTTACATGCTACTTCAATGGTCATGTTCCAGCTTTATCTGTAGGTCTCCTCAAAAAAATATAAAGACATTCCAAGCCGTTAATGTGTGTCTGCAATAAAAGAGAATATATGTAGTTCAGGGTTGAACTGTTGGATTCTTGATGCTCTCTGAAGGAATTTGGACTCCTCTGTATTCTTTTCTGAAAAGTTAGATCCAGGAACTCAGTCAGTCCTTGGGAAATAGTGAGAAGGAACTTTTCTTGTATGGCCAAAGAAAGCAGTAGGGAGAAAAAACTGGTTCTGTGTTGCCACCTTGTGGGAGAAAAATACAAACCTTCTACAAACTCAAGATAGGATCCCAAATATCTGATCCGATACTCCCAAAAGTCTCAACCAGAATACCAATGGTGAGGGATCTTGGGAGTGATTGTTCAGGAGGCTTTCCAGTCCTGCACTGTAGGAAAATAAATCTTGTCCAGCTAGGCACATCTCTGCTTGCCCAAGGTGTTTAAAATTAAACCAGGATGTGACACAAAGGTTTAGCATCTTTTGATAGTTCCAGCTACTACTCAAGACTCTTTGGAGAACTGAATGGAGAGATGGAGAGTTCGCAAAGAGGTGTTGTTTGTAATTGCGCATCAGAAGATGGTGTGAGGGCAGGAGGATTCCACCTAGGTTCCTAGTGCTTCATTCAACATGGCAGTGCCAATAGCGTGATTTATTTTTAATAGGGAGCTGGAAAGGGTCTGATAGAAACAGTGCAAACATAAAAAAGTATCCATGCGTATTGAGTGGTTAAAAATAGCTGACAGTAAAAACTAAAAGATTAGATTACAATACAGTTATACACAAAAGTGTGTTGAATGGATGGCAGATTTATTTCTTTGATCGGCATATTTTTTGTATGTAATTATATTTATCCCATTTCTGTATGCCCACTGTGGGATAAAAAAATAGATCTAAAATAATTCAATTGCTTAAAGACATTCCTATGAATGTCTGCACCAGGCTTGGCTTTTCAAAAGTAGGTGATCCAAGGTCTATTTTGATGGAGTTTAATGAATGAAATGGATTATTTAAATATTTGCAGGTCTTAGGGCCCTTAAAAAAAATCCCCAAAATAAAGAAGTTCACCTACTTTGGGCATTGTGAGGGTGATGAAAGGAACCACTGGTGATGTTGCTCCAAGAAATCCATTCTTTGCACCCTTAGTTTATAATCCAAAATTCTTGCAGATGAAAGGTAGATATGAACTATTTTCAAGGAAAGTGGACTGCTGAGATAATCCACACCACAATAGTTCCCCAAGCGGAAAATTTTAATGTAAGGCTTTTCTATGAGCATATTCTGTTCCAAGTCTAGGTGAAGCACTTTTAAATATCTAAATATTAATAGGTATTCTGTCATGAGTGTAAACCTGACAGATACTTCAGAGGTTGCTGTTTACTCCAATACAGGGAGGTTCTATGATTATTTCATGAAATATTTTTGGATGCAGTTGGGAATAACATAATACAATGAACGATAAGGTTTGTATTCTGTTGCAAAATGTATGTTTAATCTAGTATTGCTAGTCTTAGCAAACATTAGAGGATTTGCTTTTTAAAAATTTACTGGCAGTTACAGATACATTAGGATGGAACCATGGAAAAATCCATATAACATTCTATTAATGTAGCAGGCCTATCGCAAGGAGATTTAATTTAAAAAATTGCAATATATACCTTTGCCAGGCCAGTCACAAAAAGGTATCTAATTAGGAGCTTCTTCAGCACCTTTATTTAATTGAATGGAGACATTTATTGAAAGAATTTTGTCGCCCAGGAAGGACTTCTCATAGAGGTACAACAGGCAGGGGCCATAACTGGACCAGAAGCTTTCAAGAATGAAAACTAATCTTCACATTCAGAGAAATGGAACTGGGTTCCTGATCTGTGTCTTTGTATTTTAGGTAGGATGGAGTGGAGAGTTGACGGGTCAAAGCACAGATTAGACAGACCTCCCTCTTCCCGCAGGAGTTTGCCTATCCAACAAGCACGATTCAGGGTGAGTTAGTCAATGCCAAGGAATGTTCTTGACATCAGGGCATTAGTTCCAGAAACAGTGGAAAGTTACAGAGGCCTTGTTTATGAAAGATGTCAATTCAATTTATGAAAGATGGAAGAGTTTCTCCCTTCTTTCACTTCACTTTTGTTTTCAGTATATTGGGACGGCTGTTTTGGTTTCTTTGGTTCATTTCTGGCAGACAAAGCTCCGAATTTCACGCTTGAGACGGTCATTTTTAATATGAATATCATTTCCATATAGTCCAAAATATACAGCCTGTCACATACTGATTTGTGTGATGAATTCAGATGGGCTTCCGCATTTGTGTGATGAATTTGCATGATTTTCTCACTGGATATGCTTGAAGTGAAAAAGATTCCTTTTCATTCTGATATTTTCCTATGATCATTTGGCACATATTTTACACCATGGAAGGACTGTATTTACTGCATTTCAATTCTATACTTCCACAATCATAAGATTCTCAACAATATAACAAACATAAAGCATCCATGGTAAGAAATAAAATATTCATGGTGCAACTGGTTAAAATTCAAAGGCAACCAACAAGGCAGGCTATAAATGGAACAACACACAAAAAGCACATTCAAAAGATGGTATCATCTTAACTAAGTTAAAAAAAAAGCTGCAGAAGAGCTTTGTCTTAACTTGATTCTGTAACGCCATCAATATCAGAGCACGTCAAACTTGAAAGGAAAGTTTGTTCCATAGCATGGGGGCTATGATGGATAACTAAGGCAGTCGCCCAACTTCACATAAGCAGGAGATCACAAGCAATTTCTCTTGGGATGTGCATGTCATGGTTTTATTTTAGCTGGAAGAGGTGGTTCTAAAGATATCTTAGTTCCATATATTTTTATTGGTCAAAACCAGGATTTCAGATTGTAGCTGAAAACCTTTTGGGAGCCAATGCAAGCCTTGCATCCTAGATACTATATCCATGATGGCAAACCTATGGCACGGGTGCCAGTGGCACATTAAGCCATATCAGTGGGCACGCGAGCATTGCCATAGCTCAGCTCCAGCGTGCATGCATATGCGCCAGCCAGCTGATTTTTGGGCCTTCCAATCCCACCAGAAGTTGGGAAATGGGCTGTTTCCGACCTCCCGAAGGCCTCCGGGGGGTGGAGAAGGCCATTTTCGCCCTCCCCAGGCTCCTAGAAAACTTCTGGAGCCTGGGGACAGTGAAAAATGGGCCTACCAGGCCCACCATGCCATCATGTGCTAAAAGCAGGGGGATGCATGCATAGGGGTAGGGCGCATTGAATTATGGGTGTGGGCACACACGTGGGCGACCTCCCCGCGCTCCCCCCGCTTTTGGCACATGACGGCAAAAAGGTTAGCCATCACTATACTATATCCTCCTGGCAACTAGTGCCAAATAAGAAGCAAGCTGCAGCATTTTGTACCAACTGCATTTGCAAAGTGGTCTTTAAAGGTAACCCTACTGCACTTGCAGTAGGCCAGCTGGGTAGTGATCATAGTATAAATTATTGTTGCAAGACCTTCCCAGTTCACATTGGGCCATTACTGATGCACCAGTGGAGCTGGGCAAAGGCCATCCTGACCACAGCCGCCATGTGATGTCATGTGGGAGGATCATCATATGCAGGGCTGAAATGCTCCCCGTTTGGACCAGATTGCCCAATCTGGTATCGATGGTGGCGGGTGGTTTGGAGAACCGGTAGCAAAAATCCCTGGCGACCCTATGCCCAGCTGAGCCGCACAATCATCAGAGGCTTTTTTTTTTTTACTGTTAAAAACATTTTTTTCTTCGGCCAAAAAAATGCTTTTACAAGTAAAAAAAAAAGCCTCTGATGATCGCACAGCTGGGATCGTCAGAGCCTTTTAAAAGCATTTTTTCAACTGAAGAGGTTGTAGAAAAAATGCATTTAAAAGTAAAAAAAAAAAAAGTTGGCCATGCCCACCCAGTCACATTATCCCCCACCAAGCCACGCCCACAGAACTGATAGTAACAAATTTTACATTTCACCACTGATCATATGTAAAATAGCTCTGCATTTAGCAAATCTTGCTTTCTTATCTTCCACTTTATTTGTATCCTAATTAGCATATTTGTTATATATCCTCCTGTCTTATCTTAGGAGAAGGGTTTGTGGGGTACCTTAACTATACTATCACTGATTGCTGCGGCAGTCATGGCAAGTCCAGAGACATTGAGAGCAGCTTCGGGAAGCCTGGGCTCTGCCAGCTCTGCCTCTATGGAAAAAAACAACATGAAAACACCATCTCTTCCTGCATGGAACCACCGGAATGGTAGGGACCTGGCATTTTTCCAGGGAAAGTGGCTTGGGGAGGAGGGGGCTTCGTTTGAATTCTTGATCCAAGTCAACTGGATTTTTGAGACTTCCTTTCTCTCGGATGGTCGTATGGGTTGAGGAATGTATTTTCTTCAAGATTTATGCCCTTTTTCGTCTTAGGACCACTCATCCTGTATTATTCTTTTCCCCTTGGGAGGAAGAATTAAGACCCCTCTTCCTTTTTTCTTCCAGGGAAAAACATCACTATGCGAGACCTGAGCGCATCAGAATTTCTCAGGGCTGAGCGTTCCCTATCACGCTCAAGCAATGCCAGGAGAAACTCCAGAAAGGCTGCAAATGGTCCTTGTCGCTTACATAGCCGCTCAGTCAACGTGCAGAATCTGGGGCTTGGCTATGAAACTGAGGAGTTTGTTTCGTTCAATTATTGCAGTGGGACATGTACCCGCACTAACTATGACGTAGTCCTGAGTTACATCATGCAGAATGGTATTTTGGGGCCTAGGAATAGGAATTTTGTTTCTGAACCTTGCTGCCGACCTATCCGGTATGAGAACTTCTCTTTCCTGGATGTGTACAATGTCTGGCAAACTGTGTATGAAGGTTCAGCAGCTGAATGTGATTGTGTGGGCTAAATATGCTATCTGTTCAGAGCTCCTGGGGTTTCTGAATTGACGTATCCTTGTTCATGCTACAGAAAGATCATAAAAGATAGATATAAGAGATCATAGACATCCAATTTGGCACCAGGCTAGAAAGTGGGAAATGGTGAGTTAACATCCCACCTTAACCATGAAAGCCAGCTGGGTGACTTTGGGCCAGTCACTCTCTCTTAGCCCAACTCACCTTACAGGGTTGTTGTTGTGGGGAAAATAGGAGGAAAGTGTGCTGGACATGTTCACTGCCTATTTGTAAAAATGATAAAGGCGGGATACAAATAAATAAAATAAAAATAAGCCTGCCCTGCCGGTAAGTGGCAGCAGGAGGAGAAATAAACTTCACACTAGAGCTTTTCCGTCCAGATGCGAGGAATAAATGGACAATTAACAGGAGTGAAGTATAGTATTGTTGGCCTAAATCTTGGCCTTCTTTAGAGAGTATTCACCTCTCATCAGTGGTGTTAGTTATAGTCATGTGAAAAAGAAAGCACACCCTCTGAGTTCTATGATGTATCAGGACATAGTAAAAATCATCTGGTCTTTGGCAGTTCTTAAAAATAGGTAAGTACAACTTCAGATGAACAACACATGACATATTACACCATGTCATTTTTTTTTTTACAAAAAGCCAAAATGGAGAAGCCATGTGTGAAAAACTAAGTACGCCTTATGATTCAACCTCTTAGCAGCAATAACTTGATTATTAATCATTTTCTGTATGACTTTATCAGCCTCTCATATTGTTATGGAAGACGTTTAGCCTGCTCTTCTTTACAACATTGGTTCAGTTAATTGAGGTTTGTGAGCATTTGTTTACGCACAGCTCTCTTGAGGTCCTGACACAGCATTCAATTGGGTTGATGTCTGGATTTTTATTGGGCCATTGCAACACCTTGATTCTTTTCTTTTTAATCATTCTATTTTAGATTTGCTGGTGTGCTTGGGATTGTTGTCCAGTTACGTGGCCCAATGTCAGCCAAGTTTTAACTGTTGGATAGATGGCCTCACATTTGACTCTAGAATACCTTGGTATACAGATGAGTTCATAGTTGATTCAATAATTGCCAGGTGCTCAGGTCCTGTGGCTGCAAAACAAGCCCATGCTTGATGGTTAGTATCAGAGGTTTGTGCTGATATACTGTTTGGTTTTCACCAAATGTGGCACTGTGCATTATGACCAAATATCTCCATATTGATCTCATCTATCCAAAGGACAGTGTTCCAGAAGTTTTGTGACTTGTTCAGATGCAACTTTGCAAATTTAAGCCATGCTGCCATGTTCTTTTTAGAGACAAGAGCCTTTATCCTGGCAACCCTTCCAGACAAACCATACTTGTTCAGTCTTTTTCTAATTGTACTGTCATGAAATTTAACTTTTAACATGCTAACTGAGGCCTGTCAAGCCTGAGATGTAACTTAGATTTTTTTTGCAATTTCCCTGGGCATTGTACAGTCTGACCTTGGGGTGAATTTGCTGGGACATCCACTTCTGAGAAGATTGGCAATTGTCTTGAATATTTTCCACTTGTGAAAAATCTTCCTCACTATAGAATGGTAGACTTTAAATTGTTTAAAAATGGCCTTATAATTCTTCCCAGGTTGATGAAGAGCAACAGTTGCTTCTCTAAGATCATTGCTGATGTCTTTCCTTTTTGGCATTCTGTTAACACAAACCTCAATACTGGAGACCAGCAAACTCCTAAAACTTTGGCTTTTATAGAAGTAGTCACACTTGTTGATGGTTAAGTTGATCAAGGGCACTTGATTAGTAGCACCTGGCTGCTCTTTAGCCTCTTCATACCTCTTGAAGCAGTAAGCATGTACTCAGGGATGGGCTTCAAAAATTTTAGCAAGGGGTTCTTTGGCCAGTTGCTGGGTGGGCGTGATCATGGCCTAGTTGGCCACCTGCACCACAGCCTGGGAAGGGTGTTTTTGCCCTCCCTGGGTTCCAAAAGCTTTCTTCAAGCCTCTGGGAGGGCAAAAACAGCCTCCCCAGGCTCTGGAGGCCAGAAACACCTTCCTGAATGTCCAGTAGGCCCGTTTTTTGCCCTCCCCAAGCCTCTGCACACACCGTGCACTTACCTGCATCCAAAACAAGCCACTTGGGGACTCCTGGGCAGGGCAGGGTGTGCCGGGCCAGTCAGGAATGGGATTTGGGGGTTCTCCAAACTGCACAGAATCTTAGCTAGAGGTTCTCCTGAACCCCTGTGAACCCCCAGCAGCCCACCCCTGAGTGTACTTAGTTTTTCACACATGGCTTCTCCATTTTGTAAAATAAATGATGGCACGGTATAATATGTCATGTATTGTTGTTCATCTAAGATTGCATTTACCTACCTTCTAAGGGCCAGATGATTTTTACTATGTCCTGATATGTAATAACCATATAGGGCGTACTTTCTTTTTTGCATGACTCCAGAATGGACATTTCTCCTTTAAAGATTGGTCTATCAACAGCATTGTGAATCTTCTTACCTATCAAGCCTTTTGTCCCACTGAAGAAAAAGCATTGGAAATTCTCACACCTTATTCAAGAGATAGGGGGTGTGGCATTTAGCTTGAGATATTTGTAATACCAATTGATCTTCTTCCAGGTAATTGAAAGAAGACTGTTCACTAGGTCATGTCATCTTCTGCAATTCCCAGTTTTATTTGAGCCCACCATCTGCCTTTTCTTTAGAAACATGTTCTGACTGCATCTAGGTAGGAGCAATTGTGGATAAGCATGAAGGACAATTTTGCAAGCCTATTTGGTGCCCTGAACATTCAGTGGTCGCTCCAACCTTGTGACCTGTGCTAGAATAATCAGTGCATTATCTGAGGATTGAATAACATTGTGGTTTGTTTGGGAGAAGTTTGATGATTACAGCCATCAGCCTCATCTGAGAATTTTACAGGTGAGAGCCTATCCTTAGCAGAAATGGTATGGATGTACGAAAGGGCAAATTTGATGTGTTTCTCAGAGCTACCAGATCTGGGTTAAGGAAGGTTGATGCCATCTAGTAGTTATCAGGATTTTTGCAAGCCAGATGTGGAAGCACAGTCAAGGCCTCTGCAGGTAGAAAAGGGGCTTGGTATAAAGCAAGTGATGGCAGTGGCATACTGGTGTGCAACATGCACAGACACACTAGCAATGGTTTGGAATTTGACTACTGCACTTACCAGGCTGGCAATGGAAGCAGCAGTTCTGGTTCAACCATTATTTAGTACCAGCAGAGTGGGAACCCACCTGCCTTAGAAGTGACATTTTCTAAACCTATTTAGAAAGTTTAAATTTTCTAATCCAACTTATTTATTCTATAAGTTATTTATTTATTTGTACCCCACTCATTCCCTAGTGGCAACCTATTTATGAAGCTGACAGCGGGTCTGGTATACATTAGAAACGGATGCTATGCCCTAGGATCAGCAGTTCCTATTCCCCTCACCCCACCCCTTTTCCCCACTTGGCCTTAACAAGGGCATTTCCTATTCCTCCTTTCTTGATTTTGTATTCTTTGTCCTCTATTTGCATTGGGATAAACTCTATTTTTGTACAACAACAACTTCCTGTAGCAATAAAGCCTGCAAAAGCAATGCAAACTTGGCTTATGTGTATGCTTATATGGGAGGAAACTAAAGAACAACAAGAAATCCCAATTATTAAATATAATTCTACAATTTATGTGAGTCAAATTTTGCTTAAGGTTTCAAATAAAGCAGTATAAAACATTATCAAATACTTAAAAAGTATCTCTAGATACCTTTGCTTCTCTGAAAAGTTTAAAATACACCATTTCTACATTTTAATAGTGTACTAGTTTAATGTCCCCCAATTTCTAAATCTGACTATAACACCTACTATAAACGTACTTGGAAAATAAAGTTTGAAAATTTAACATGAGGGAAAGATGAAAAGGCTCACTTTAGACCAGGGCTATCAAACTCCCGGCCTGTGGGCCAGATGCATCACATGCTGGCCATACCCGGTTTAACGAAGGGGGAAAATGTCCTGATACGTCATGTGACGATGCTGTGACAACACGAGTTTGACACTCCTGCTTTAGACTGTACCAATCTTGCCAAAAATACTGCAGGGATGTGCCCAGGGCAGGCAGTCACCAGAAGTCAATGCTGACTCAAACCCATCCTCCTGCAAAAGGTGGCATACAACAACAATGAACACTTTTACAAATTTTCCTTTTCTTCTTAAACATTTTCAGAATATTTTTAAAAAGCACAATTTTAATTAACATTCCTTCACTTTTCAGATTTAAAAGACTTCCCTTCTTGGCCAGAGACAGGCTGGTCAGAAGAGATCTGACCAATGATATACAATAATTTCACTCCCGGGATACACATTAATCACACCCTGCAACAAGAAATGTACTTGTAATTTTTTATAAGTGTGTTATTTTTCCCATGCTTCTGAATGGATGAAAAAAAAGCCAAAACAATTCCATTGGCTTATAGAGAGGTGGTTTTATTTGCAGATGAATATAATACAAGGAGAAATGCAGTCCTTTTGCCTTCTATATAAATTAAAGGTAGGGAACAAAAAGAAATGGCACTCCTTTATATTTGCTCTTTCTTCCTTTTTCATTATAAAATAAAATAAAAACATGAGAACAGTCTAGATCCATGATGGCGAACCTATGGCATGCGTGCCAAAGGTGGCATTTAAAGCCCTCTCTTCTGGCACGCGTGCCATCGCCCCAGGTCAGCTCTCTGTGGCGTTTCTTTCGTGAGCTTCTGTTTTCCTCCAAACAACGAAACAGAAGCTCACAAAAGAAAAAGAACTTACCTCTTGCTGCACTGCTGGTGTTGGGGTGCCCCACCTCCCACCAGCCAGCTGGTCTTCGGGTTTCTGCTGTGCATGTGTGCATGTTGGTGTGTGCATGCGCGCATGTTGGCGCACACATTTGTGCATGTGCACACACATTTCAGTTTGGGCATGCTCGTGTGCAGTTTGGGCACTCAGTATCCAAAAGGTTTGCCATCACTGGTCTAAATGGATAACTGACATAACTTGCTTAACCAATCAGTAGGCTTATAACTCTGTCATTTATATCTTAAACTGGACTACAATTTCCATCATGATTTGTCATGAAGGATGCGGTAGTTCAAAAACTCTTGAGAGCAGATTAGAAACACTATATAAAACCAACTATTTATGGAGTCTAGTTTAACTAAGGGGTGCAATTTTTTTCTGGGACAGTGATCCTACTTGGCTTTTGATGGTGCCAATGTTTCATCCTAAAACTTCACTGGATGGGATCAGAATAAAAACTAATTTTTGTTTTACTATATTCCCTAGTCAAATCAGACAAAAAGTAAATAAAATTTAAACAATTGCTTTGCTATTGTGTAACTTACATCTTCTGCCACTTGGAAATCTGCAGCTGATTAAAAGCTTTTGGAAGTTAAGGGTGCTCACCCAACGCATGTGAACCTGGGACTTTAGGATGCACACATTTGGAGAGCTCCTTTAAGCATCTCTGAGCTACTCTGTGTGGAACTCAGCAGAGCAGCTTTATATATTTTGCTGTCTGAGGCAAACAGCCAACCACATGCAAAAGTTGGCAGAGCTGTTTCAATGTCTACCTCACACAGGAGACAGCAGCCTTTTTCAGGAAACTCAGAACATTTGGAAGAAGCCTGGCCAACTTTGCTCCTGCAGCCAGAGGCAATCCCCTACTCATCCAACCTATCTAGTGTGGAAATGACTGGGCTAAACCTGCATTTGTTAAAATAAGTACTTCATAGCTCTTACAAACTACATTAGAAGAGCAAAGGAAACCAGGGAATAAAATGATTGATGGCTGATTATGTGCCATCAAGTTGGTGTCAACTCTTAGCAACAGTATAGAGAGATGTTTTTTATGATGACCTGCGCCTAACATGCTCCTTCAGGTTTTCCAGCAACTGCTACCGTAACTGTCTCCATTCACCTTGCTGCTGGTTCGCCCTGTTCTTCTCTTTCTTTCCACCTTTCCTATCCATATTAGAGCCTTTTTCAGAGAAACACGACCTAATGGGTCCAAAATATGATAATTTGATCCTGGCCATTTGTACCTGGGGTGAAAACTTTGGATCGCTTTATTCAACGATCCATCTTTTTAATCCTGCTTCTTCTTCAAAGGAACCAAATACAGTAACAATAAAACGACAAGACGGAAAAATAGAACTAGAAAGCAACGAACAGGAGCCTGGTGGAGCAGTGGACTAAAGCGCTGTTAAATAGCACTTAGCTACCAGCTGCCTGCAATTACTGCATGTTCGAATCTCACCAGGCTCAAGGTTACCTCAGCCTTCCATCCTTTCGAGGTAGGTAAAATGAGGACCCGGATTGTGGGGGCAGTAAGATGACTTTGTATAAAAAGAACACCGCTTAGGGGAGGCCGAAAGCCCTACTAAGCAGGTATATACAAAAGTATGAAGACTATTGCTTAACGCATTGTAAGCCGCCCTGACTCTCCGGAGAAGGGCGGCATATAAATCGAACCAATAAATAAACAATAAATAAAACACGTTGAGAGGGGGAAACAATAAACATATAACGTTAATACATATTAAAATAAAATCGTGTGACGACAATCCATGTCTTTTGTCCAAACAGCAGTTATTAAAGGTCCACGGCTCATCTCATCGTTGTATCAAACGCCATTTTATCCCCCAGAGAGAGGGTGGAAGAGAAACACGGTCTGCCTGAAACTACAACTCCCATCAATTATTGCCCTTGCCCTATTCGTTATCGCGCCGATCAGACTTAGAACTACAATTCCCATGATCCAACGCAAAGGAGGCTGGTCCTCAACAGACAGGCAAGGGTGTCCTTGTTGCCTGAATGGAAGGGCGATTAACAAACTACCCGGCAGACGGCGTTTGATATGGACCACCCTGTAGGGCGCCAGGACCCCATTCTCCTTCTTCATTTGGATCGCCCGGCCCAACTGTCAGTCAACAGCTAGTCGGGCTGCGCGACAGGGGAGGTGGCGGCGGTGGTTACCGCCTCAGCCAGGGAGACCGATCCGCCGACTGCAGAGTGGAGGGGTCGGCGAGCCCGGAGGAGGCGGAGGCAGGCAGGCAGGCAGGCAGGCAGGCAAGACGCCTATCTTTCAGCCGTGAGATGGACCGGTACTCCCTCCGCCATTAAAGACAGAAGGGCAGGCGGACCGAAGGATCCCTTCCCACCCTCAAGCGAATTAGGGATTTGTTATCGCTTTCCTTTTCATTCGTCCGAAGGCGGGTCGTTTCACTCACCTGGTGGGGGAGATCTCCTCCCTTTCCGCTAATTGAGGAGAGGCAGGTATAAAAACCTGCCCATTCACTCCCTTGGCCCCGCCGGGGAAGGCACAGCCTTGCCCCTCCTCCTATTGCAGACAAGCCGATAGGCGCCCCCCACCCCAACTTCCCACCCCCACCCCGGGGACTCATTGGGGAGGAATCAGCTAAAGTCCGGGCTGAGCCATGCGCCCAGTCTCTCTGCGGAGACAGGCGAAGGGTCGCCCGCCCCTCTGAAAGAGTACAGACCGCCCGCCCGCCCTGCATAGGCGCCCCTTTCCTGCCTCCGCCTCCCGCCATCCTCTTCCTCACGATGCCGCTGGCCCCGCTCTAGCTGAGAAGCCCAGGGCGAGGAAGAGGACCAAGGCTCCGGGTTTGGGGGGTGGGAGGGAGGGTGGGAGGGAGGCACCATGGAGCGCCGAGGGGACCCGGCTTTCCACCTCCAGCAAAATCTGGAATTCAACGTGGACAACGTAGAGAAGGTGAGAACAGCGCTGCCAGGTTTTGGGGGGGGGGCGCAGGGGAAGTGGGGGCTGATTATACCTGCCGGATGCGGTTTTGGGGTGCTGTGCCTCCTCGGGTGGAATGGAGGAGAGTTTCGGATTCTCCCCTGGGTTTTCTGCCACAAGCGGGTTTTTCCTCCAGTTACTGTAGACATGCCCTTCCCCTAGTCAGCAGGCCTGCTGCTCCATCTTCATCATCTTCAGGATAACTTATCGGTCCCTGGCATGGTCCTCTTCTGCATTTTCTTTACAGTAGTGTGACCCCTAAAATCCACTGGATTGTGTTCCACTCTGAATAAGCGGTTGCCTTGATTTATTTATTTATTTTTGTTAAAATTTTCGATCCTTCCTGTTTATCACTTCCCAGTAAGTAATTTTAGGATGAATCTGACAGGGAAAGGAAATTACTCTGTTGCTGCTGCTGCTGCTGCCGCCTTAGAGAAGTGATGCTTTGTCCTGTCTATATTCCTAGAATAGATCCTGTCCACTCCTTTGAGCCCAGCATAGGCCAGCAAACTCTTTGTTCTTCAAGAGTTTCAGGTATACAATTCCTCTGGTTGTAGAAAACACAGGTATTTAGAAAGATTTAGAAATCTGGGAGGTGAATTTTTCTCTCAGACATGGTTCTTTTGTTGCTGCTTTATCTTTCTTGTATGGTTTTACCTGTATCTATCACATGCATTTTTTTCTAATTCATAGTCATTTCAGTAATAGTGAAGTGTGATGCTGTTTTGGTGACATTCAACTTGAACATGGGTGTGTCTTTCACTCTGGTTCCAGGCAGTAACTGATGCAGACATCTGAAAAGTTCTTATGTATGCTTTTTTCTGTATTTATCATTCACCGTGTTTTGTTTACATTAACACTATTAATAATTGAATTTATTGAGGTTATACTGTGAAAGTCATAATATTAAAAAAAAACACTGGCCTTAAAACTGCAGTTTCTTATTTTTATATGTGAAACTCATGTAGCTAGTTGTGGTAACTGTTGTGCTAGTTGCGGAAATAATAAAGGAAGCATTGCAGCATGATTTCTTCAAGAGAATGGAAAGATTTGATAAAAGACCCAAACGTTACATTTATCTCTACTCTGATGTTATATCTCTTAAAGTTCCTATTTTTGCTCTTTATATTACTACCAGTCACTGTTAGAGTGAAGAGAGCATGGTTTCACTTCAGAAATTTGAAGTTACTCATCAGTAGATGGGGAAAATGTAGACAATTCTACACTATTTGATCTTTCTGAAAGGCAGTTTCATGATCCTGATTCAGTAAAAACTACAGGTAGTCCTTGACTTACAACAGTTCATTTAATGAACACTCAAAGTTAGTGTCACTGAAAAAAGTGACATGACCATTTTTCACACAGCCATTGCAGCATCCCCCTGGTCATGTAATCAAAATTTGGATCCTGGGCAACTGGTTCATATTTACAATGGTTATAGTGTCCTGGAGTCATGTGATCCCTTTTTGCGATTTTTTGACAAAGTCAATGGGGAAGCCAGATTCACTTAATAACCCTGTCACTAATTTAATAAATGCAGTGATTCACTTAACACCTGTGGCAAGAAAGGTTGTAAAATGGGGCAAAATTAATTTAATGGTCTCAGCTACAGAAATTCTGGGCTCAATTGTGCTTGTAAGTGAGGACTACCTGTATACAGCATCACTGTCAAAAAGATTAGTCTGGGGTAACTATCATCTGTAATATGAATATTCTGAACATTTGGAAAATCAATAAAATATTAATTACAATTTTTGCTTTTATATTAGATTTGTCTGTGATGCTTTTCTTGAAACAAATCTAATATAAAAACAAAAATTGTAATTAATATTTTATTGATTTTCCAAATGTTCAGAAAAATAATCCTATAAGGCAGACATTCCCTAGAATTGTTTATTTAAAATTACCTACTGAATTCATGACTGACATGAAATTAATTGAAGAACCCATTCTAATCATAACTACTTTGTACCACTTAACTAATTTTTTATAGCATCTGAGTGAAAATAGATGCCTATATACAATATGCTGTGATGACTAGGTTATAAAATGAGTATTAAGAAGAAAGTGGGAAATTCGGTGTTTACAAATATAAGCAGGTTCTGTGATTATTCTCCAAATAGAAAAGGTTAGGAATGGGGACTAATAAAAACAGGGCATTGAATGGATATAGAATTAAAATGAGAATCCCAGTCTTTGAATTATAAAACAAAGTACTAGGCTTTATGACTGTCATAAATATAGAATGATTAATGACTGTTAATGTCTGAATGGAAGTGGAGATGGAGTACTTTAATACATTTCTAAGGGCTCAAGGATATCCTTTCCCCATATTTAGGACAAACTAATGTATAATTTGCAAAGTTGAGGTATATTTTTCTTTTTTAGAAAAAAAGTTCAGGAAGCACACTGAAGACTTACTCTAAAATGCAGATAGAAATTGGTCTTTCATTTAAAGAAAACCCATTTCATGTCTTTGTTAGCTTTGAAAAATATTCTGCATTCTACCTGAACTATTTAGGCAGATTTAATTCAAGATACTTTAATCTTTCTGCCTTTAATACTCATTGTATTCCCAGTAGCATTAAAGTAGCTACTTTCTGTTGTACAATACCCGAAATTGGTTTATTGTATTGTTCAGCCTTAGGAGCTCACTAGTTGGATTCTTTTATTCATTTTGTTTTCAAGTATTGTCTTTTCAGCAAGTTACAAACTGTGATTAGTTTGATTCCCTTTTGATTTTGATAGGTATATGATCAGATAGCAGATGCCTAGTTTGAATCTTGAAACTCGTGAAACATTCTGCCATTTGCACAGGGCATATAAATTAAAGATTCCGGCATTCTGCAAGATTATGTGATAGGCAGAACCGGCTTCTGTTGCCTGATCTCCTCCTGGGTAATGCTGCTTCATCATTTCCCCTGGAGAGAAGGCCTAGGCAGTTCTTTTGTGTACATTGACAATACAACAAATGTTGACATCAGGAAAGGTCAGGACACTCCAGGGGGTGATTAGCTCTGTAAGTGGTGGGGGAAGTGGATATGTAGAAGTTACAGCCATGGGGTGTTGCAGAATAGCTGCTGCCCTAGCTGGAAGTGGCCACAACCATCTCTGAAAGATCTTTTGGCTCCTCCCCCCCCCCCCCCCCCCCCCCCTTCTGTCTTGTCTGCCTAGTATGAAGTTTTCCTGTGAAACACAGCTTGCACTATATGGGCAACAGTTGGGTAACCAGCTGTGGAACAATGTGAGCCCTTTCTGCAGGGAACTATGTAGTACTGGGCTGAATTCAGTGCCCAGTTTATACTGCAGGGAGCATTAGGGAATTGGGGTCAAGATACAAGTCTTTGTAGCAAATCCTGCTGAATCTGCCCTGTGTCTGTTTTCAGCTTGAGCCTTCCTTGCTATATGCAGAACGTGATGCTCTGGAAGAACACTTTCAGATGCCTTAAGAGGCTTCTTTTCTTCTGTTCTTTGTGGGTATTCTTGTAATTTTGTTTCAACATGAATCTAGAACTTGTAGCTTTATAGAAAGTGTTGCAGTGTGAAGAATTAAGTTAGTTGAGGCCAACACGCACATTTTTGCCTTGAGATGATAGAATAGGGCTAACTAGATTTTGAACTAGCTTCTCATTTTTGTTTTCACTGTATTAAATATTTAGACTAATTAAGTTCAAGTAATAGGATGGAAGAAATGCAACTAAAAAGACACACCTTTATTTTAACAATGTCTGTATTTGTTGTTGGCAAATAATATTTTGGTTCATTTATTAATTTTTGAATTATAATTGTCTTCTGAATGAAAGGGCAACATTGCATATTGGACATATATCAGATTTAGGGGAAAGAAGTAATCCAATAGATTTACTGATTTGTACTTGTTAGGGAAAAATTCTGGGAAGGATCATCCGATAGTGATATGATTTATGACATAGCTTTAATTTCAGTGTATAAAAGCATTTAATATGTGTGTTATAAATGTGAACAACATGAAGGGACATTTTCTCATGCTTGGTGGAAGTCTAAAAAAGATGATTTTAAAGATTGATATTTAATTAAAGCCAGAACTTTTCCATTTCCATTCCATAGCTTAGCACAAAATTCCAAGTTATTACATGTATTCTGGGATAGTCTTGGGTTGGAATTGCTTTTTCTTTCAGTACTTTAAATTCCAAGTATGTGTTTTAGATCAGCAACTCTGCAGAAATGATTTGGGACTACCTTCTCTTGAGCCTGTAGATGAGAACATGTATAAAGATTCTTGTAGTACTTTGTAATAAAGCCTTGTATTATCAAGAATACGCTTTCTGATTTTATAAGCAATGAATCATTTTACCCCAATCACAACTCAATTAAAGTAGTGTTTTTTTTTTTTTACTTACAAGAGAAATGGTATGAAATATCTTCTGCTTGTTGCAGCCTATGGAATATTCTAGGCTCTTGGATAAAATTTCATCCTTTATATTCACTTTCCTTTCCATATAACTGACATTGGAGAACTAAATTGAACTGAAAATTTGGGAAATTCCAACTAAATTCAGCAGCAAGTAGAAAACTCACATTTTTTGTTGTCTTAATATTTTAGCTGAAAATGTTCTGGTGGCGTAGGCTTTGGTGCTGGTCCAAACAACATGCATCTCTGCTTCAAGATTATTCTTTTGTTATTCCTTTTCTGGTTCTTCTTTCTAAAACTTTGTTTTTGAAGTTTTTCAATCATTCCTGTTTCTTTTGTGTGCATATATATGTAGCAATGTATGGATTTCCCAGTTGAGGCTAGATAATCTAAGAATTCACATTTATGCTGTTACCCTAGAAAAAGGTTTGTTTCCATCGCTTCTAATTTAAGGTACTGAGTTTCAGGACTAGATGATGTGACAGCTGAGACAGCTGCCTTTAGAACAATATACTGGGGAATAAAATATAAGTGAACCTTCTTCTTTGACTCTTTAACAATGTTGCCATTAATTTATTGTTGCCAAAACACTCTTGAAGGACTTTTCCATATACTGTAAGCAATTGGGGCATATTTTGCACCTTGCTTCAGTGGAATTTGGGAAAGATTAAGGTTTCTTAGAATGTTCAGGACATCAGAGTATTTCATTTCAAATAAAAATCTGAGTTCGTAAATGTTAGGCTTCCAACGAGGGCTTGGCAGCAAATCATAGATCTTCTGACACTTCTTGGCTCAACTCATCTCTTTAGCTTGAATTGGCTTAAAACTCCTGAATGGGGTTTGCCTTGATTAAAATATTTACTGCAGATAAAGATGAAGCTCTGCACAATAGTTAATTGCTTACTATTAATGCAAAGGTTTCTTTTTTATATTCTCAGAGGTTTACATTTTATTTTTATTTATTTTGAATTTTATTTTGAATTTATATACCGCCCTTCTCTCTGGGGACTCAGGGCGGTGTACAGCCAAATAAAAACATACAATACAAACATTAAAAACAGTTAAAAGAATATATATCTGTTTGGCCCCAAATTTAAAATGACAAACCAATTTAAAATTATTTTAAAAATTTGTTAAGCCAGCCTGGTTTGCTGAAAGAAGAAAGTTTTAAGGGCACGGCGGAAGGCACCGAGGTCTTGGATTCTCCTTATCTCTGGGGGCAGCTGGTTCCAGAGGGTGGGTGCCCCCACAGAGAAGGCCCACCCCCTGGGGGTCACCAGCCTACATTGTTTGGCTGATGGCACCCCGAGGAGGCCCTCTCTGTGGGAGCGCACAGGTTGATGGGAGGTTGTCGGTAGCAGCAGGTGGTCTCGAAGATAATTAGGTCCTATACCATGGAGCACTTTAAAGGTGGTAACCAACACCTTGAAGCACACCCGGAAGACCACTGGGAGCCAGTGCAGCTCGCACAGGAGCGGTGTTATGTAGGAGTGCTATGCAGCTCCCGTAATTACCCGCGCGGCCGCATTCTGGACCACTTGGAGCCTCCGGGTGCTCATCAAGGGGAGCCCCATGTAGAGAGTGTTACAGTAGTCCAGGCGAGAGGTGACGAGAGCATGAGTGACTGTGCACATGGAATCCCGATCAAGAAAGGGCTGCAACTGGCGAATCAGGCAAACCTGACAAAAGGTCCCCCTGGCTACATTGAGATTTCTTTTCATCCTTCCAAATAAACAAATGTTTGATGCAGTGTTTGGTGGTCTTAAAGTCACGGGATTGTTGTATGTTCATATAATGGCCATTTCTGACCTCGGAACTACTGGTTCCTTGCACGCCTGAACCAATGCACTAAAGAATGCCAATACCTAATTTTTTTTTAAAAGTCCAGTGTCCATTTTCTTGTGAACTATGGCTGAATTACCCCCTAATGTGAAGCTACTTTTGGAATAGAACTACTGGGACCAAAATATAAACAGATTTTTCTGCCAACAGTTCTAGCAGTTCTAGTATACTAAAATTCTTTTAAAATGAAATCCATACACCACTAAGCTCTTTTAGAGATAGGATGCTGAACAATTTCAGCAAAAGAAGCTACTGCTTATTTATTGCTTTGTCCTGCTCGGTGTGCATTGTATTCATAAATATCTGAAATTCATTGTTAGTGGCACGTGAATTGTTTTCTTGGTACTATGTTTAATAGAGGGTTTTTTGTTCTGTTTTTTCCTTGGTTCTTGTATTACCAGATGTCAGTGTTTTTAGATAATGGGGCTTTTATCCCTTAAATCACAATGAAGATTGTATTAAACAGATTGACCTCATGGTAAGAGCTGTCTCTGAAATTCTAGTGCAGTCTCAGATAGTTGCTCTAGTCTAGTCTATTCATTTAAAAACGTATTGACATTCTAACATTAAAAAAGTTACCTGAAAATAACTGTACTTTGTGATTTAAAAAAAAAATTAAAATGTAAAAATAAGATAAAAGAAGTCAGCTATAGTGGTGTTTTAGTGGCTTTGAAGATAATACTGTTATAAAATTAACATCCAAAGAATGTTTCATCTATGTTAGATTAAAGACCTGGCATGAAAAATGACCAATCAAGACCAGGGAAATTCCCTAAGTAGGGCATTTTCAAATCAAAACTTTATTACAGGCAGACTTGCAGCCAGAATATATAGCATATATAGAAACATATATACTAAAATCTGTAAATATAAATAAGCATAAAATATAATAAACATGGTAATAGTAATGATAATATAATAGTACAAAATAATATAGAAATAATATGGGTAATAATACAAGGATTAGGACTTCTGGTGAATACATGGTGCACTGAAGACATCCCTGAAGAAGTAGGGATGACACTATGGCTGAAATTGATGGGCAGATGCCAGGACTGCCAAAATCTCTGGTGAAAAGAGAGCACATGAGATTAATCACACATACTGCAAACAGTAGCTTCTCATAAGTAGATGGCAGGAATTGATGTTTTTGTGATCTGTTTGTGAGTTGAGCAATAGCGAATCGAGGATTCCATTAAAGCTCATAGGCATAATGTAGCCTTTAAGAAGATAAGGTTGGACTGGTCCTCATTTCTTAATCACTTTGAAATACACTTTTTATTGCTTTTTAAATACTGAGTACCTTTGGAATAGCAAGTGTCATGGTATTCACTGAATGATTTCCTTCAATTCTTTATTAAAGAAGTGTTTAAGTACGAGTTAAGGATTTTATTCTGTTTTAATTAATAACAAAAGGGTGGTTTTAGAATGTTATAAAAGAATTTTAAAGATCCAAATGGATTTTTTTTCTTTTGACCACCCTGTAAACCCTTTACTTGGGGTAGAGTGGGGCAACTGAATGGAGTTGAGTCGGATGCCCTTCCTGATGCCTATGTAGAGTTTGCAGTAGATATTTTCTCTTTGTGCCCTGAGAGAGAAACATCTGTCACTGCCTAGGATTGAACTCTCAACCTTCCGAGTGGGAGGCAAGCATCTTCACCTCTAGGCCACCACACCACTCATTCTGATGGATTTAATAATAATATATGAAACGGAACAAAAGAATTCTTCTTGTGGGAATCTATGTTTTTGCATTCAGAAGAAAAACAACATGATAAAATGGGACCTGAAGGTGGACATTAGAGGTGCACCAGAAGGAAATAAAGATTATTGTTAAAGGGGAAGAACACTTAAACTCAATTTGCTAATGCAGAAAAGAGCAAAATCTTTTAACAATGGATACACTGAGAGATATTGGTGAATAATGTATTCAGAAGTTAGCTTTAAAGATCTCTGCCATTATTGATAGACTAAATGATATTATGCAACATGTTTTACTGGACAAGCCTGAAATGGATTCAAAAGTGAACTTAAAATTAACAGGCTAAAAGAAAGATATGGAACGACATGAAATATTGAATATAGAAATGAAACTGGCTGTAATGGAATATGAGAATCTTGGAAGATGGAAATGATCAGATAAAAGGGGGAAGAGCCCACAACTGATTATTGGGCAGAGAAATAACGATTGAAAGGAATGATCCTAATTTATCAAGAGGTAAAAAGATATAGTAGGAGACTTGTACTTTCGGACATGCAAGGTTCTGTTGATGTAATCTTACAATAAATAGAATTAGTTCATTTGCCATATTTCCTGTTTGATCTACTTGTGAGCCTGATGTTTTGATAACTAAAAAGGACATACAAATAGTAGACAAGATGGTATCTTAGATAACCTTTCTATACTGGATTTACAAAAGGGATTTGTTAATGTTGTCTGTGATTTTGTGAAGAGACAAAAAAAAATGACAAGAAATCAAATGGTTGGACACTAGATAAAGGGACTAAAGATTAGGATTGTTGAAAGCAAGAGGAAGGAATGTAAAGTTGGTTTATTTGACCAAAATTAAAATAGATAGGTTGCTAATTTCTAATGGACTTTTTTCTGACCAGGACTGGATTATAGTGTTTTAAGGTTTTGTTTAAAGATACAGTTTATATATAATGGGATAGAAAAATGTTTATTTGAGATTCCCTGTAACAATATTAACAAAGGATAATGTGGCTTTCAATAACATCCTTTCATTGAAGTATTTCTTTTTATCTATCCTTTCATTCAGCATCATTGGAAGAACTCACTTTCTACCATCATATGATAATAATATCTTTATTGAATCCTGCAAATGAAACAAACAAGATATGAAAAAGTTATGATATTTATGTAGTTATTTATCAAGCATATCTAAATTATATTAAAGCAACCAAAATATCTTTACAAATCCCCAAGGCATGTCACAACTTTTGAGCACCCCTAATGTTTGGAAATCGAAAGTTGAAAAATTTGACAGACCATATAAAAATTATGCATGCTACACATAATAATCTATGTATGTAAAAACAAAAACCACTCATGCATTAATCATGAAATCTCCAGAACCGTAAAGCCTACAAACTTGAAATTTTCCACGTATGTTCCTCTTGGCTTCTAGGTGCTCACTAAGAAAGGATTTTTCAAAATGACCATCAGAGCATTAGTATTTCCTATAAGTTCTACTCCCCCTCCCCATCTGAAAAGAAATCTGTTCCATGCTCTGATGCTAAGGAGTTCTACTCCCCCTCCCCACCTCAAAAGAAATCTGTTTCAAATGCAAAACACAAGCAGAGGAGTTTCACTTTCAATTTTACTTTCAAAACAGCAGCAAGCAGCTTTACTACAGAACAGTTGAGCTAAGCCACGCCCAACCTTCTTCCTGTCTCCTTGCTCACCCAGCAAGAAGACTTTCTTCTCTTATTTTTTAAAATCTAAAAACCCGAGTTGTAACTTTTTATTATAATGAAATTGATCTAACCTCTAGAAAATTATGCCTGCACTTCCATTTTTTTCCAGCTATTACTGTATGGCAATGCCATAGAAAACTAATATAATAATATTGCAGATCTATTTTTTATTGTGTCTAACATAAAATGAACCTTTGGGTAGCAGTTGCTAGTTCGTTCTATATTTTTATCAAATTAATTATCACAATATTGATCCCTTTTCTGATCAGTCACCATAGCTAAAATTTTATTATCATAAATGTATTTCAGCCTTCCAAAATAGATCAAACTTAGAGACTGAAGACACACAAGCTAATACTACTTTTATTATAAGATTATAATAAAAAAATCATGCAAGTCTGAAAACACTTCCCTCCTCTTCACTTTATCTTCATGAGAACTAAGGAAAGACATGTCTGAGACATTTTCTCAAATTACATTTCTGACCCAGACTTAGATTTATTTTATTTGACCATTGTCTTGGTTGCTGCTCTTCCTCCTTTTCCCCAAGATTATTCCTCCTGTCCATTACATTGTGAGATTTGCATTTTTTAACCTAACAGACATAATGCCATACTTGCTGATACTGATTTGTATTTAACAATATTAATGCCAAGTTCCTCAGTATGAGGAAAAGCTCATAGAATCATAGAATTGGGAAAAGCCATTTAGATACTCCAGTATTTTTGAAGACTTTTTTTTTCTTTTAATCACTAAAGAGCCTTGGTGGCACAGCAGACTAATGTGCTGTTAACTAGCACCAGCTGCCTGCAATTACTGCAAGTTCGAATCTCACCAGGCTCAAGGTTGACTCAGCCTTCCATCCTTTCGAGGTGGGTAAAATGAGGACCCGGATTGTGGGGGCAATAAGCTGACTTTGTATAAAAAAGAACACCGCTTAGGGCCCCCCGAAAGCCCTACTAAGCAGGTATATACAAAAGTATGAAGGCTATTGCATTGTAAGCCACCCTGAGTCTCCAGAGAAGGGTGGCATATAAATCGAACCAATAAATAAATAAATAATTATAACAGGGTTATCAGCAAACACGAGTACCTCACAGTTTACCCAAAGAAGGAGAAAAGCATTGATATCAATGCCAGTTTGGGTGAGGGAAACCTACTATTTACTTAATTCAGTTGAAAGAGTGATACATTTATGTTATTTGTTCTGAAATCTGTTACTTATTTAAAACTTTTCTTATCCCACCGTCGTTAAGGTTTGGGATGTATTTGAAGATAGCACTGATTGTTGAACACTGCATCTGGCAGCTTGGCATACACCCATAACATAACCGTTTGTGGATAGTAGGCTAAAATGCATGGAGAAAGGTATCTATATTAGCCCAAATAAGAATTCGATTATAACAGGATTTATTTATGGTAACAATTAAAAATGCTGCAGAGCCAGGGCAATCCTCGGTGATCTTTCTTCCTCCTTTCCATCTGTCTGCACCCTGCGTGCCATAGTGAAGAGGTCTAGGACTTTGCCTGAATGAGAAGATGATGCTTCTGTTGCTATGGTTCCTGTTGCTTGGTGGCAATTGGCTGCCGAGAAAATCATAATGCTGGGTCAGTGAGGCAAGGTAGGAAAGTGACCCAGAATGCTTTTCAAGGAGTAAGTGGAAATCACTGCAAAGACAATAGCAACAAAGCTATGCATGGCCTGTTGGGGATAATGGTCTGTTGTTGGCCTCCTAAGATCAGATTTATTTCAGTGTGCTGTACTAGTTCCAGCCATACTGTGTCTTAAATACATATATATCACTTTCATGCTATTCCAGGGAAAAATATGAAGGGAGGGGAATGGCCTTATGTGGCTTTCTGAACTTGTTCTGTTTTCAATTATAGATCTCTACTTCAATGTCCTTCTCTTATTATTTCCTTCGACTCTGGTTATAAGGATCCCATTTGTTGTTATTTACTCCGTACATTCAAGGAAACAAGTTCACATATTCTTGCTTTATTAAAACTTAAAGCAACTTTGGAAGGAAAAAGCAGTTTGCTAAATCTATAAAGCTTATAACAACTGCTGTTACAGCTGTTTCTTAAATACTCAAATACTACAAATAATACTCAAATACTCAAATACTATCAGTTTTTATCCAAACTCTTAAAGAATACATGGTGTATATCCAGTGCAATCTGCTTGATTTTTGAGAAAAGAAATCTATCCTGTGTTTTTTTTTAATTCTGGGTAAAGCTTCAGGTAACCAGAACATTACCCAACAGCTGAAGTATTAATCTACCATGCGTTTAGTGCTCATAAGGTTAATGCTGTCCCAGTGGTATTTGTGTGCAGAAGAAACCTCACTCTGTTGCTTAGGGAATCTGTTCTGTGCGGGTTGCTACAAGATATAATGTTACAATGCTTACTGTCTCTGCCCTTGGTCCAAGAATAGCACAACATTACAGACCTCCTTATGACTCCTCTTTCTGTATCCATCTCCTAAGTCAAAAGACTGAACACAAGGAAGGTCAGCTCCTTGTCAGGCTGCATCCATAAAGCTGATGTGATAATTGTATAGCATTTATTATTAGTGGTAAAATACCGCTGTTGCTAGTTCTGTTGTGGCCTTGCTTTCCCTGTTAAAGTGTAAAGGAATGTAAAGGCTACCGTATCAGCTTAGAAATATACACTGTAGATTTGAGCATTGCAACATGTAGTCTCTACAGGCGGCCATATAAATTTGAAAAACAAATAAAAATAAAAAATTACGATTGCTGTCTACTTTGCTTATATGATGAGAAAACATGGGAGAAATGCAAATCTTTGATCATCAGCACATATATGTTAGGATACTCATTTTGTTTTGCATCAGTTTGTGCTTTTCAATTTTGAATTCCATCTACTTTTCTATCTAGTTTGAAGGTGTCATTCTGGAATCTTGCAGAATTTTTTGAATCACAGTAAATAATTTATTGTTTGTTCGTTCATTCAATTTATATAGCCACCCATCTTGCACAAATGAACTCTGAGTGAAAACGGAAATAAAAAAACCATAAATTTAATCATAACAGTAGAAAATAAAAATAAATAGAGCATGATGGCCAAGCCCATCAACAATAACAATAACTCATAGTTTATGAAATTCCTGACCCCCATGTCTGGAAGAACAGCCAGGTCTTGAAGGCCTCCTGAGAGCCAGCAGTGTCAGAACTAACCTAATCTCAGGGGAAATGTTCCAAAAGGTAGGCACTGCAACAGAAAAGGCAGGTCTTCTGAGTCCAACCAGATCCTTAATAAGTGGAACCTGGATATGCCCCTCCCACCGGACTGTTGGGGTGGGTAAACCTGTATCATCTCTGTTTATCTATATGCATACATTGAACAGTAGTGATCCAGTTTTGCTTTGTATATCTGGTTTTATTCTTTGGAGACTTTAAGATACAGATTTTTTAACTGCTAAGCCAAAAATTAGTATTTGACTACTAGTTCTTTATTGATAGGGGCCTGCTATGGAAATAAATTATATATACTGGTACATATACTCTATGTGTGTATAGATGGATAGGATAGGATAGGATATGTACAGATAGTCCTCAATTTACAACCATGAACCCAAAATATCTGTTGCTAAGCAAGGCAGTTATTAAGTGAGTTTTACACCATTTTATAACCTTGTTGGTCATAAATACATGTCAGTTGCCAAGTGCCCAAATTTTGAATACGTGTCCATGGGGGATGCAGTAACAGTCGTAAGTGTGAAACTTGATCATAAATCACTTTTTTCAGTGCTGTTGTATCTTCGAATGGTTACTAAACACATGTTTGTAAATTGAGGACTATCTATATGTATCTCCTGAAGGATGGCAGATGGCTGTTCTTTCATGTGGAACTGAGAAACAAAAGAATACTTTATATAGCAATAACACTTAGACTTATATACAGGCTCATAATGCTTTACAGCCCTCTTTAAGTGATTTACAGAATCAGCATATTGCCCTCAACAGTCTGGGTCCTCATTTTACCCATCTCAGGAGGATGGAAGGCTGAGTCAACCTTGAACCTCAATGGTTCAAAATGGTGTGAGACCCGAACTGCCAAACTGCTAGCAGCCGGTGATCAGCAGAAGTAGCCTGCAGTACTGTATTCTAACCACTGTGTCACCGCAGCTCTTATATAGTTGAATGAAATGTTGCATTTAACTGAAAAAGCTTTAATTTTCAGATTTTCCATAGTGATAGCAACACATCTACTGCATTGTAGTGTATGCTTAACCACTGTAGAACAAGTTGATTTTAAAACGGAGATAGAATGGATAGGAGAGATATCTAAAGATTTAAACCTTATAATTCATTTTGGAGAAAAAAGAATTAAGGCAAGAGAGGTGTTCAGAATCTCTTCCCCTTGTTTTTTTTCCTCCCTTTGCCACCTGCCTCTCTTCTTTTGCCTTCCTTCCCCATTTTGTTACAAATCTCCTTTATTTGGTTCAGTATCAAGCAACTTCTTTTTCCTTTTTTGTCAAATTATAACAAATATTTTCCACTCCAGATTATGGTATTCCACGGTAAATAATCTCATGTAGCCCAAGTATCTTCTGAGAAATTGAGCTTTTTTAGATGTCCTTGCTTATATAAATCATCGGTGTTTATATTATTTTCTGATTACAACAATGTGTTCCCTCCACTGATGCAAAGATGAAAGAACAAAGATGATACCTGTGTTGTAAAATTGAACTTTTATTCAAAGATTTATCTGAAGTCTGGTCAACAGAAACAAGTCTCTAGACAACTTCCTGTTGAGCCCTCTATCCTATGGAGAAGTTTTATGTTTTGGGTTTGATTCATTACCATCCTAGGTTGTTGGAGAATGTAGAAAATGCTGAATCATTTATTGTTTCCTGCTTTTTAGGCACTCCACCAACTGTATTATGACCCCAACATTGAAAACAAGAACCTGGCCCAGAAATGGCTGATGCAAGCTCAAGTATCACCACAAGCTTGGCACTTCAGTTGGTTGCTTCTTGATATGGACAAGGTGCCTGAGATCCAATACTTTGGGGCCAGTGCCCTCCACATTAAGATTTCACGCTACTGGAATGACATCCCTGCTGACCAGTATGAGAGCCTTAAATCACAGCTCTTCAGTCACATAACTCGTTTTGCTAGTGGTTCCAAAATTGTGCTGACCCGCCTTTGTGTGGCATTGGCTTCATTAGCGCTGAACATGATGCCAGAGGCTTGGCCATGTGCTATTGCTGACATGATACGCATGTTTCAGGCAGAGGACTCTAATGTAGATGGGCGAGCACGCTGCCTTGCACTACTGGAACTTCTGACAGTGTTGCCTGAGGAATTCCAAACCAGTCGTCTGCCTCAGTACCGTAAGGGGCAGGTACGTAGTGTCTTGTCACAGGAGTGCACATCTGTGTTCCCTCTGCTAGAACAATTGTTGAAACAGCAAGACTCTCCTGGTTTCATTAAGCAGAAGGTGCTGAAGTGTTTCTCCAGTTGGGTGCAACTAGAGATTTCTTTGATGGAATGTGAGAACTTGATCCAAGCATCTTTCACTTCTCTGCATGATCCAGAACTCTTTGACATTGCTGTGGAGGCTATTGTCAATGCCATTTCCCAGCCTGATGCTCAGAGGTAAGTATAGTTTCACATTATGAGCCAGTTATTGTTTTAAACATTTGCAACCTTAGATATAAACTTTTTATAAGCTCCTCCAGTTTTTCCCACATTGTACAAAGCAAGAAACTTCAAGCAGTAATACTTGCAAATAAGATACCAGACGTATAAGTTAAAAATCTTTCTGAAAGCAAAGATCAAACAAGCAGTAAACCTTGCTGGAGGCTGTATATGGATAACGTCCCTATCAAAAAACAAGTAACGGGTAATTTTATAGATTAACTATAGTTGTGGTTGGTTTTTGATGCTTACTAGTTAAGTCTGTTTCAAAGGAAACTAATTACTGATAATTCTCACCTAAATAAAAGCGTGTTTTTTTATTTTATAAAATACTGTTTAATGAAAAGAAAGGTGACAAAGAACATAATGCTTGCTTTTAAAGGGTTGCTCAAATAATTTTTTTTATTCTTACCAAGATTTCGCTTTTAAGAACATTTCAAAAAACTTAATGTATTGGATTCACTCACTTGCATTCTTTGTCCAAGAACGCTACAAGAATGTACACACACTTTTGCAATGAAATCAAGATGGCTGAAGAAAGTTCTATTAATAAAATATCAGCCTGGATCTCTACTTATGGAAATAAATTGAGAATGATTCAGTTTGTCTTCACTTAGGTTCACTATTGTCCATAATTTAGTAGTCCATTTAGGAAGATATATGAATTGTATTAATGGAGAAATTGAGAATTATGTCCATTTCAGAAAATGGACATGGTTAATGAGATTTCATCTGTTGTGATTATACTTGTGGTTTTGTGAAAAAATATAATATGCAACTAGAAACATTGGAAGATTTAATTAGCAGGTGAGTCTTTGTGTATAGATACTCCTTGACTTACAATCATAATTGATTCCAGAATTATGGTTGTAGGTCATTGTGTCTTAAGTCAAGCTATTATATGACAGGATTCAAAGTGATGACCATTTTTAGAAGGGTCATTAAGCAAATCCCATGGTCATTAAGCAAACCAGCAGTGGTTAAATCCATTTTCCCCAATGGGCATATTTTGCTGCAAACTGAAAGTAAACGCCAGAAACAGGCAAAATGGCACAAATTACAGGCACGTGAATGTGGGTCACTGCAAATGGCTATAAAGATGAGTCTGCTGCCAAGCTCCTAAAATGTGATCATAGAGAGGGTTTAAGTGTATGCACGCAGTTGTATCTACCTCCAAAAACAGGTAGTAAGTAGCTCTGTGGAGGTCCATCATAACTTTGAATGGTATTAAAGCAACTGTTGTAAGTCAAGGACTACCTGTATAATTTTCTTCCTGACTTTTCATTTTTTCCCCCTTTCCGCTGTCCATGTTTCTTCACAATAGAGATGAAGTATTTGAGTAGAAACCTTGATCAAAATATATTCTTGAAGAAACTGGTACTGTGATTCCTCAGGGTATTTAACTATTATTGATGACAGATATTTTACATTTGGATATGTATCACGGTGAAATCCAGCAGGTTCTGACAGGTTCTAGAGAACTGGTAGGGGAAATTTTGAGTAGTTTGGAGAACTGGCAAATACTCTGGCTGGCCCCAGAGTGGGATGGGAATGGAGATTTTGCAATATCCTTCCCCTGCCACGCCCATCAAGCCACGCCCACCAAGCCACATCACGCCCACAGAACTGGTAGTAAAAAAAATTGGATTTCACCACTGATATGTATAGTATATTCAACCTAGAGAGGAAAATTATAGGGAACATAAATTAGTTCCCTATATATGTATCTAAAAGGTGGCAGAGTAAATCACTATTTACTGCTTAAAAAGAACATTGGACTCCACTTGCCAAACTTAGTTGGACTTGAGGAAGTATATCTCAAAAGTGTACTACTGCAAAACTATGGGAGCTTTCTAAACAAAAATGGGCTATAAAATAATTTAACTACTGAAAAGTCCACATAGGATATCACCTGTTTAAAAATAGAAAATGTGCTCCCCCCCCCCTCCAGATTGTGGTAGTAGTGAAAGTCATGTAAAATCTCATCATGGGGTTATGAAATAAGTCTATTTCTCTCTTCCTTTTTGAAAGCTTAAGAGGAGGTGAACTGTATACACTGTTCTGTTAAATTAATTAATAAAGATGTATGAAAGAAATGATCCAGGATTGCTTAGCTCTTTATTCTTTCTGATTTATGTTGAATTGGATTACCATTGGTTGGAAAAATGTTTTAGTTCAGTTATCTTGTCTGTGTATTACCGGTAGTTAGTCTTTTCCAGTATTTTTAAAGTGTACTTTTCCATTTCTATTTTTGCACATACTAATGCAGAATGGTTTCATTTGAATTGCTCCTTAGCCATACAGTTAATCCTGTTCTTTTCTAACCCTCTGTAACCACACTTACTTTTCATCCTCCCAAACATTTATGTTACTCCTAGCTTCTAAATGCCAATTACCTGATTATTATTTTTTTTGCCTGTGGACCTGTTTCACACCAAAATATGATATTCTACTAAATAATCAGTGTAAAGCAAGATGGAGATGGGACAGGATTTTTGAAAGCTGCTAAAACAAATTAGTGGAGGTATTTGGCTTATTCTTTCAGTGCAGAGTCCAGCACTATGGATAATAGGAGGAAACAGAAAGCTTTTGATTTCTTCAGTGCTATAAGCATAGCATTGGTATGGTCTTCTACCTGTAACTGTGGACTATATATGAGGTAGAGTCGGGGGGGGGGGGCAAATTCAGAATAAGCATATCTCTTCATAGTCTGCCTCAGTAGCCAGGAAACTGAAAACTGGCTGATTAGCCATCAGCATAGCATCTCTCTTGTCTCCCTTGAGGCCACCCCTTGCTCTTCCTCTCCATTTCTTCCATGCTTGTTGTCATAGTTACAATCACTTATTGGCAGCAATAGGAAGATTGACAGGCAAGAAATTACTTGTATGGTTCTGGAATGCTGCAGTGCACTGTGAAATACTAGCTATCTGGATTCCTGCCTCAGGAAAGTACTGTGTGAATGTTTATTTTTGATTTGAGGAAATGAATATTCAAAGATTGTAACTCTTTCAAATTCTCTTCCCATCAACAGATTCTGTTTAAACAATGAATATCATACATCTTCAAATATTTATTCCATTTCACCCATAACAGATTAAAATGTGGGCTCTTAAGAAAAGCAGAATTATACCAAAGGTGTAAGCTTTCTTCTGAAGCTTGACTCAACTTCTTTCCTGCATAACAGACCTATGTTAAAATAAAATCATTCCTTTTCTAAAGTCTGTTGCATGCAGTAATTAAATATATGAATAAAGCTGGCAAATTCCAGAAAAGTAATTGCATTTAAGCTGTTGCGGCAAAATTAAAATATTATAAATTATTGTGTCAAATACAGTTTGTTCCAATTTATATACATCAGGCCTTAGGTATACTGTCACTTTAAAGCAGTGCTTCTCAATTATTTTCTGTCATGCCCCCCTAGGAAGAAGAAAACATTTTTCGCGCCCCCCGCGCGACTGCAAATAGTATCATTATTAGAAAAAGGTCTGTTCTCCTTGAAAGGGAGGAGCATGCGCAGTCACATGTACTGGCTTAATGCTCACGATCGATGCAAATGTCAGCAGCAGTAGCCCGATTTCTTTAGCAAGTTTGATTAATTGGGGCAGCGTTATGTTTCACAGGAGAAGATCATTGTCAGTCATTTGAGCATCAATTGGGCGCACATCCGTCGGGCAACAAAGTAAGTGTGGACGGACGTCCCACACTAAAGATGGCTCCGACAGGCTTGTGTCACAAGGGTTTTGGACAGCCAATCAGATGCCGAGGTCAAACACGCCCCCTTTTACGGAGCCTCGCGCCCCCCCTGGGGGGCGCGCCCCACTATTTGAGAAGCACTGCTTTAAAGACATGGCTGCTGCTATGAGTCTGATGTATGGGAATGAAAATGTGATGCCAAGTGAACTCAGTCTCCTGGTTTCTAGACCAGCACCTTAACCATTACATCTAATACATCATTCTTCAAATGAAAGACTAGTTGCTTTGAGTTTTCATGATCAAACTTTGTTAAATTATAATAATGAAGATGGAGTGGTCTATATATTTTTCTCACATATATTGATTTTATTGATTTGAAATAGAAAGTCTCTTCCTGCATTGCAGAACCCAGCTTAATGCATAGCTATCTGATTTAGATGGCATAAAATAGTGTTATATGGTGTTGTATAACTTGAGCCCTTAACATCCTATAACAGTTTAAATGTAGTTTTCGGTGATTTTCCAAAAATTATTACTGAGCACCAAAGTCTGTTTAACATGATTGAAGGGGAAAATATAAAAACATGTGGAAAGTAAGCATATTAAATGCATTTAAATTATTAAATAGAATTTTCATTTATCATACAAAAAAACTAATGTATTTATGCACTGTAGCCCTAGGAAGTTACTGTAAGGCTAAATACAGTTTTGTCCCAAAAATTTGCACATACTTGGTTTAAAGAAATAAAAGAAATTGATGTTCAAAAATCTCAGCAGCTAGCAATACCTAGCTGTCTGGGTCTGAAAGCTAATAAACATAAGTCTTGGCTAATATTTGGGTGGAAGACATCCAGGGAGTGCCAGAGCTATAGGCTAGACTGCAGAGTTAGAAAAATATATAAGACAATGGCAAATTGTTTCTGTATTTTTGCCAGGAAAACATCACGGACATGTCCTGGAAGCCATCAGAAGTCAAGCATGACTGGAAGGAGACTTCATTTTAATGTTGTTAAGGTCTATTAGGTGCTATTAGGAATGATAGATAGATAGCTACAAAGGCAATATAATTCTGAGTAGCAGTTATAAGAAGGTTGGTTTCATTCATTGAAGGCGCTGTTGCATTCATCCTCTGATCTTAAAAATTCTGAAGAATCCAGATGAATACAAAGGGAAAAGTGGGGGTGGGCAGGTAGGGGGACCTAAATACTTGTGTAGTCTACCAGGGACTGTGATACTTTGCTAAAGACAGGAGAATTGGTGGGGAATATAGAGTTTTCCATTTTTATCTTCTCTCTTTCCTAACAGGTATGTGAATACTCTTCTGAAGCTCATTCCACCGGTACTAGGACTCCAGGAACAGCTACGTCAAGCAGTTCAAAATAGGGATATGGAAACTTCTCATGGGATTTGTCGTATTGCTGTAGCCTTAGGGGAGAATCATTCTCGGTGAGAAGCATTAAGCCTTGTGTTGGTATTTAATAGTAGTGATTGCTAGAATGTGGCTAAAGCCATTCTGGTTTCTTTATTCCTCACAAACAGCTTGCAACCTCTCAAATTCCATTTAAAGATCTAGAAGATTATTTAGGTGCTAATTTACAATCTTTGTTTTGTGGGAACTCTACAGAATCTTAGATATGTTATGTGCATGGAAGTTATTCAGGTTCTAAAACAGTTCCAGCTGATGGGCTTCAACGGGCATTTGCTTTATGAATTGTTGAATCCTATTCCATATGCAGTGGTGTGTTGTTACCTGTTCACCCTGGATTGGGCAAACTGGTAGCAGTGGTGGCGGGAGGCTCCATCCACCCAACCGGATGTCTCTACGCATGCGCAGAAGCATCGTGTGAGCGCACGCACCCCCACGAGCAAACCAGTAGCGGCTGAAATTGAAACCCACTACTGTCCATATGTATTATCTTAAGTTCTATATTTTATTAGACCACCTGTGACCCATTGGATCATCATTTCAAAGATATTTTCTTCTGCAGAGAAACAAAATGATCAGGGGCGAGCAAAAAACAGTGGGAGTGACCTCCAACTTTCTGCAAACCTCCCTATTAACCTGCCTTCTGAGAAGCTGGCAAAGAGTGATGGAAATGACGATCACTTGACCACGGCAGCATGGCCAAAAAGCAGTGCTTAAACAACTACAATTTTGCCAAATTTCAATCCCACGGGAATAATGAGTCCCAGATTTTGGACTCATTGTTTAAGTGAACTCATTTGAGATACATTGATTCAAAAATTGTGCCCTTTGATACACGTTTTCATCCAACTGAAGGTTACAAACGGGAGTTTAGGTAGAATATAGATTCCTATGGGTTTGCCATGATATAGCAGGTTCCTGATTCTACATTCTTACTACCTTCCATAGAGCACTTCTGGACCAAGTAGATCATTGGCAGAGTTTTCTGGCACTGGTCAACATGATAATGTTCTGCACCGGAATCCCAGGACACTATCCTGTGAATGAGACCACAAGCTCACTTACACTCACTTTCTGGTATACATTGCAGGTAAGAGTTCTCTTCCTGAAGCAGATTCCTTCAGTGGCATTTTCTTAGCTTGATACAATTTATTTATAAGAGCCATGGTGGCGGAGTGGTTAGAATGCATTATTGCAGGCTAATTCAACTGACTCTCTGGAGTTTGATCCTGACCAGCTCAAGGTTGACTCAGCCTGCCATCCTTCTGAGGTTGGTAAAATGAGGACCCAGATTGTTGGGGGCAATATGCTGAGACTGTAAACCACTTAGAGAGGGCTTTGAAGGATTATGAAGCGGAATATAAGTCTATTGCTTATATATTTCTATTGCTATCCACTGGTTTAGTGGTTTATCTATGCATATTCTACTTGTTCTGTACTTTTAGTAGAAGCACACATTATATACCATATTTTTTGGAGTATAAGATGCACCTTTTTCCCCCCTAAAAGGGGTTTTAAATTTAGTTGTGTCTTATACACTGAATGTAGCCCCGCCCATCCACTGGCCCCCACCTTTTTCCCCTCTGCCTCGCAGCAGTTACCTCCTTGCAAGCAAACAGCAAGAAAAAACAGCTCCTTTCAGCTTCAGCACAGCCTAATTAGCACAAGTTGATTGGATCGTCCTCCCGACTCTCAGCTGATTTGCTCTCAGGTGTTTTGTGCAGGGCTCTGCTGCTTACTGCAAAGAGGTAAATTGCTGGAACAGATTTTTTTTTGCCCTTGTGCTAATCAAGCTATGCTGAAAACGAAAATGAAAGTAAAGCAGGCTGTTTGCTATTTGCTGCAACGAGGCAAAATTGCTCAGAGCAGAGGGAGATTTCTTTTTCTTCTTTTCCTCACCAAAAAAGGTAGGTGTGTCTTATACTCCGTTGCGTCTTATACTCCGAAAAATACCGTAGTTGGTGTTGATAACAACTCTAGACCATGTAGTATGTAGTATGTACCAGATGGTCAGATTTCAGTCAGTCCAAAGTCCTTCTTTGTGATCAATACTTTGCTTATTAAGGTGAAGATTCTTGTTTCCCTCCATGCAATGAATGCTTTACTGGGTAGTAGAACTATTATCTTGCCACATCTTGTTCCAGCTCATGTTTTATTGTATGTCATTGGATTTGAATATCCATCCTGTGTTTAAGTAGGATGCCTTCTCTATATAGCATGGCAGATTAGCTTGGCACTCCTGCAGTGATCAAGAACAAGGCTATTTGTTGAACTGCTGCATTTCTAAGTGCCAGCTTGAAATAGGATGAGGTCATACGTTGCCTCAGTATGTGACTGGTGCAGTATGTCAGCCCACAGACACATTATTAATGAAGGGTGCTGAACTAGAGCAGCATCTTCTATAGTCTATTGGAGAAGCGAAATTTTTTTTCTGTTATGTCTACTGTACTTCACAGCAATATGCTTACTCTTAATTCTCACTGTATCTTTGACTTTTCTTTGGCTATTTTGTGCTAGAGAGCATGACTTCATTATGAGAACTAATTTATTCCTTACTTAGACAAAAATAAGAACAAGATGGTGGTAATTGAAAATGTGTACAGGCAAACCTGGTCTGTGATAGTTTCCATTTTTGCCTAATTGCTGGGAGATGATACTGCTTATTTGGTGGATTGACAGAGTATAATATAAAGTTATTCTTTACTTTAATGTTCTGATGTTAAAACAAAGACAATTGGCAGTCTGTTCTGGAGATCTCAAATAAACTCAGTTGCAAACGTATGTCTAAAAGACATCTGTAGCTCTACATCTGTATCTTTTTTCCCATTAAAACAACAACAGCCTCTTGTTGTTGCCTTGCAGCTAGAACCTAGGAAAAGTGTTAAATGCCAGGAAAGGAATCTGGGATGCCCTTGTACAATGAGCAAGTCAATATTGGGCAGAGCAACTGAAAGATTTGGGGAAAGTGGTATGATATTGAATGGTGAGTTCTAGCTATCCCCTCAGAAAGTGATGATAGCAGTAATTTCTTAAGACCATACCCAACTCGTAGGATAGTTGTCTCACATAGCTTTTCCTTGCAATTGAGCAATTATCTTTTTGTTTGCAGGATGACATTCTCTCTTTTGATCCAGAAAAACAGGCTATGTATCAGCAAGTGTATCGACCTGTATATTTTCAGTTAGTGGATGTACTCCTACATAAAGCTCAATTCCCCTCTGATGAAGAATACAGTTGCTGGTCCTCCGATGAAAAGGAGCAATTTCGTATATATCGGTATGGCCTTTTGCTTAGCGGTGACTTTTAATATATGAAATGGCTGGTGAACTGCAAAAGAGTAGTAAATCATACAGTATTGGTTGTAATGAAGGCTGAATGTTGGATTGTTAGTGTTTATGTTAGCTATTTGTATGTATTCTTGGTCCGGTAAGCAGATGTTTTTGTGGTTCTTTTGTCTTTCAGAGTGGACATCTCAGATACTTTGATGTATGTATATGAGATGTTGGGAGCGGAACTGCTGAGTAGCTTATATGACAAACTGGGTCGCCTTCTGACAAATTCAGATCAGCCATCCTCATGGCAGGTGAGGATAGAGTTCTTCTTTATTATTATTATTAAATATTTTTTTTATTTTTTTTCAAACCTAAACATAAAATATAACTTTCAAGAGCAGAGTCTCGGTCCGGTCATAGATGGTTACCACGCTTACATTCCTTTAATGAGTTCCATTCACAATTTCCCATTACATCTTTTACAAATAAAAATTCAAAACATAAAAGAACAAATTTTAACATAAATTCTAGCATCTTCATCTAAACAAATCCATTATATCAATACAATTTTAATTTCAAGTTAACTTTCGCTCATTTTTATATCTATATATCAATCCTGATTATATCTTGTACTTCTTCACCTTGTATCTTTTACCATCAGTGTCAAAATAATTTTTAACAATATTCTAATCTCTTAGAATAGGATAGAGTTCTTCTGCTCTCAGATGACAGCAGTAAACAGTGAACCATTAGGACTAGGGAGGAAACAATGTAGAAGAAGTAATAGAATAAATTGGTATTATGAAATTTTTAACCATTTTTCCAGTTTGAGCTCTATATAGCTATTTCTTCTTTAGCTACTACCTTGGTTAGCAACCATTCACATATACTACAGTTGTAAAAAATCATTTTCTGACCAATGTGTATATTTATCACCAAATTTTGTTCACCTGAAACTGATTAAGATCTGACTTAAAACTTATAATCAACTAATTAAGATCACAGATGTGAGCTTGTAAACCTGAATTTAGTGCTTGGTAGGGAAGCACTTGTTGCAGAGAAAAGCAGCCCAGGAAGAGATATCTTGTTTAAGCAATCTCTCTGCCCTAGGAGGTGAAAAAACGAGTCAGCACAGTACACAGTGTAAGATAACTTTATCTGAATGCAAGGGCAGCAACCAGTAATCTTCACAATGGTGTGTTCTCTCTCTGTCTCTGTCTCTGTCTGTCTCTCTCTCTCACACACATTTTGCTTAACAAGTTGTTGGACTGAAATGTGGTTGCTAAATGAGAAGAAGGTGTAAAATGGAAAATTAAACAGCTAATAATCAGGTGCTTCCATCTGAATTGTAGTGAAATGATCTGGGTACTTTGGAACCTCAAACTGAAGCTGGAACTTCATATAGTTGTGAGTTCTTTACTCCTAGATTAATATCGAGATTGCTATAGTAAAGGTGCAGTCCCATTCCCACTGGTGTTACGAAAACCGGTCCTTTTAGTTTAGTGAAAGGTATTAGATATGTCTGCTACACAGAGATAGTTGTAATGTTGGGCCACATGTCCATATATAACAGCTGATCAAAATGGATCACCGACCTGTGTTATCAGAATGCTACTCGTGTGGCAAACAGTGATGGATACGAAGTACCAGTGACTGCAGGGGTTCCTTATCCATCACTGTGACAGCAAACAAAAATTGAGCCCTGACCATGATTTACAAACCAAAGCCTTTAGAAGTAACAATCATGCCAATGCTCCAGAATACTGAGCATGTTGTAATCTAAGTGATGTCTCTATATAAAATGGCCCATTGAGAAGGAACGTGTATGCAAGATATTTGCTTTTTCTTTCCCTCTTCTCTTGAAGTAATGAAACTGTGAGAAGCCAAACTACTTAACTTTCAGTCAATTGCTGCTCAGGCCATGTATGCAACGGGTGCACAGAATAAGGACAATGAGTGTAATTGGGGATGTACTTCCCAGATTCAGATGTAATAGTCTTGAAAAATAATACTTGCTTTGGGGGAAAATTTATATCATCGAATTAACTGTAAAAAAAATGACAATTATATTTTTCTGTGGGAACTAGCTCCATACCGTACCTCTTTTGTCAGAATCAAAATTTGAGAGGGAGCTGGATTCAACACATCTCTTTTTGTTTCTGGCAGAACACGGAAGCTTTACTTTATGGGTTCCAGTCCATTGCAGAGACCATAGATGTAAACTATTCAGACGTGGTTCCTGGCCTTATCGGCCTCATCCCCCACATCAGCATCAGCAATGTACAACTTGCAGACACGGTGATGTTCACTATTGGTGAGGAAATTGGGCAAGTGGAGGGGAGATGTTGTTGAATGGGGAAGATTGCAGTACTGAGATTATGTAGCTGTTACAAAAGGATAGCTTAACTTTGTGAAGGGTTGCTGCACACTGTTACCCTGAGACCTGAGTGAGGTTATGTGTGGAGAAGAGGTTTTCAGACAAAGTTTGGTAAGGAGAAATTGCTGTGCTATTCCCTGAATTTGCTTGTCATATCAACAAAGTAATCTTGACTTGTTTTCTTTTTGTTACTAGGGGCTCTCTCAGAGTGGCTGGCTGATCATCCTGTAATGATCAACAATGTCCTGCCCCTGGTATTGCAGGCTCTGGGCAATCCAGAATTATCTATCTCTAGTGTCTCTACTCTTAAGAAGATATGCCGTGAGTGTAAATATGACTTGCCTCCGTATGCTGCCAACATTGTTGCTGTCTCTCAGGTAACACAAAACATGGTTTAACGCAATTAAAATCATAGATGGATAATTAAAATAAACCAAACCCTTATTGAAATAGATCCAGAAGTTTCATCCATCACTCTCCATGTCACCATACCCAATAATGGAATATTTGAGACTAAGCCTATATTTAGAAAAAAAAAGACATTTGGTCAAAATAAGGCTTTTTCAATAGAGGTGATAAAACAGTCTCCTTTAAACAGGCAGGAGCACATTGTTGTCTCAATAGTTGCAGATTACTCCCTTGATCATGGCAACAGTAACTGTCAGTCTAATCAGCCAGCAAAGTCAGTGGTTCAGCAAGCAAATGCTGACCTTCATCTCTCTACATACCCTGCCCATGTCCTTGAGATTGACAAGCTAAAAAGAAACCATATGAAGTTATTTGGTTATTTCCTTGTGACCTGCCCCAACCCTGAAATCCAAATCAAAGTAAACCATTCTGCAGAGAATGGTGAAAATTGCTCACAGCGAGCTTCCAATTGTTCCAGCTTCTCTCCCCAGTATGTTGATGGAGGCAAGGCCACGTTAAAAACAGAGGATGAGTCATCCATAGTATGCACAGGGTGAGTGCAGATATGTGTTTATAGATTTATATGGGGGGGGGGGCGTGGATGTGTACAGAATAATAAGGAAATAAAATGTAGAACTTAGTCCTCTTCATTGCTGGTATGCAGCGTTTACCTACAATTTCCTTTCTGAGGATATATGGTCCTTGAGGGTGGATAGGAAGGATTTCCTACTGCTGGTATTCAAAGAGTGAAAATCTAAGATTTTTAAGCAATATTTAGCATTGATCTAGATCAGGGGTGTCAAACTCACCAGACCGGATGGGTCATGCATTGGCCTCATCCACACCCGGTTTAGTGAAGGGGAAAAAAAATCATGATATGTCACATGACGACACCGTGACGAGAGTTTGACACCCCTGATCTAGATGTATAGGAGCAGTCTTTTTATAACAATAAGAATATTGTATTCAATGTGTGTTTATGGATGAATTCAGCAGAGTTGATAATATTTGTATCTTATCCAACTGCAGATTTCTGGTGAGATGATTGCATGAAAAGTAGAGGTCATTCTTTTCCCAGTAACTGAAATTTAGTTAGGATGGTGCATTGTCTTTCCCTTGTTTAAATGTTACCTATGTTGTATACGATCAGTTCTATTGACTCTGTGGCAAGTAGAACCCCAGAGGCAAAGTCTTTACAATCAATTGCCTATAATGAAATCCTGATTGCTATTCTTTTTTTATTTGTCCATTTTTCTCTGGAGCCTCTGTTTCCCTAGAACCTGTATTTGCCTCACAGGATTTTCAAGTGCTACTATGGTTAGGGCGTTGTTGATGTAACTAAATTCTGCATTTGAGACAGCATTCATTTTCTTGACTCTTTCCCTCTGTAGGAGGTGCTAATGAAGCAGATTCACAAGGTAAGATTGTTTCCCCGTTTGACAGGAAATAACAAGTATGCCTAAGATATGGTTTCCTATCAAATCATTTCAGTAGAATTGAACATTACAGCCAATGTGAGGTTTTATTAGTGAGACAAATGAGGGTTTCAGTTCTTAAATAGAGATTTAGTTATGTCTCCTAATAACAGCAATGGCCGTTCCTAGACTGAGTAATGCGGTTTATAAACAAGTTTCAGGATAAGTTCTCACAAGGCATTTTTAAGTTTAAGCTTGTAGATGATTAAGGAGCGGGAGGATGAAGTGAAACTTTTAAATCCAATAATAAAATTGAAAAAGCTATCCATCTTTTCTTTTTAGACAAGTCAGTGTATGTGGCTGATGCAGGCTCTGGGTTTCTTATTGTCTGCCCTCCAAGTGGAAGAGATTTTGAAGAATCTACATTCACTTATAACTCCTTACATCCAACAATTAGAGAAATTGGCCGATGAAACGGTGAGCTACATTAGATGTCTGTTAATGATTTCTGCTTTTTCTTAAAGAACACTAGGCCTGCTATATGTAAGAGGCTTATCCTTTTTGTTACAAGTCATGCTTAGTTTGAAAGTCCTCTTGCTTCCTGTCATTAGTGATTTCTGCCATTGTCCTTTACTTTATACTCTTCCTTGTTACCATTCCATTCATCACTTCTACCCTTGGGAACAGAGACATTCATGTGGGGCACTTTCTCATGGCGATGTTAATGCACTATTCTCCACCAAAAGGCATGCTGATATAAGCTGTGCTGCTCCAACTATCAAGCCTTAGTCTACCACCAGAATTTGGCTGGCAAGAATTGCTGTCCTTAAATTATTGATAAAGTACTAGTTAAGGAAAACAATTGGAAGATTTCCCTGGCTTCATTCCCCTTTCCACCAAAATCATCTGCCAGTAAGAAAAACAAGCAGAGGTTGCTCTTATTAATATGGGATAGGGTGGAATAGGCGGGGTATAGAAAGTATCTGGGAAGGGTGGTTTAGCTACTTTTCATACTATCCAAGTGGAGAGAAATGCACAGTGATGCATGACAGAGCTCCCTGATGCTCCTTGATAGTTTTGGACTATTTTTGGAATGAAATGCTGCATAGGTAGTCCTTGACTTACGATTTAGCAACTCTTTGAAGTTACAACAGATCTCCTCAGGGCTATTTACTACTCGGTTCTGGTGGCTGCTGCTGTGGTCACATGACTGCATGTCAGGCACTTGGCAACCAGCATGTATTTATAGCCATTTGCAGTGCCCTGTGGTCACATGATTGTGTTTTATGATATTTTTGCCAAAACCCTGGCATTTACTTCCAGTTTTTGACAAAATGGCTCATAGCCAACAATGATTTTACTTTACGATTGGCCACGTCGCTTAATGACCTCTGCAAAAGTCATTAAATTGAATCGGTCACATAAGTGACACATCATGATTGTCACAACTTAGAATCATAATGGTCAGGCTCCATTACAATTGTAAGTCAAGTACTATATCCAAAAAGTGTCTTACTATCAGGTTATAGTTCTCAGGGTGACTTGTGAAAAGCACTGTAGTGCACATTTCTTCTGCTTTGCACTGCACTGCTCTGCTGTGACAGTTAACAGCAGTGGTGGGTTCCTCCCGGTTCAGCCCGGTTCGGCCGAGCCGGTAGCTGGTTCTCTTTGTTCGGGATCTGCCCCCCCCATCCCCTGCATTATTCTTGCCTTTTATTTGGCCCCGCCCCCAATCTATTCACTACCTCCCGAGTCCCAGCTGATCGGCTAGAAGGAAAAAGCCGTTTAAACTCTTGCCGTGGGGCTAAAAAAGGCCACCTTACAGCTGATCAGTGTTAAAAGGCAGTGTGGTGGTAGACCAGTGCGCTCCAAAAACAAATGGGTAGACCAGAACGCTCCAAGAACAAATGGGTAGACCGGTACAGCTCTGCAAGCAGTTAAAAGCCTGGTAGACCAGTACCTCTGCCAAATCCTAAAGAATTGTCACATGACCTTCAAACCACACCCACAAAATAAGCCATGCCCACAGAACCAGTAGTAAAAAATTTTAGAACCCACCTCTGGATAACAGGCAAAGAAGATGGATTGTGAAAAGCACAAGAGGTTCCTGTTCTCTTTGTCTCCCACCTTCTTTTCAAATTTGTTAGTCCAGTGTACAGGTCAGAAATCCTGAGAAGTGGAAATAAAGGCTGAGATGCTCACTCGAGAAAGCTCCTTCTTGCTTCATCCCCCCCCCCCCCACTTCTGCTCCTGTAACTTGTCAGCTGGGCTCCTTTGGGGTAGAGGTTTAGCACTGTTTCATAAAAGAGCTGTGAAAGCTACTGTATGGCATCACTGTCTTACCTTCAGTACAGTCAGCTTTTGGGTGGGGAGAGGCTGACAGGTGCTAGCAGACCAAGACTCTGCTTCATCCCTCAGCAGATCACAGGAGAGGACAGAGCTGCCCAGTGAAGCATGAGTACCTCTCCTGCCTTTTCAGGCTTCCTCTTCCATTGTCTTTCTCCATTAAGAGATGCATTTTTCAGACTAGAAAAAAGGCTGCTTACTTTGTTTGCTGCCGCCACAATTACTCAGGCTGCACTAGAGTTTTGCAGACCTAAAAGCTCCACTTAAAAGGTGAGATGGAGCAATTGAGCATGGCCAGTACTGAAAGGAAACCCCTAGGAGGTATACTAATGGCAAGGTATTATCACCCCAAAGCGATTGGACCCTGCCATTCCATTTTGATTTCTGTGCTCTTTGCAGTTATGCTTAAGTGAGGGAGGGGGAATGAGAAAGTGAGTTCTGCTTAGAAAAATGGACTTGTGGGGTAGCTTATGAGACTCAGTCAAAAGTTAAGTGTGTGAATCCAAGTGCACATGCATACAAATGCATACTTCTTCATTGCTTTAGTGGTCTTAAAATTCCTTTACCATATCCTACAGAGGCTAGTGGCACATCTATTCCAAAATAGAAGATGCTCTGTGCTGGATCAGCAGACCAAATCTAGTCTAACAGTTACTCAGGGTCCCTTTACTAAAATCTGTATTTTAGGAGAATGCTGCTCAGTAAAACAGGAAAGCTTCTCCTGCTTGAACAGTACTGTCTACCATTACATATTGAAAGAATTGTGAAATGCGAAAAAGCAGAATGCCTTTGAAAAGGGACCAGAGGAGAGTGGGCATGTCAAAGCAATCTGAAGTGGCCATAAGGAGCCAGGGAGATCCCAATTTTTCCCTTAAATTACATGATCAGCGAAATGTCTTAAACCCACAGAAAACAGGTATTGGGAGAAACTGAAAAATATAATTTAAAAACTGGAACACCTCAATAGGACTTTAAATTGTCTTCATGATTGGCTGGGGATGAAACTAAGTGAATGCCAAACAACCAGAACCGTATTTGAAATATTCAATTAACTGCTTTATTGCTAAAATCTGTACACAGGAATCTTCTCAGACTAACCATTTGCATCTGGATGACACTAGATAAAGTTCAATGGCATCCAAGGGGTCAAACTTTGCCTTCTTGTGCTCGCATAGAGGTTCTAGACTAAGTCCCCATTTGACTCCTCCCCTACCTCATCCAGTCTCTCTTCTACAGGCAACATCATCTAATTTAAAAATGGTTAATTGTATATGTCCATGCTACAGTTAGAAGAGTGCAAAAATGAGCCCAAAGTCTGCTAAGAAAATGAAGCACTAAGTAGCTAGCTGTGTTTCACAATACTGTTATTTCTTATTGATGCCAGCTTAGAAAACTTGATGATACTGGCCTATATCCTGTGCAAAGTGTAATGACTATAGTGATACTTTATGTTGCAGCCAAATCCATCTAACAAGCTAGCTATTATCCATATATTGGGTCTACTCTCCAACCTCTTCACCACTTTGGACATCAGTCACCATGATGATGATCATGAGAACCCGGAGGTTAAAAAACTGCCAGTGCCTCAGGGCCCCAATCCGGTGAGTATTGTTGCATAGTTGAAGAAGTTCTCTTTGTATATTAATACAAGTAGTCCTAAAGGTGCTTTTTCAGGAAGCAACTGGACTTTCTTGTTTTTTCTTTTGAAGACGTTTTGCTTCTCATCCAAGACACTTCTTCAGCTCTGACAGGATAGTGGAAAATGTAAGGATTTATATTAATCCTACCATTCTCCATATAAATCCTTCCATTCCCCACTATCCTGTCAGAGTTGAAGAAGCTTCTTGGATGACAAGTGAAATGTCTTCAAAAGAAAAAACAAGGAAGTCCAGTTGTCTCCTGAAAAAGCACCTTTGGGACAACCATGACCTGGATGACTGAGAATCTCTACAGACCATTAATACAAGTAATTTTTAATAAATGCTTATTTTCTCTGCACTGCAGTTACTATGAGCAGCTTTTCCTGTAGAAAGTAATAAGTGTCCTATTTAATAATTATGATGAAAGTGATACTTTTATATTCCTATATTATGTTTTGTAATAATGTTATTAAAAGTTTTAATTACAATAAAAGATAATACAAACTAAACAAATGAAAAAGGAAAGAGTACAAAAAAGAAAAAAAAAGAAAAAGAAAAATCCCTTCCCAAGAAAGCAACTTCCCGCCCTCATCATGACAAGTATAAACAATTTTATAATCTCCTCATTTCCTTTAATAATAAATATAAAACTTTTAATCCCATAATTCTCTTAACCATATGCTATTCAAATAAGCAACATCTTCTGCAATCATCAAAATGTCTAGTCAGAGTTTAAAACAATATTATTTAATGTATATAAATCTCAACATTCCACATCTCAGCTGTAAATCTCACCCCATTTAAAAGACATAAAATGATCTCAATAGACTAATATAAACAAGGAAATCTAGTTTTACATGACCATTTCTCCTTTAAAAAAGGCAAGTGCCAATACACGACCTTCTGTGCCAACAATTCCAAAGAAAACCATTCCAAATAACATATCCTATTCAAATAAGCATTCCATACCTCAACTATAAATTACAAACAAATCCACATTTAGCAAACATAAAAGATTCTAATATCCTAAGATAAACCAAAAATGAAAAATTATCATAACAAACAGCAATAATTTTTCATTTTATAAAACAAATACATAGAACTAAAAAGACAGGTACAGAGCCAGTTTAAACGCTATCAAATTAAGATACATAAAGTAGTAAGGGGAAAAGCTTAAACATCATATTAAATGCAAGCAAATACAATATGCCGCATTTTTCCTGGCCAGTTATCAGAATCCAAAAAGAACCACCTAAAATCACAACATTCCCATTTTAAACATGGTCAAATAAATCAACTTTGTATTCCTTTTTTTTATACAGAACAATCTTTCTTTGTAATCCATTCAGATGGTTATTGATCCTTGTTATGAATGTCTTCAATACAGCCTTTTTGTAAGTCAAGCAAAAAAAAAGTGCTCTCTGGTACTGTCATTTTTATTTCCTTCTTAATTTTTAAAGTCCCATCTATTTTTTCTTTTTTTTTTCCTGATAACAAATCCTTATTCAAAATTTTGTTCTGATTGTTTTCAGATAGATTTTCTTCTATATGTTTTTTTCCTGTAATATCTTATTCTGGGAAGACACCGTTCCCAAGAAGACACAAGATAGCTGATATAATTAGTCCTGTTGCAGTTCCCATTACAGTTTTTCAAAGATATCTCTAACCAGCCTTATAAATTCCTTTTCTTGTTATGTCTCCAATATCAAAACAGTTTTTTATTTCCCACAAAAATATATTATTTAAGATTAATTTTAAAGTCTTCAAAATCCAATATTCCAAAATTTTCTGAGCCCTTTCTCTGTTTAAAACTTTTATAGCCAAAACCTTGTCTTACTTTTTTGCTGTTTATTTTAAAATCTTAAAGTTTATAAAGATAGAGCTCTTTTTCTTATATTAAAGATTGAAGGCATCTCATCTCATCTTTGTCACTTTGAAGGTGTCTTAACTTCTTTGAAGCAGTTAATAGGCAATTTCCACAAGTGCCGCAAACATTATCTCCTCTTTTCATGGAGTCATCTTTAGCCTGCCATCTTCCCTGGAAGTCCCCTTGTATTCTTCTGTTCTAAGTGAAACTCTTTAGCTGAGTTACCCAAGATCATAAGCAGTTTTTATATGACTTTTTTTAGTGTTCAGAACATTCCTTAAAAAAGATATAAGCTTCGTTTGTATTAGTCGTTGAGAATGAGAAATACGCTATGCATTGTATATTGTTAGAGATGCATTACTAGTGTACTTATAGGAGGTGCACAAAAGGTTTTCAAGACAATCTCTGACCCTCTTTCTACCAGAAAATCTGAACATCTATAAATACTCTGCTAAATTCAAAATAATGTAGGACACACCCATTTCTGAATTATATTTTATGTTCATTCTCGTTTATAGGTAGTGGTGGTATTACAGCAAGTTTTCCAGCTCATCCAGAAAGTGCTCAGCAAGTGGTTAAATGATGCGCAAGTTGTGGAGGTAATGCTTCTTTTAATTTAAAAAAAAATCACACAAAGGGATACAGGGCAGGCCATTTGCTTCAGGTAGTTACAGTGCTGGAGCAAGTGGATTTACTGCTCTGATATCTGGCCCCCAGGGATCTGTTAATAACAGAACATTTATTTTAAAGACATAGGCCTGAGAAAAACTTCACCTCTCTGCTAGGAGGAGAAAACGAGATTTATCCTGTGGTGCTGTAAAAATATTTGATCTGTGTTAGGTACTTGACATACTGCTGTAGTATACTCATCTGTGTTAGGCTGGTGTGTTTCTTAGCATTAGATCTGCTCTATTTCTTCTTAAATAGCAGGAAATTATCATGCCATCCCCTTTCTAAGGTAAGTTATGGCACATATGAATCGAGTCAAGCATATACATTTAAGAAGCATGATTATCATCTATGTAGCAGTAGTGCCATTTGAATTATTCACTGTATTTTTATCGCACTGCGATTTTGTAATTTTTTATGTATATATGGAACCAAGTGAAATATACGTATGAATAACAACTTGGCATTCTTGCCTTACAATAAGTTAAAATCGATTTAGTTGGTATTTTTTTAAAAAAATCATAATTTTACTATGAAAGTATTTAAAACCTCAAAAATATTTACCGTTAATCTAATACCAATCTGATTTGCTTTTAGCAAAATGGTATAACTTTTATTCTATCCTACATTGTTAATTGTTTAGTGTAATTAAGCTATGCATTTTACATTGTGTCCTTTGGATCAGAAAGATAAGTGCTTCCTGGCTGGGGATTCTAGAAGATCATCTCAAGTAATTCCCTTAATTTGGAAAGGGCGGAATTGGTTCAGTTCATTTCGGTCCAGTTCAATTTTTCCTCTGATGACGTGGTAATACAGCTTAAAACATCTTGAAAATGATTGCTGCAGTTAAAAAAGAGAGAGAGAGAGAGAATGGTTGGGAGAAAACTAATATCCAGCTGTGCTCATGCAGATATATGCAAGAAAGGAACATTGAGATTAAAAGGACTTGCTGTCCTGTGGTAATATTTTGTGGTGTTGTTGTTGTTAGTCGCAAAGTTGTGTCTGACCCATCATGACCATGACCCCATGGACAACATTCCTCCAGGCCTTCCAGTCCTCTACCATCCCCTAGAGTCCATTTAAGCTCATGCCGACTGCTTCAGTGACTCCAGCCACCTCATTCTCTGTCATCCCTTTCTTCTTTTGCCCTCAATCATTCCCAGCATTAGGCTCTTCTCCAGTGAATCCTTCCTTCTCATTAGGTGGCCAAAGTATTTGAGTTTCATCTTCAGGATCTGGCCTTCTAAAGAGCAGTCAGGGTTGATCTCTTCTAGGACTGACCGGTTTGACTGCCTTGCAGTCCAAGGGACTTACAGGAGTCTCCTCCAGCACCATAGTTCAAAGGCCTCAATTCTTTGGTGCTCAGCCTTTCTTATGGTCCAGCTTTCACAGCCATACATTGCAACTGGGAAAATCAGTTTGACTATACACACTTTTATTGGGTGATGTCTCTGCTTTTTAGCATGCTGTCTAGATTTACCATAGTTTTCCTCCCCAGGAGCAAGCGCCTTTTAATTTCTTGGGTGTGGTCCCCATCTGCGGTGATCTTGGAGCCCAGGAAAATAAAATCTGTCACTATCTCCATTTCTTCCCCCTTTATTTGCCAGGAATTGAGAGGGCCAGATGCCATGATCTTAGTTTTCTTAATGTTGAATTTCAAGCCAACGTTTGCACTCTCCACCCTCATCAAGAGGCTCTTTAGTTCCTCTTCACTGTCTGCCATTAGAGTGGTATCATCTGCATATCTGAGGTTATTGATATTTCTCCCGGCAATCTTAATTCCAACTTGTGATTCATCTAACCCTGCCTTTCTCATGATGTGCTCTGCATATAAGTTAAATAGGCAGGGTGACAGCATACAGCCTTGCCAAACTCCTTTCTCAATTTTTAACCAATCAGTGATTCCGTGTCCAGTTCTCACTTCTTAACCCGCATATAGGTTTCTCAAAAGACACATAAGATGGTCTGGTACTCCCATCTCTTTAAGAACTTGCCATAATTTGTGGTGATTCACACAATCAAAGGCTTTAGCATAGTCAATAAAGCAGAATTAGATGTTTTTCTGGAACTCCCTAGCTTTCTCCATGATCCAGCATATGTTGGCAATTTGATCTCTAGTTCCTCTGCCTCTTCGAAATCCTGCCTGGACTTCTGGTAGTTCTCAGTCCACATACTGCTGGAGCCTAGCTTGTAGGATTTTGAGCATAACTTTGCTAGCATGTGAAATGAGTGCAATGGCGTGGTAGTTTGAACATTCTTTGGCATTGCCCTTCTTTGGAATTGCAATGTAAACTGACCTTTTCCAATCCCGTGGCCACTGTTGAGTTTTCCAAATTTGCTGGTAAATTGAGTGTAGCACTTTTACTGCATCTTTCAAGATTTTGAGTAGCTCAGCTGGAATACTGTCACCTCCACTAGCTTTGTTGTTGTTCAGATAATATTGTGGTAATGTTTGCTGCAGCCTAAATGAGCCTTGGTGTGTCATTCTTTGGTTGACCCTCACTAATGGGAAAGCAACAGTCATTGTGATCTCTTCTGTCCCAGAGAAAGTGCCATGATAATTTATCCCTCACTCCTCATTTCCTCTTCTTTTCTTTGTTACTTTAGCTTATATAGAATATTGTTACATTTTATATAACATGTAAAATATAATTTTATGTTGTTCTAAATAGTTGCAATATCTTTTTTAGACAGCTCACTTAAAACCTTTGGATAAAAGTAGCCAATTGAAAGGGAATGCAACAATTGATCTATGTGTATTTCACCTAGAGAACTGAGAAGTACATCCAGCCTGTGAAGAGTTAGGAATTTTTGTAACAAATACCATGAAAAAAAGAAAAAATAAATAAACTATACAATTTGTAACAGGAGATTAGCAACTACCTGCTATATCCATGTGCTTAGGGCTATTCCTTTGTAGTATTGTTTAATATGAGACAAATGAGTGCTGGGAATTCTTTAAACTCATTTCTTGTTACGTTTTGTTTTCTTGCTTTATATTTTGCTTAGGGTTACATGCTTATTTAAAAAGAAAGATAAGTATAATCAGTACAAACTTGAAAATAAGCTTTCATATGGCTAAAATTTCTGTTTGATATATCTGCAGGACAGATCAAAAACTGTTAACACTAAATTCTCAATCATTTCCCTAATGAAATTATATCTTTAGTTTTGCCTCAATATGAATGAGGTTCTTTGCATTTTGCAAAGTGCTTGAATATAGAATTTAAAATATTGTACTAACTTCAATCCCTTATCCAGTGTAACATTCTGAAATAAGTATTTCTGAAAAAGAAGTATCTCAACTATGATTGTAGACATTCAATCAAGGGTGGCATTATTATTCTGTTGGTCCCAGTGTTGAACTGCTCTTACTGACTTTTGTAAAAGTCAGTAAGTTATTTGAAGAATATAAAGAGTGCTATCATTTAATCCTTAGTCTTCTCTACTCAAGAGTATTCTTATAATAATTTTCATTGTCTTCTTCTGAATTCAGTTACATTTCAATTAAATTGAATCTTTCTAAATATGTGCAGGCCAGAATTAGACATAATATACAAAGTAGGATTTGGCCAGTGCAAAATAATTGCTAATAATCTTTCTATTGATTTGGAAACATCGCTTCTGTTGATGCAGCTTAAAAAGTACATGTGACCTTTTTTTTTTGCAGTGATATAATGTTATTGACTTACAGTATATTGACATTGCAGTCAACTACTATTTTTATTTCCCTGCAAGTACAGCTACCAAATTATGTATTTTTCCTCCTTTACTTTGGAATTGTTTTTTGTTTTGTTTTCTAAATGAAAAAATTGTATCATGTCAAGGGTGGCCTCTATGCCTTCCCCTATATCTCCAGGAGAACATTGTCCCCCCCCCCAAAAAAAAAAGTTCAGGAATTTCCTGAAATGCCTAGGCTTGGTGAAATTTACCAATCAGATGTTAGGTAATAAACTACTGTTATATAACTACTATATAACCCTATAATTACTATGTTATGTCTGCGAAAGATTTACAATTTGTTTTTGGAAGATATTATTCACATAATTTCCATGGTGAGACTTGTGATAGGAAAATTTCAACCCCAGTGTGCCTTTTATTTGTTCCTCTGATTATTTTACCACAGATGCTCTTTAAAATGCATTCACCTGGGTTTCTGAACAGGAGGATTACTTTTAACATATATAGTGCCTTATTTTCTATTGCTTCTATTCCTATTGAACAAATTTTATACTGCTAGATTTCATTCATGGGACTCTTCCACTATGTCTTTGTCATACCGATTAAATTTTATTTGCTTTCCTATTTTAATAGTTTGTTCATCTTGTTTATGTCACATCTAAAAATTAGTGTATTGACAAAAGAGGCCATAAACTTTATGAACCAATGATCTTTTTGATTTTTCATTCAGTGCTCCAACGCCTCTTACAGTTTTTTATAGCAAAAAGTATCAATGATTTTTACTTCAGGATTTTAGTCCACATGAGATTCATTATGAATCCCTATAACCAAACATATAATATTTTGGCCAAATTGTTTCATCAGGCTTTTTGTTTGTTTGTTTATTGTTATTTATATAGCTATCCAAATGTGATCTTACAAGGTGCATACCATCTTGTGCAAGAAGTATGCCATGTACCTAACTCAAACCATGGATATCAGAAACTAAATTGTTCCTGTTACCACCACTTTCGTAGCCATTCACTTGCAGTATGCCTGAGATGGAAATTTTCATACCAAAACTACAAACTGCAGTTTATGCACAAATAAATGTTGGGCTGAAAACAAGAATGCACCTAAGAAGACCAAAAGCCTGAATATTTAAGCTATTTATTCTGTAGATATGGCTGCCTGAGAAAATAATGTGACACATAATGATGTTGTAATAAGAGATTTCATGAGTAATAAATAGAAAGTGTCCCAAAGGTGATTTTTCAAGAGGCAACTGGACTTTCTGGTTTTTCTTTGAAGACATTCCGCTTCTCATCCAAGAAGCTTCTTCAGCTCTGACTGGATGATGGGGAATGGAAGGATGTATACACCTTGCACACAGCTAGTCATTTGCATTCTTTTAGTGAGTTGTTGAAGCCACCTAAAGGTTTATCTGTCTCGTCAGGATCACCTGAGTAGTGCAAATGGGTGTGGAGCGTTCTTGGAACTGTTGAAAGGACTGTGTTGTAGACGGGAGATAGATGATGTCTCCCCCTCTGTTGAGAGAGGGCTGTTCAATTTTGACATAGATGCAAATTACCGTCTGTCTGCAAGGAGTATAAATCCTTCCATTCCCCACGATCTAGTCAGAGTTGAAGAAACTTCTTGGATGAAAAGCGAAATGTCTTCAAAGAAAAAACAGAAAGTCCAGTTGCCTCGTGAAAAAACACCTTTGGGACAACCATGATGATTGAGAATCTCCATAGATAAATAGAAAGTGTTTAAATTGTTTGGAGAATACTAGGCTTTCCTACAGTACATCCTTTGGTGTTATATGCATATCACAAGTACCCAACTGAAAAATATTTTCACTTCCATTCAAGAAAACCAACTTTTGAAACAGCAGGAGAATTGTAAAAATGAAAAGACCATAATATTGTAATAGTGGCTGATGTGAGCCAGATAGAACATTATTTTTTTAAAAAATGGGGAGCCAAAGATTAGTCTTTGTTTAATCATGAATCTTCGCTCGATGATCACAAACAAGTCTTGCTCAGTCTACCCTATCTCAAAGGATAAAATACAAAAAAATTATGCTGCCTCAAATTTCTTCAAGGAAGAATAGAATACAAAACAAGTAACTCCTTAGTTGAGGGAAAAAAATATTCCCTGGACCCAGTTTTCCCTTGACACGGCCTCTTATCCCCACAGTCTGTATGCTCCATTTTTGAAAAATCTGTGAAGACTCTTCTAGATGATTTTGCACCCATGGTGCCTCAACTGTGTGAGATGCTGGGACAGATGTATAGCACTATTCCTCAGGCGTCTGCTATTGACCTCACCAGGCAGGTAAGGTTTTTTTTTTTTAGCACATTAATCTCTGGTAAATACTAAATTCGGAAAAGAAACTAATACTTGTTGAGCAGTTTTTCTGCCATCTGGTGCTCTTGGCTTTTCCTTTGATACAATAATTTTACCAAAAATTAAATCTTTTTTTCCCTCTGTTAGCTCATGTAAATGGATGGTTTGTGTCTGTATGGGCAAAAACAAATGAAAAACTGCAATGTCCTTGAACTATCTAACCTCTTGCCTCCTTTGGTATCTTAAGACGAAAGCTTTCACTGATGCTTAATAGCAGAAACAATTTGTTGGCCCAAATATGAGTAAGGGGAGAAAGTTGGTAAAAAGTAGTTTTAGGAATGTGAAATAGAATGGAAAATATCATAACTATTCGATTTCTGTGTTCTCTTACATCCTCAGCTGGTTCACATTTTTGCCCATGAGCCTGCCCACTTCCCACCGATCAGGGCACTCTTTCTGCTTGTCACATCAGTTACATTAACACTCTTTCAGCAAGGTATGTATTTCTTGAGACCCTCACTCTTGTGAAGCAGTTGCATTGGTAACAGTTCTTTCTAATTGTAAGACGTTCAGATTAGCCTGTAGGATTGCAGATAGTCACCGTTCCCTTGTTCAGATTATAGGCATTGAATGAGCTCCAATGGAGTTTAGAAATTATATCCTGAGTAACGAGAACCAAATTTATTAGCTTGTTTCTCCCTGAATATCAATCGTTATTTGAGAGGGCAATAGTGCTATCATGTTCTCCTCTCCCCTCCTTCCGGTTTGTTAAAATTGAAATTGTGCCCTTTGGTTGTCAGATTCTCAGTTTTAATAGAAAGTAGAGTTAGTAGTCTTGTTCGCATAATGGTTGGCTTTGAATGAGACCTACTACTGGTAGGGAGTGTGTTGCTATTTAATACAGCATAACCAAAACAGTGTGTTGTCACTCACATCTATCTGTTCCTGTGGCCCAGTTTGTTCTGAAGGTTCTGCACCACAACTCCCCTGTCCTTCTGCTTACAGGTTTTCTCTCAGAGCTCTGCTGATTTCCTAGCAAGTGTTTGGGTTTGCCTTTTGCTTCTGTGGAACTGCCATACTGCCATTAAGGTGTTCCCTAATTGAGGGGATAAGCTTAAAGTATGTAAATAAAATTAATGTGCAATAGCACGGTATTAGGGTATCTGGTCCCATCCCCAGATGGCTGGTTGGAACTTGGAACTTGGAATCAGTACTTGAGTGATACCCTGTCAATGCCTGGTTTCATTAGGCAGAGCTATGGCATCAACGCAGAGGAAGATGAGTCTCATGGTGCATGATGCTGAAACGAAGAGTGGTTATCAGCAGTCATGCTGGTCTTTCCCTATTAAAAATGTTGCAAAGTTATATACTTCCCAGTCAAGTGAACATTTTGACAAGAGTGAAAGGAGCATAGTGTGTTGGGATGGCCATTAGAGTTCAAATGGATTTTAGAACTTTTATTCACTCACATCAATATTGGATTTGTCAATAGACTCTAGAATTATCTTCAGGGACCAAGTATTTTAAGATAAGTATCCAGCGCAAATATGCTAGTTCTCTAAAAGAAATTGATGTCCAGTTAGTTCCTGCTTCTCTTTTCCTTCCCTGCTAGGGTGCAGTCAGTTCCCCCTTCTTATTCCTGGTGCTTGGCAGGGGAATCTGGGCAATATGCCTATTCCTTTGCACTTTCTTTCTGTTCTTGGGTTTCCAAGCTCCATGATTTTTGTATGTTTTGTTTCTTTAACTTGCTTCAAGCTGCTCATGTGCCTGCCCTCTTCAGCCCACCCTGTTGCACCCTCCCCCCCACCCTTCCCTTACTCCTGTTTTCACTTGTAAATTCTTTCTGTATCACATAACTATATGATGTTAAGTTGCTGTTTGTATGATTTTTCTCTTCAGTTACATCTTTATTATATTTTTAGGGCCCAGGGATCATCCTGATATTGTTGATTCATTTATGCAACTCCTGGCACAGGTGTGTTTTAGTTTCTTATTCATTCACTTTCTGTTCTCTCTCTTTCTCTTTTTTAATTCAATTTAAACCTATTTTAGCTTTCTGTTGACAACGTTTTTCCTTTTAGTTGAATATCGAGTTTCTCATCTGTTTCTGTGGAAGTTGAAAACAAAACATTATCCCTTTTCTTAGGTATAAGTTTATCCCTTCTTCTCTACATAGAAATGCAACAAGACCTCTAGATTGGATTTGGTTCAGGCTGTGACCTGTAACAGGAGGAACCTTTGGAAAATGGCGAATGCAGTTCAAAAACTTTAAAAATCCATATTGTATATGTTTTGCATGTTTGGCTCTAATGATTCTGAGCTCTTAACAAATCCAGAGTCTCCAGTTGTTGGGTAGAAGTCAGTGATCTAGTGGGTTATATCTAAACTTCTAGGAGAGAAACCTGATCTAATGTGAGTAACAGGAAATAACAACTTGATTTGTTTTAAGTGCTTTCAAAGTCTTTTGGTGCTCCATCCTTCTTCACTCTTGTTGAGATTTCCTGGGTTGGGTTTTTTTTCCAGATCATGAATTTTCTTGCCGTCTTGTGTCAAATGTTGTTGTAATGATGTAATGTACAATGTGCAGTGAGGTACTGCTCGGATAGTTCAGTTTGGGAATAAGTGGACCGTGAACTGCTTTTGGGTTAGATGAGCAATATCTGTACTGGAAATCAGATGCAGGATTACGAATTAATGAAGCAGGGAAAGGTATGATCTTTGATATCATCTGGTTCTCCTGACTACAGCAAGATGCTCTCCTCTTGGCTCTGATTTATTGTTGCTTGATAAGCTTTTTTGTAGGCTGTGATGTGGAAAGTGTTTTAGCACCTAGCCCCCCCCCTTGTGACAGATTTTAAACCTTGCAACCGTAATGCAAATACATCTCACATTTTTTTCTTCCGTAAAACTAAAGAAATCTCAGAAAAATATGAAATGTTAACAATATTTTAAGAATCCGGGTATCACCTTCTTAAAAATGCTTTTTCTTCACCTGAGGAGGTATTATCTACTCTTAGAAAATTTATGAGACTCTGACATAAGAAAAAGATTTTTGGGGGGATTTGTTGACATAGTTACTATAGTACTGCCTACCATTGCTCACTAGTTTGTTTCAACACTAATTAAAAATAGAGATAGTCCTCGACCTACGACCACAGCTGAGCCCAAAATTTCTAGCTTAAGTGAGAGATTTGTTAGGTGAGTTTATGTCTCTTATAGAGATGCTTTTCTTAGCAGAAATAAACAATTTCTTTAGTCATGTGCTTGTCGTCCTGATATTAAATAATGCATAAAAGAACTCAGTGAGTGTCCAGACAATATTAATCAATAATTTTATACAGAGCTTTTGGGAGCTAATTTGTTTCAGCTCTGATACATTATGACCGTGCTTTTTGAAATTCTGTGTTTCTGTCTGTTCTGGCAATTTTTCAAGAATCCACTTTTCCCAAGAAGGTGTAGAGGAGGGGTCTCCAACCTCTGGTCCGTGGCCCACTAGTGAGCTGTGAGCTATTTGAAATCGGGCCGTGGAAATGGTGTGTGCACCTGCATTCCCACTTATGCAAGCAGCAGCTGAGCTTGTGCACGCACACCCCAATGCATGAGCGGCAGGCACACTGCTCATGCAAATGGGGCTACGTGTGCTTGCCAGTTGCTCACACAGAACCATCCCCTCTTCCCCCCAGCCCCCCACTAGTCCACAAAGTCAGAAAGGTTGGGGAACTCTGCTGTAGAGCATTAAATCAGTACCAGTAATCAAATCTTTGGTTTATATAAGTCATTATATGTATTTTCTCCTAGATTAGATATCATGGCCTGCTATAGTATACAACAGAGGTCTTCAAACTTGGCAGCTTTAAGACTTGTGGACTTCAACTCCCAGAATTCTCCAGCCAGCAAAGCTGGCTGAGGAATTCTAGAAGTTGAAGTCCACAAGTCTTAAAGCTGCCAAGATTGGAGACCCCTGGTATAGAAGATACTGAACTTCTCCAGTAGAGATCATTTATATCTCTTCCATAGCAACATTTATTGGTATCAAGAAGCTCTGGTGGCTCTGGTGGCTCAGCAGACTAAAGCAGTGTCATTAACTGTTATTAAGATCAGCTGCCTGCAATTACTGCAAGTTCAAATCCCACCAGGCTCAAGGTTGACTCAGCCTTCCATCCTTTCTAAGGTAGGTAAAATGAGGACCCAGATTGTGGGGGCAATAAGCTGACTTTGTATAAAATATACAAAAGTATGAAGGCTATTGCTTAACGCATTGTAAGCCGCCCCGAGTCTCCAGAGAAGGGCAGCATATAAATCAATTTTTTTTAAAAAAAAAGGAAAAAAGAACAAAGCATATTATAGGGCTCCTCTCTCATCCTAGTTAGCAACATTTCATGATAGCTTTATTTGCTGTCTGTTCTGAGAGAAAACTCTTCAGCAGAATTGATTGCATATCAGCTGTTCTTTTGCTGACTGATTCCATTTACATGCCTATAAAACATTATTCTAGACTCCCAGATTTAACTTCATAGGATATCAATCAATCTGCAGAATAGACATTTCATTTTGAATAAGTCATAAGACATCAGTATGATTCTAACCAAAAAAAACAAACAAACAGATTCCTTCAAAGACTGGGAAGTTATTAAACAGCATATCAGGATTCTTCAAGAAATCCCTTAAAAATGCATGTAGAATAGATTCTTTTTATGTCTGCATAGTTGGTTTTGATTGTGCCCTTGAAGAAACCAAATTAAAGTCTCATGAGGTGTCTGCGTTTGCTTGCAAAACTTCATTTCTGCATACAAATAAAAGCAATATTTCAATATTGTCCCAATAATTTTATGTTACAGTAGAAATGAATGTGAGACCAGATTCTCATTTAGTGCAACATGAGACAACATAACATTCCTGAAACTTTCGATACACTTTTTATGATAATTTCTTGAAGAAAACAGAGCAAGTAATTTATTAACTTCATGTTTCATCTTCTGATCTGGCAGATCTACATGTTAGTTCAAAAGGACAATAAATAAAATACATTTACTAGGCAGTAGATAAAAAATCTCCATCTTCCAAGCACTTTGATAAAAATTGTTTGGATCACAAACTTAAATGTATCAATGGAATCTGGCCAATTGCCCAGTGAAAACACCAAAGGATATATTTATTTATTTATTTATTTATTTATTTATTTATTTATTTATTTAATTTGTATACCGCCCTTCTCCAGCTGGACTCAGGGCGGTGAACAGCCAAAATAAAATAGAGCATACAAAATTAAAAAACAATTTAAAATAATTAAATAGTTTTGGCCCACAATTTAAAACAACCAAGTTAAAACCAATTTATAATTTAAAACCAAAACAATAGGGTCAAGCCAGGCCGGCTAGATGAAATAAATGTGTTTTCAGGGCTCGTCGGAAAGCCCGGAGGTTAAGTATCATGCGTATCTCTGGGGGTAGGTCATTCCACAGGGCAGGTGCCGCTACAGAAAAGGCTCTCCCTCTGGGGGTCGCCAGCCGGCATTGTCTGGCGGACGGCACCCTAAGGAGGCCCTCTCTGTGCAAACGTACTGGCCGGTGGGAGGCTATTGGCGGCAGAAGGCGATCTCGTAAGTACCCTGGCCCTAAGCCATGGAGCGCTTTAAAGGTGGTCACCAACACCTTGAAGCGCACCCGGAAGACCACAGGAAGCCAGTGCAGCTCGCGCAGGAGAGGTGTCACATGGGAGCGTCCCGTTGCTCCCATAATCCCCCGCGCGGCCGCATTCTGGACCAACTGGAGCCTCCGGATGCACCTCAAGGGGAGCCCCATGTAGAGAGCGTTACAGTAGTCCAGGCGGGAAATGACGAGTGCCTGAGTGACTGTGCGTAGGGAGTCCCGATCCAGAAAGGGACGCAATTGGCGTATCAGGCGAACCTGATAGAAAGCCCCCCTGGCCACGGCCGTCATGTGCTCTTCTAAAGACAGCCGTGCATCCAGGAGGACGCCCAAATTGCGAGCCCTCTCCGTGGGGGCCAATGATTCACCCCCAATAACCAGCGATGGCACCAGCTGGTTATATCAGGACGCCGGAAGCCACAGCCACTCGGTCTTGGAAGGGTTGAGACGAAGCCTGTTCCTCCCCATCCAGGCCCGCACGGCCTCCAGGCACTGGGACATCACTTCAAGGGCATCGTTGGGGTGGCCTGGGGTGGAGATGTACAGCTGAATATCATCAGCGTACTGGTGGAATTCCACCCCAAAGCCACGGATGATCTCACCCAGCGGCTTTACATAAATGTTGAACAGGAGGGGCGAGAGGACCGATCCCTGCGGTACCCCGCAAGCGAGGCACCTCGGGGTCGACCGCTGCCCCCCTGCCAACACCGATTGCGACCGGTCGGAGAGGTAGGAGGAGAACCACCGCAAAACGGTGCCCCCCACCCCCAACCCCTCTAACCGGCGCAACATGATACCATGGTCGATGGTATCAAAAGCCGCTGAGAGGTCTAATAGGACCAGGATAGAGGAGCAACCCCTATCCCGAGCCCTCCAGAGATCATCAACCAACGCGACCAATGCCGTTTCCGTGCTGTGCCCAGGCCTGAAGCCGGACTGGAGCGGGTCTAGATAGACAGCTTCATCCAGGTAATGTGGAAGCTGCCGCGCCACCACACTCTCAACAACCTTCGCAATGAAACGAAGGTTGGAGACTGGACGATAGTTGGCCAACACAGCCGGGTCCAGAGAGGGCTTCTTGAGGAGGGGCCTCACCACCGCTTCTTTCAAAGCAACCGGCAGGGCACCCTCACTCAAAGAAGCGTTAATAATCCTCTGGAGCCAGCCTCGTGTAACCTCCCGGGAAGCCAGCACTAACCAGGAGGGACACGGGTCCAATAAACATGTGGTCGCGTTCAGCCGTCCCAGAATCCTGTCCACGTCCTCGGGAGTCACAGGATCGAACTCCTCCCAGATAATATTCTCAAGACCTGCCTCAATCATCCCGTCTGAACTTACCCAGTCGGAGGCCAGATCTTCCCGAATCTGAGCGATCTTGTCATGCAGATACTGCACAAAGTCCTCAGCTCGACCCTGCAAGGGATCATCCCGCGCTTCCAGATGTAGGAGGGAGCGGGTCACCCTAAACAGGGCGGCTGGGCGATTATCTGATGATGCAATAAGAGCAGCAAAATAGGTAGATTTTGCCGCTTTTATCGCCACTAGATAGGTCTTAATATAAGCCCTCACTAGCGATCGGTCAGATTCGGACCGGCTGGTCCTCCACCCGCTCTCCAGGCGTCTTTTCCGGCGCTTCATCTCCCTCAGCTCCTCGGAGAACCAAGGAGCTAGGTGAGTTCGATGCCGGGTCAGAGGCCGCAAAGGCACGACGCGGTCCAAGGCCCCGGCGGCCGCACTGTTCCAGGCGGCCACCAAGTCCTCAGCCGAGTCATGAGCTAGAGTCTCAGGAATTGGCCCAAGCTCCATCTGGAACCTATCAGGATCCATCAGGCGCCTGGGGCAGAACCACCTAGTCGGTTCCGCCTCCCTGCGGCGGGGTGTAGCGGTTAGAAAGTCTAGTCGAAGAAGCGAGTGGTCCGACCATGACAAGGGTTCGATGACTATATCCCCTATATCAAGGCCACTCAACCACTGCCCAGAGATAAAAACTAAGTCCAGAGTGTGTCCACCAATGTGAGTGGGGCTGTGAATTAACTGAGTCAGGTCCATGGCTGTCATGGAAGCCATGAACTCCCGGGCTACTTCAGACGTTTCACCGATGGATGGCAGGTTGAAATCCCCCATGACCAGAAGTCTGGGGGTAGCAACCGCCACCCCGGCTATGACGTTGAGCAGCTCAGGCAGGGCTGTTGCCACGCGGCAGGGAGCCAGGTACGTGATCAACAAACCCATCTGCACTCCACGACCCCACTTCACAAAGAGGGACTCACATCCGGCTATCTGTGGTACAGTGGTCTCCCTCGGATCCAGACCTTCTTTTATGATAACCGCCACCCCCCCGCCCCTGCCCTGAGCTCTCGGCTGATGGAATGCATGGAAACCAGGCGGGCACATATCCACGAGGGGAACTCCCCCCTCCTGGCCCAACCAGGTCTCCGTAATGCCCATCAGGTCTGCTCCCCCCTCTTGAATAAGATCGTGAATGAGGGGGGCTTTATTGACCACGGACCTGGCATTGCATGTCATCAGCCGGAAGCTCTGGCCCTGAGAATCTAAGCAACCTGGGGAACGAGAAAAGCATTGGGGACCGGAGTGCGCAATCTCTCTAAGGTAGCGAGTGCGCACTCCCCGAACATGATGTGGCCCCCTGCTTCCGCCATATGACATAAATGAAAGAACACTGCAAATATCTAGGATGACCTATGTTTTATATTTGCATCACATGAAGCAGGGCTTCAATTGGTGATGTAAATGAAACAGACTGGAGAAATATGAAAAAAAGTGCTGCTTATTTATGTATTTATTATCAATCTAAGTATATTATAGAAATTTCTGAATCAGTATTAATCATCTATGTTTTTGGATATTAATCATCTATGTTTTTGGATTATAGATGAGATTTTTAAGAATGGGTTAATTTAAAAAAGCATTTGCTGGAATTTGATGACTCTCTTAAAAGGCAAGAATATACTGTAATAAGAACATGTTAAACCTTGCTTACACTTTTTATAGTCTGTTTATGGACAAAACACCTAACTTAACAGATGCTGTTTTTTACACTACATTATTAGTGGCCCCTTTTCAAGCATGTTGTCTTAAGTCACAAAGTTAAAAAATGTCTGGCTGTATTGCCTTTCTAGCCCAGGAGAATATTTGATCTATTTGCAGTGAAAACTTCTGGCGTGAATTTCATTAGAAGCCATTATTGGGAGATTGAAATGCTTACACCTAGCAGAATTGTCTAGAATAAAGAGATTGACAAACCAATTTTATTGCCTTCCCAAGCACCTGAACTAGAATACTGGTTTTTTTTAACAATCTTGTAATCCCTTGCATCGGAGTGGAATCAGGGTGACTGAATGGAATTGTGCATTTACTGGCTGGATGTTCTTCCTGATGCCTTTGTGAAGCTCATGGCAGATATTTTCTCTTTGCTCCCAGAGAGAGAAATACCTGCCGCTACCTAGGATCGAACTCACAGACCTCCATCTCTAGACCACCACGTTCTATTTAAAGATAATCCAATAAGGCTGATTTGCCTTAGGATTTATTAATACACACACACACACACACACACACACACACACACACACACAAAGGTATATTGTGACAGAGACGTATTTCATTCTCTCCTTGACATTGCTTTCTGTATTGTAAGGGCCAAATATGATTCAACATACTTGCTTTTCATTTAAGGTCACTGTAAGATACTTATCTAAATAAAAAGTTGTGTGAATAAGGCAATAAAATAACTTTTTCTAGTAAAATAATGGCAAAATATACTATTGAAATTAATAAAACATTTAAGATAGTTTTAGCAATATAAAAATGATACAAAGTTTATAAATTAACTCCAATAAGGTTAAATCAGTGGTCTTAAAACAAATGAAAGTAAAATATAGTTTGTTTTTTTCATCAGGAAAAGGAACACAACTAATCTGATTGCTTTTGTTTGTAAGTGAAACAAAGACAGCAAGGAAAATAGACACAAAGATATAGAAATGAGTTATTGCAGTTAAAAATATTCTTAGAAATCCAATTCCTGCTCATTATGCAACAAGATTTGTAGTATTTTAATAATAGAAAACATATGTAACAATGTGGTTGGGCAACAGGGATCCACTTGTAAATAGAACAGAGTACATAGAAATGCCATAGTTAATCAGGCACAGGAGTTGGGGCTGTTGTCCATGGTGCTGAAAGATTTGTTGCTGTTAAAGGTATCTTGAAAAGCCAGTTGCTCTGCATCATAGAAGAGACCTACTATTTGTAATATTTTAGTGATCACTATACCTCAGTTGTGTAAAATTTGATTAGATGATACAGAATTTGCTGTTTGGCTAAAGCTTTGTGCTTAGGAATGTCATGATAACTCAGACCAGAACAAAAGTACAGGAACTGGGAATTGCAATCCATACTGCTGATAGACTAAGTATGTATTGTTATTGTTTCTACTTTATGTGGTATTGTAATATGTTTCTAGGCAGATGTGGACATAAAAAAGTAAACTTAAAGGCTAAGTATCTGATTAATCCTTATTCTGATACTCTAGAGTGGAATTCCTATACCTGGGGTATAGCATTATTTGTAACAAAGTAGGAATACTAGGAAGCTGTTTTCCAGATAATAATTCAATTTCATGTTTCTTCAGAGGCTCCTCCTTACCTGGACCCCTATGCTCTTGAATTGTAAAGACACATTCATCTTATAATCATTTCCCTTTTTCCCATACCTGGCTTACTGTGTTTTATAGCTGATGGCCAGGTAAGTTGCACATGCAAGCCTTTGCCAAGGGTTCCTGTGCGGCAATTGCTTGTCCAAGGCTTGCCAGAGCTGTGTTTATTGTCTGTGTATATATGTGTACCTTGCAGGCACTCAAACGGAAACCTGATTTGTTCCTGTGTAGCAGCCTGGATGTCAAAGCAGTATTCCATTGTGGTGAGTAGGCAAGTGCCATAGACTGAATTGCTTTAAAATCACTATGGGAAATGACTTAGACAAATGGGTAACAACCCTTACAAGTCGTGACGAGTGTAAAGAATGGAGAAAAGTTCTTGATATGGAAATGTCCGCAAAATTAAACAAAACCCATTGTAAAGAAACTTTAGGAAGGAAAGCTTACTTTTTTTTTCGACTCGCCAAAAAACCCTATAATTACACATGCTGAATACCAAATTATTGCTTCCTTCTAGCTGTGATCTCTCTGAAGTTTCCTGAATCACCAACTGTCAAAGCTGCCTGTGGCTTTTTTGTGAGTATTTGTCTTTGGTAGAGTAGATCTGTCATTAGCTAGTGATATCATAGAACCATAATATGAAAAGCAGTTGTTCTGGGACAGACTAACAAAGCAAGCCAAACCGATGAGTGAGAGCCTCTCCCAGACTGAATGAAAGGGCTCGCTTTCATTATTACTTCTTGGGGATATCTCTTTTTATGTACTTAATGTTTGTATTAAGACTTGGAAATAAAATGGCAATCTCCCCATTATATTTATTTAAATTCTGTCTATAGGAGCGGGATATTTCCAGTTTGAAATTTATGTTCTTGATATTTTGATAAAAAGTTCTTGATATTTTGTCCACTTAGACCTTTTCTCCCACTTGTTATAGACTGAATTGCTGCCACGCTGTGGAGAGATTGCACCTGTGGGACAAGTGGTACATGAGAATGGCAAAATGCTACTACAAGCTGTAATTGAGGTAGGCAGTGTGTCTTTCATAATCTGGGATCAGTGAAAAGGGATAATTGGGAAGCACTTTGCTCACACATAGACTGAATTTACTCCAATTTGTTTTATTAATTCAGTTTCCTTATTATCAGAATAATTACAGGATTATCTGCAGCATGTTTCTGTTTATGTTTACATTCACATAAATTCCATTAAAGTAAGTGGAGCTTATTTTCCAAGTATGTGTCCATAGAATTGGAATCTGTTTAAGGCTGGGGCCTTAAATATTCTGAAGCACTCAGCCTGGCCCTTGGTATAATCTTCTGGCATCTTCATAAGACATAATGTAAAGTTCATCCTGCAGTACAGTTGTTTGCAAGATTTGACTGGATGTGCTCCATCTTTGCAGGGTGTAGGTGGCCAAGCTTCACGAAATTTGATGGATCATTTTGCTGAGATTCTTTTTGCTCTCAACAAGCATTGCTTCAGTTACCTGAGTGTATGGATCAAGGAAGTGATGCAGCAGGATGGCTTTCCATCGACCCGTGTCAGCCCTGAGCAAAAGGACATTTTCAGCCAACAAATTCTCAGGTGAGTTTCTTCTCGGCATTTTTTCAGAGAGACAGAATTGTGGATTTTTACTGTCTCCTTGATTCGACCCACTTAAGAAGAGAACTCTGAAAGACATTATGTATACCTTTGCTTGAATATAAATATTCTTCAGACATTATAGATTCTGCTTTATCAGGATCTGCGGCTACATATATTATTTGCACTTATATGAATGCATATAAAACTTGTGAATGAAGGCAAATATATGTGTCCCAGGATAATGTTGCAAGATCCAATCTAGTTCGGTCACCAGGACCAAAGTTTTAGTCTTCTGAGCTTTGGATTCAAAGCCCATCTGCAGGGAACTTCTCTTTACTGGAATGTGCACATTCCGGTAGAAAGACGTTCCCTGAGGATGGGCTCCAGCACGAGTCCAAAAGCTCAGAAGACTAAATCTCTGGTCCTGGTGATTGAACCAGATCTTTCAAATAGAACTTGCTTCAAGATCTCCCTGATCTATGTCTGTTTGGGCCTGGAATTGAAAGAATAGAAGCCAGCATACATGACAAATCTTTGGAATAGACTAGCACATACAGTTCTGTTCTCGACACTTTTTAGTCCACATTTGTAAATAAAAAATGTTCCAGTGAGTAGGGCAACAAGAATAACTGTTTGAAGCATGTCTAAATGGACTGCTGCTTGTGTTGATTCTTTATTGGCAAGTCCTGAACTTTTTACAGTCTATCACCCTTTAGTATTCCATGTTGATCTTCCATCATCCCTCCTTTGTCTTAGCAGAGAACGTGTGAACAAACGACGTGTGAAGGAGATGGTAAAGGAGTTCACATTACTTTGTCGAGGACTGCATGGTACTGAATACACAGCAGACTACTGAGGAGATTGGTGTGGCAAAAGACTGCAGCATGAACAGATCCGGTTTTATGCCATCGCCTGAAGCTGCTACCAAATCAGCTGATAGAATGATAACTTTACAATTAACCTACCCTGGTTGCTCCTCTCAAGAACGAGCTGCTTCCAAATCCCTTCTGCATATTTAGAGCTAACAGGCTCAAGGACTTGGAGCAGAGGTTGGAGCAGAGCTGGACAGTCCCCTGCCAACCACAGGACTAGTGTACCAATTGCCACTTTCCCCCTTGGCACGCTCCTGTAGAAGTGTCTGTGATATTGTCTATTTCTAAAGAGTCTACCTTTTACTTGCATGAGGAAGCTTGTGTCTGATTGAAGTGAAGGTCCTCCTGCCTTGAATTACATCAAGGTTACTTCTAAGCTCCTGTGGTTGGTCTACTGGGGAAGTGGCATACTTTAGGGGCAATATGGGCAGGGATGGAGTACAGCTGTAGCAGAGGCAGTTACAAGAATATGATCTGCCCTAGCCTGATTGGTGCAATAAATAATACTAAGAGTCCAACAAGGTATCACAAAGAGGCAACACCATCTTTTTTGGGGCTGTGCCATTCTTCGGAATGCTGGCAAGTATGCTACATTACCTCTTGAAAAGTTCCTGCTGCTGCTGCTACCTCTGCACATTCTGCAGAGCATCTTCTTACATTACATTAGCCTCTTCAAAGATATGAATATGTGAATGTGAGTGTCTAGGTCTGCTGCAAAGAAAGAGTTGCAGCTGCCTTCATGAATGGTTTGAAAACCCTTTGCGTTATCTCTGCTGCTGACAATGGATCTGGGTTGTGACAAGAATTGGTAAAGCCGCAATGAAGACAGAAGCATTTTTGTCACACAGGAAATTCTTGACATCATAAAGATTGGGGATTCATTAATAAGCTAAGCCTCTTTACAGCCTAGACCCTTCTCAGTGGCAATATATTAATGCAACTTCTCTTCTATACTATAGGAGTAGTTTAACCAGATTTCCTACAGACTCCTAACTCAGGTTTGCTGCTGACCCTTTTCCTTTGCCCAGGACTGGGTAGGTTGAAGTTAATTCACACGAAATTATCTTTGCTCCATTAATGAAACTTAAAAACATTTATCACCTATTACCTAAAGAACAATATCTAAATATCAGTGAGAGAAGTACAAGGAATTTATGTAGACTTGGCAGAAGTTTCTGCATAAAAGCACAAGAAGCACATGTTTGGGAAAGAAAAACTATTCTGGGATAATGTAAAAGGAAATTAATTGAATATCTAAGTTCTTATATAAAATAAGCATGGTAACAGAGTAATTCTGCACACCATGATATACCAACTATGCCGTGAAGTGGGGGGAGATTGAAGAACTCGTTCTGGAACAGAAATCACGCTTGTGGAAAGACCATAATTTTAGGAGAATCTTTTTATTACTGACAGGAGCTAAATTACAGTGTTTTGGTGGTATCTGAATAATCTTGGACTCATCTAACCCAAAGTTCTTCCTTTAACCAATGGAAGTATTTTTCTGCCTATTGGAACCATTCATCTTTAAAATGGTTCATTATAGAGCAAAAATGTGTGCAGTAGGGAAACCACTTCCTCTCTTGGTTGCATTTGAGGTAACAGGACTTTGGAAGTGAGGAATCATACTATTTAATTCCCTCCCCACTTCTTTAAAAAAGGATTGTTCTCTAATACATTCTTCTACATCATATCTTGAAAATAGGACATAGGACGTTCTAACTTCTATTACAGTTCTTCAGTGAAAGAATTGTTCTAATGTAATCAGATGTTTTTACTCTGAGTCTTGAAAGCAAAGTACAAACTCTCTGCAAGTAATTTCTGCTTTCAAGGGGAGGAAAAATGAATCCTTGTGGTCTTTTTCCCCCCCTCTGGCATGGCATGACTATAGATAAGTAATATACTACAAAGAATGATTCATTTCTAAACATGGAGAAAAAAAAGATTTTTGGGGAAGAAGACTTGGTGAACAAATGATGAATTACATTTCCATATCCAAACTTAGCTTCACAACAGCTATACTGTGTGCCTTGTGGTGGGGTTTATAGACTATAGCCTACCTGGTTGTTCAGCATTGTTGCTTTCTTATCTATGTCAGCCTTTCAGACTATAACATAAAGAAATTTTATGATCCTAGATGAACATGAGACATTGAACAGGTGCCTGAAAAATTGAGAAGCACAGAACACACATTGAAATCTACCTTGAACAGAACCAGCCTTAAGCTATTCTATTTGATTAGTATTTTGCCTTACCTTCTAGACCATGTGAGAGGTTTAGAGGAAGTGGTGTCACCATTTTGTATCTCCCATTTTCACAATGGGTAATCATGAAAAATAGCTTATATGGTTGTTTCCAAGGCCTGTCTACATAAGAGTATCACCAATCACTCCAACAAAACAGCCTAGAAGAAATAGCCACAGTCGGGTACTAGGTGAGTTATCATGAAACTATACAAGTTTGCTAGGATTCTTCTGAAGGCAGTTGATCTGAACACTAGAAATGTTCCGTCCTCCAACTGTTAAGAAATGAGCAAAAATCTGTTAAGGGAACAGATCCATGTGGCTAAAGTTTAGTAATAGTGAATCACTTCCAGCAAAAGTAGGCAAATTTCTTGTATTTCTTTGCCATGTACCAAAAGTATTTCTATCTTGTTTCCCTGGAATTTATTTTCTTGGAATATTTTATACCAGTTTGTAATTCTATAATTTACACTGTTTTTTCTGCTGAAAAACTCTGCTGTATTACTTCTCTAAGAGTCCCTTACACCAAATAACTGTATTTCGCATTAGCATTCTTCAATATTGCCTCCCCACTTCAATGACACTCGTGTTCAGATACAGAAAGTGGCATAGTAGACACAGGATCTTATGAAACACTGATGGCAAAGTAATGCTTCTGCTCAGGATGCTGCTTCTTTAGTGCTAATGGGCTGGTGGATACTTCTCTTGGTGCTTGCCAAACTTCCTTCTCTGCCTGGTTTTTTCTCCCAATTTTAAAAATGAAATCCTAATATGCCATTAAACAAAACATCAGTCTCAAGTACAATCTAGATTTCCAATAGTGCCTCTTGGCCTCATGTAGACTTCAGAATCCACAATGGCTATAAGATTATACAATATTTAGAAAGTGTTTTGCTTTCTGAAGATTTTAATGGAAACAGTCTTTTGAAGCTTCATTCAGTAATAACAGGCTTAGTGCACAGCAGAAATACAGTAGCAACCTTAGTAAAATCAGTTGAGATCATATCTGGAGTCTTCATCAAGTCAGAACAACAAAGCTCCAGGAGATGCTTCACCAACTCGAGGTAAAGGGACATACTTCCATCAAGCAAGACACCTCTGAGAGGCATTCTGGATTATCTGCCTGCACTTTGTTTGGAAGAATGCCTACCTGATCAAAACCAAAGGAGAAAAATAAGCTGAAGTAGTGGTGACGAAGGAACTTCAGTTTGGCTCCCTAGGAAGTGGTATTTTGTGACTTTCCAGATTTACTACAGTGGACATTTTTGGAGTGTCTATGACTGTAAATTTCAAATATGCCTACTGACCTCAAAAGTTTTGAGATACCTTGCATAATGGGAGTACATCAATGTAGCTTGAATTGACTTCATGCCATCTTGTGGAAGCTAATTGGTTTGACTTCACAATAAGGATGTAATAGAGAAACAATTTTATTTGTGAAAAGAAGTAGAAAAATCCATGTGCTGGATGACAAAAAGTGCATGTGTACTAGGTGCTTGTGTAATTTCATGTTTCCTTATGAAGGAACATTTATGCATAAACACAATTACTCCGTTTAATAGAAAACTTTTGTGTGCCAGTACAATTATAGCCAAAACAGGGTTATTAAAAATAAGAGGTAGTTTGGCATGCTTATGATTTTCAAATCCCTTTTTAAGTTTCCTACAGGCAACCATTTCAATATCCAATGAAGACTGAGCATCATTAAACTGAACATTAGTTGAAAAAGAAAATGGAAGGAGATGAAAATCCTAGAGGAAGAAGTGGCTACCTAGATGCCTGAACAGAAGCATTCCAGTTGGGTGAAGAAAGTATAGCTGGGGCTTGGCAATACTTTTGTTGCATTCAGACCAATTAAAGTCTGTAAGATTTAAATTTGAGATTTCCAATAACAAGTAGTCCACCATCTATCTAGATAATTCTATTGTTAATCTGTTGTTCTAGACTCAATGATCTTTAATATTTGCCCAACCTTTATTCTTCTGTAAAGAACTTTAATTTGGTCCCCTGGGGGTTACAAAGATCAAGATTAGGGTTATGCATGCTTCAAAGATGATTTGGAAGAAATACTTAAAACCTTACATAAGCATAGCATCTCTGTTATCCATTAAAGAGACCCATGCAATGCGGTTCCTTCAACCTTTATAGAATATTTTTTATACAGTATATTCATTCTTGTGACCCTTTTAGCTAATTTCTCTTTGTCAACATATTTAAGTGTGATCTCCAGAAAAGGACACAGTGCTTTGGAATAAAATGGAACTATGGCTACTTGTTACTTGGAGACTATGCTTCTATTAATTCAGTCTGAGAATTACATTAGGTGTTTTTGTTTCATTTTCTTTTTTAGCAATTACATCACTGCTGACTTCAGCTTGTGATCAATAATGCTCACCCTACTGTTCAGTATAGTCTAACTCTCTAGTCAACAGAAATTACAATTGAGGATTAGTTTAAACAACATGGATATTTATAAATTGGCCACTAGTATGGATTAACATTTATCTCATCATTGAATAAACAACTTCAACACACTTTTTCAGCAGAGATCAACACTCTTTTTAAAAAAAAATATTCCTCTGTTAAAATAATATAGCACTCTACTTAATCTGTTGAGCTGTCCATCAACATACTGCAAGAAATACTAACTCAGCCCACTTATGCCCTGTACAAATAAGATTGTCAACCAGTTCAAAAAGACCCATGTTCCATTAACCCATCCAAATCCAGCAAAGAATGCTGTTTGTTATCTGGCCAATGTCTTTTATATTCAGGATTGGTCATCCACAAGGCTCATCTTCGTAGGCAATGGCAATTCCCCGTCGTCCCATAATAGCTTTCTTTACTTCTGTTTGGCCCAGCTGTTGTTCCAGTCCCCGCCAGCTGCGGGACTCCAAGAATGAGGCTAAGATACAAAAAACATTTCCCCAACTTTATTCCAAAGCCCACAAAAAACTAGAAATCATAAAAACCAAGTATATTGGTCGGGCATTATCTCTGAAAAACTGATTATATTGATAGGGCATTACCATATTTACATTATGAATCAGAAATATTGTCTGGGAGGACATTGGTTAGGCTATTAATGCTAGCTCTACCTCCGTTAATTGCCTATTAGCAACTATGAATGGATTCAAGTAGTAGCGATGCAAGAAGCAGTTATTTTATCAGCCTCAATTTTTGAAATTCCACAATAACTATATCTTAAATAATTGATTAATCAAAAGAAAAGTACTACCGGTAAGTGAGGAGGTTCTTTGCAACTTAAAGAGCATTATTCCAAGCCACATACCTGCTGGGCTAATCTGAGACACGGTCTGTACATGGTTGCGGCACATCACAGCTGTGTCAGAATTTGGCTCTGCATCTGGTACCATAAAGGGATCAATTGAGCGCAGCTGTCCAGTGATCAGTGAAATGCTGGGTTCATTGTTTGTCTTTTCTGGGAAAAGGACATGGTCACAAGCTCCTGGAGATAAGAGGAAACAAATACAATAGTAACTAAATTTCACTACTTACAAAATGATACTCTATTATACATTCAAAGCCTGAATCAAGTGTGCACACCCTGATTAGAGTCTTTCCTCATTGAGTTTGGAGATACTAATGGCAATAAAGAATTTATAGGTTACTCTAGCTGTGGCTGACCAAGAGCAGAACAGGATCAAAAATCTTGACGGAATTCTCTACATTTCATACCTTTGAACTTCCTTATCATGAAAATGTCTATATCTTAAAATGAACAATGAATACTCTTGGTTCCCAGGTCTGCATAGGATTCCTAACCTCCTTTTTTATGGCAATAGAAGCTCATGACTGTCCATATTTACCCTCCAAAACAGCACCATGGCTTCTAGTGATTTTGAGGATGAAAATACATAGAAATCAGAGTAACTTCTAAAATAGGATTAATGCTGTCCAAAAACCACCTATCTACTTCCCCATGCCATACACACACACACAAAATCAACATTCAACTTGGAAAAGATGGCAACTATATTAACTTTGTAACATCATGCTTTGTGGTATTACATTCTCTCCTCAAAGTTTTATGCCCCAAACCATCAAAAGTTCCCTGTATTTATAATAAAGCACCCCTGTTCTTCCAGAGAAAAGCTTAAAAGTATGCAACTAAGCAACTTTTTCATCAGTCAGAAATTAAGGGAATCAAAGGTCTCTTGAAAATGAACACAAAGCAATAACTCTTATCCATGCTCATTTTCTGAATCGGGGCATCTGGCGTTACCTGGTAGAAGGTGGCGAAAATCGGTAACATAGCGGCCTGTCCAAGTCCGTGCTGGATTGCATGCTATTTCCAGCTCATAGGGCGTGATCAGGGGTCGATAAAAATCAGTAGAGTTAAGCAAGGAGTTCTGTGGGCAGGCTACCAAAACAAAGATATCCACCTCTAGAAAGTTTGCCAGTTTTGCAGGATTAGGTTTACCCACAGCCAGCGTGTAGGCACGTTTTCCAGCACGGTGAATGATTTGGCGAAGATGATCCAGAACAGACAAGTAATCTTCTACTCCAAGAGTACCCACCACAATACCCACTACTTGAGCATCTCGTGCCCGTTCCACTAGATAAAGGCGTCGCCGCAGAGCCCGGTTCACATCCAATGTTTCGCATCGGCCTTGTCCTGTCCTAGGATCAAAAGAACTAAAGGGACACTGGTTCCAACTCAGCATGAAGTTTGTAAGTTCTGGTCCTTCAGAACCTATATAGAACATACTGTAGTTTTCAAGACCATGATGTTCATCTATTATAAAGCGTCGTCCAAACTGCTGTATCATTCCAGAAATTGGCTGGCTTGAATCAAGATTTTTTTTGCTATCCAACTGAGCAAAAACCACATTGGGATAAATTGGTTGCAGCTTAGAGGCCACGTCATCTAAGAAGAGAGGAGGTGCAGAGAAAAATTAATATTTGAGCAAACATATATTTACGGTGTTCCCAATGTCTGGCAAGCCTCCTGTAACAACAGAGAAAAATCCTTAAATCAGTCTAGGGACTGAAAAAAAAGCTAAAAGCTGGGTTGGGTGAGATACATTAAGATTAATTAGAGTTATGAGGCAAACATGATCAAAGATGTTCTTTAAAGATATATTATAACTAACACTGGCTCACTCATTGTACTATTTCATTTAAAATTATTTGATTTTTCATACTATTCTCTTCAGAAATTAGTAAACGTTCTTGGCAGGAATTTTCAAGTCTTCCTCATTTTGTCCCTGGCTTGATTCAAATAGCAAAACTTTAAACAGCAATAACAGTAATGCATGTCGCATGGCTAGTTAATTCTAGTATTTTAGAACACAAAGTCAGAATTGGCAGAATGGCAAATTTTAAGACTAGAAATGAATAAGCTATTTCTATGGGGACTTCCCCATCCTGGCCTGAAATATCTCTTTTCTACCTATGTTTCCCCTCCAACAGACCTCCACAGTATATTTGTACAGTCTTCCTAGACTTACCAATGGCATGAAAATATGCAGATTCACTCAGTACAACTACATAGGTTTGATGGTCAGGGTACAACTCCTGGAAGATTTCCACACATCGGATTGCATCTAACTGTTCCTGGCCAAATATGTGTAATACTGGCAATTTGCGGCAAGGACTCAAGCAGGCAGGGCCATAGTGCACTATAGCCTCTGCACCCACATGCTCTGCTGCCACTTCATCTACACAACAGCTAAAGAAGAAAAAAAACAGGATTAGGTATAGAAATCCAAGGACACGTTTCATTAAATAATAGCCAGTCCCAGCATACAGAAAATTACTTTTTTTTGTACTGGAAGTGGCCTCCTAGATACTAAACTTCAATTAGAATCAACCCTGGAAGCACGGTCAATAATAAAATACTGGAATTTATAACGCCATAAAACTTTTCACTCCATTTCTAGAAAATGTAAGTGAGAAACTTAGAATTTCCCAATATTGCTCAACAACAAAATCACCCATCCATCATCATAATACTTCAGATTTCTGAGATTTATATTTCATCTTAGCCTGAATTACAGGTTCAGGGCTACAGTTTTCCTGATTTTAGCAAAGAGATTTTCCCTTTTGGCCAGGCTTGGCAGATACCTTACGAGCTCGGTAGCATCTGCCCTGCCCAATACAGGATCCACTACTTCAGTATAAAAGACAGATGCTCATCTAGTCTCTGTTTATACATCTGCCACTCCTAAAACCACCCGTTCCACTATTGTACAGTTCATGTCAATAGATTTATTCCTGATGTTTAACCTAAATCTTTGTAGTTGAAGCACGTCAAATTTAGTCTTGTCTGGTCTAACTCTAAAAACTACTGTCTTGTCTTCTATGTGGTGGCCCTCCAGATACTAGTACATATCCCTGAAATATTATCCTCTCCATGTTAAGCATACCTGACACCTCCAACCTTTCAACTTAAATGTTTCCTTCCAACTTTCTCATCATCTTCATAGCTCTTCTCTGGAAATGGACCAGTATGTCGCTATTCTACCTAAAATAAGCACCAAGAACCAGATACAATATTCAAGGTGTATGTGTACGTTTCTACTCTACACTCCGTCATGCATATCTCTGTACTGATATACATCTATATATCTAGAAGGCAGAACAGTTATGTATGTTGCAATCTAGATCATGTTACTAGAACAGGAAAACGGAGAAGGCATAGAATGAAACACTTTCTAACATTACAAGCCACTGTTCAGCTGCTTTTCCCCATAGGAGCCTACTGGTTGATGGACAGAGTTCTGACCTCTTTTCATTTGTCCACTGCATTGGAAGGAATAAAAATGTCAATGCAAACTTGCCCATCCATACTTAATTTTAATTTCCTGTGTTCACTGAAGTCTAGTCATAATTAACTGCACATAAAATTCCTATTGAAAACTTCATGCTGTCTTTAAAATAGGTGGCTCTTCCTATGACCTTACCTGCCATATGATGTGTCTCCCAGGATATACATCTTGGCACCAGTTATTGTTTCCATCCTTGCAGCAACATCTGCTGAATCTGGCAAAAGTTTATCAGGAAACTGAAGAGCAATCTATGGCAAGATACCAAATTTACTCAAAATATTTCTACTATACATAGGTCAAACAAAATAAACACGCATGTATTTACTCTCCCATCAATTTCTATCAGTATTGTATTATAATTGCATTGTCTTTTTTATAAGATGCAACAGAATACACCCAATTCCAGAGGAGACCTGGCATCTTTATCTCAGGTCACAAAATAAGCTCACCTTGCTGAAGCCATTGTCAGATACAAAAGCAGCTGCTCTCTCCAGTTCGTAAAATTCCTCTACCCCCAAATCCGGGGGACGACCACCTACTTCTGTAGGAATCAGAGTCCGCAGAATCACCTCAGCTTCATCACTGTTGAATGCCGTTGCCATGATGATCTAAATCCAAAAGTCAGAAAGTCAAATTATGTTCAACCACAAGGATAACCCAATTTTGGTTCCGTAAGACTATATATACAAATTGCATACATAAGACTGTATATACAAATTGAGAATGATTTTGAATTCTATAATATCTATAATACCGCGTACAGTACCTTGATTCTTATCTTTGATATGGCTCAGCAAGGATCTGATGATCGTGAAAATGCATGGTTTTCGCAAACTGATAGGAGATTAAAGAAAATTAGAGTAAAGGTGGCCAGTGACTTACCAACTGGCGTTTCCAAAGAGCAGCTACAATATATCAGCAATACTCCAATATTCCTTAACTAGCGGAGGGTGGGAAGGGGGAAATACCCCCCAACACCAGCCACATGGATCATGTTATCCGCTTTCTTCCGGATGCCAACCGCAACCACCAATGACCATTATTCTGTAGAATGCCACGGTACCCCTTTGCGTCAGTAGGGGAATTTTTCATCCAACAGCAAATCCCGATATAGAAAAGTCGCCGGAAAAGCGAACATGCTAGACAGAAGCACTGTGGGGATTGTAGTTTCGTCCTCTTTAGAAATTAACCAATCCCACGATCCCAAGAGACTCACGTAGCTCCTTGAATCCGGTCACGTGGTGCGGGGTCCGTCTGTCAGTTAGTCAGTCAGTCAGTCACAGGGTCGGCTGATTCCTGGTCGGCTCCGGTCCGCGTACAGGGTTTGTCTCCGCCATGTCCGGACTCGGGTTGCTGTATTCGGGACTGGGGCTGAGCGCGGCCGCCGCCATCGCCGGCATCGGTTAGTGATTGAAGCGAGAGGCTCCAAGGTTGCTGTTTGGGGGGGGGCGCCCGCTTTCCTTGCCGGATTCTTACTTCCCCTTTCTTTATGTGCCAGTTAGTGTGAGGTCGCTGATCCTGGATCGGGGGCAACTAGATCGCAGGAGAGGCTAACCTGGCATCCCAATCGCCTCTCAAAATGCCCGAGTGAGGAAAAGCTATGGTTCTGCAGCGCGGGGTGTAGGAGGGTGGGTATATATGCGAATATAGCCTCCTCTGGCCGAAAGGAATATTTGAACCCGTGTCCGGACCCGAACGTGGTTTGGTTCTCTTTAACGCTTCTCTTTTGTCGACAGGAAGTGCTTTTTTTTTTTTTTTTTTTGCCTTTCCATCTCATGCCATCCTCCGCATTTTAGAAACTGCTGGGTGGAGATTGCAAAAAAATAAGACACCTAAAAGATGTTTCCGTGTCTAATAATCCCCATTCATTTCTGGTTAAGTGAGAGACAGAGAGTTTTCTTAGTGGCTTTGAATCTTGACATGGAAATAATTCTGAATGAATATCTCTGGGTGCCAAAGGGTATAGTAGAATGAAAGAAAAGCATTAAGAAACCTCTGAAATACAGGTTCAGTTCTTGTATGCTGCTTGATACAAGTTTAGAGTTTTAAATTAGAACAAAGTACCCTGTTTCCCCTAAAATAAGACATCCCCTGATAATAAGCCCAATCGGGCTTTTGAGTGCATGCACTAAAATAAGACCTCCCTGAAAATATTTAAACGCATGCGCAGCCGGTCCCCTCCATTTCCTCTAGTTTCTTCCACGCACCCCAAAATAATAAGACCTCCCCAAAAATAAGGCTAAGCGCCTTATAAAATATAAGACAGAGTCTTATTTTCGGGGAAACACAGTATTTCTAGAGGAGAATAACCACGGATAAGATGTTTAATGGAAAAATATTTAACTGCTTCATCCTAGTTACCTTTGGTATAAAGTTAATATGGAATGTCCACTAGCAGTATAAGTATTGTTTACGTATAAACAAGGATGGTTGATCTTTAATCTTTTGGTTAAGATAAGGCACAAAGATACATGTTCAGGGAGGTTTCAAGCTTGCATTTCAGATAAAAAATATATCCATGTATTTATCTTATATATTTAATATTCAGATTATAAATCATATTTTAATTAGATACTATTTCTAATTAAATAAATATTTGCATTTATATAAGGTACAACCTAACTTCCATGTAGCAACCCTCTGAGATTTTCTGTACTCTACTTTTAAGGCTAGAATAGATCCTACATGCCACATTACATTTTAGTGATACAACATTTTTTTCTTTTTTTGAGTATGTATAATCAAGTATCAAGTATTTTGAGTATGTATAATGAAGTATCTATGATGAGAAATGTCATGCTGCCATATTTTTATTTAATTTTATTTAATTTATTAATTTACTGCCCCTCTCACAGATGTGACTCTAGACAGTTCACAACACATTAAAAATAAGAGAAAGGACAATATCAGTTAAATATTTTGCTCTGAGAGCAAGAGTTTATAATATCATGTTGATATAAATTATATATTCCTATCTAGCAGGTTACTAGCTCTGCTAGATTTAATAGTAGATTGGAACCAGTAGAATTAGCACAAGTAACAAAATCCAAAGCGGCAGTTGTCCAAAACATTTTTTTTTTAAATCTTATACTCCTATGTATCTCTCTTAGATAACCCACAGTCTCAGTTGTGTGGACGTCCATGTGTAATGGGGTGGCTGCTGCATTGCTGAACCCTAAGAAACTTTTCAGAAATTTCCTATTTAATGGAATATAATGTTCAGTTAGTTACTTTGCTCATAGTTTTCCTGGCATATGTGCTGTTTGCTTTGAATTCATTGCCAAAATTTGATTTTTGATCATTATCATCAAAATGAACTCTATACAAATGATTCTAAATATGATCCACTCCTCTGATTGAACATTGAAATCTACCTGGTGGTCGATCACAGCTCATCGTCTTCATGATTAGAACCTGCTCACCATCTCTCTATCTGCCAGACCCTGTTAATGTTATCTGTATCTTACTGAATGCTACAGCAGTCAGCTGGTAGAAGCTGTCATTGTCTCAGCCTTACGTTTTCATGCACTCAAAATCTGGTTCACAAGAATACATTAGTAGTTAAAAACTAGTTCATTGAAGTGTACATGTAATAAAATCAGAAGCAACATGAGAACTAAAATTCATAAAATGGAAAGGTCTCAACAACATTTACTGTAAGTCTATGGCTGTTATGCTGGACAGAACTATTATGTGGTATTAGCCATGCGAAAACAAAAGTATGATTAGGAAATACCTAAGAATGGCTCTTCATTAGGATGGAGAGATTGCCATTTGCCCCCAGCACTTTAGTATTCAAAGATTTGTATTAATGAACATTCTTAACAAGTTTGTGTTAAAAGTTATTATTAGAACATTGGTTATCTAAAATAATTCAAATGATATATAAAATAGAGGCAATAGCAAGGCATATACAGATGCAACTGGAATCAGTATCATATGCTCCCATTATCAATAAGACAAAATATATGTGGTGAATGCTTGTATAATTGAATGCTTTTTAAATGTTTATTTTTTTAAAAAACCCTCTTCTTTTGAGTTGTGCCAGATTTATCATTGATAAGAGATTCAAAATGAAGAACTTTTAAGTATTTTGCCCTTGCCAGAGAAACCTCTTGCATCTTTCCAGGCTTTAACTTAAACCTTAACTTCCACACTTCTGCAGGTGATTATCAAACACATTATTAGAAAGCTGCTGTGTAACTGAATGGTATATATGTTCTGCTGTGTACCTGTGATTTCTTAGGATCTATTAATAATAGCATTGCTAGATGATGAAAAGTCTCTATTTCTATCACTGCTGTAATCCTATGCAAAGTGTACATAGTAAACTTCATTTAGTTTGTTTTGTCAACAGTCTTTGGAGCAGCTCACCTAGTAAGAATGATGAGCCTGCAATGAACCTGGGATCTTCAACTGCGTTAGTTCGGTTGATGTGGCTCAGACTTGTTCAGTCAGGATTAAGAAATGACAAACCATAAACTCAAGTTTGACCTTCTAACTCAACTCTGTATTCCTTTAAGGTCATTTTAGCAAGTGGGCACAACTTATTTTGGAAATCAAAATTTCTTACTCGCTTTTGCTGGGAACATTATCCACACATAATATCCTCTTCTGGTTAACCTTGCTCCATTTCTGTCTTTATAGATGTTTGCTGCCAATATTTCCTCTCCTGCATGCATTTCTCTGACTTCTTAGCGGGCAAGGGAAACTCTTAGTTCTGTTTTCTCATTTAGATGATTTGGGTGCTTTAGGAATAATCATTTTTAGTATGATTTCCACTCCATATCAAAGGGGAAGTTAGCTTCTTCCTTTTTCAGTTAAACTTGTGTCTTATAGTAGCTTCCTATCTTCTTTCCAGTGAATATTGAATTCATATTCTGTAATTGTTTTAGAAAATCCATGCCCCTGAGCTAAATCCTGTTCACCAAACTGGATGATTGATAAGGGATGTGGTTGTCATAAAATTAAATTCTGTTCTTTGTTTGAGAAAGTATAGGATCCAAATATAGAAATCCTTTCTACGGTGTATGTGGTTTGCAAAGGGAGAAATATGAAAAATCTTTAAACTTTTCAATACTTCTCTATTAAAATAGAACGTAGAAACATAGGGGTTTGTTCAGAAGGCATAGTATGGAACTGTAGCAAATAAACACTGTACTGGGGGTGTCAAACTGGCGACCTGCAGGCCAGATGCGTCACGCGCAGGCTAGGCATACCCCAGGTCCGTGAAGCGAAAAAACATCGCGAAACATCACATGACGTCGCGGGTTTGACACCCATGCTATAGTATATTCAGTAAAATTTATTCGTAATTCTAGCTGTTCTCTTGGTATTATGTATAAGAATTGGGCAACTGTTGCTATAGAATACTTGGTTACAACCTCTTAATCATGAGGGAAAAATCTAGCTGTAGTCTTTGGGAGTGGCATCCTTAAATGTGCCATGTAATTTCCTCCCCTTTTAATATTGACAGTTTCAACAATTACCAAGCTCTATAAGAATTGCATACATAGTATTCCATCCCTTAAGCTGTCAGAACAGAGAAAATCAAATGTTATTTTATGATATGCCCCCACGTACATAGTTCTACATGATTTCAAAAACTGATGTACTATATATAGTCATCTAAAGTGCAAAGCTCTGTGAGTTCAATTCCCAGTAGAGATTTTACTTGTGTAAAATAACATTTGGTTGCCTGCAAATAAGGAGACCCAGTAAGGAGAAAACCAGTCATTTGGTACCTCCTGAGGTCAGTGTAACTGCTGACACCAAATTACTGTTCAATTCTTTGAGCCTACCGGTACAATTAGTTTGGGTGGCTTAAGAGAAAAGTTTTCATCAAACACTCAGCAAGAAAATAATTTTTTAAAACTCCCAACATCTACACATGGTTGGAAACTTCTTTTTGAAATTTGCTCCATTCTTTCTTAATAACAGAAGAGAAATAGTGTTCTCCAGTGTTCATATTTATCCACAGGGTCTCATGTGATACATAAATATCAGGAAGCTGTTGTGCAACTCTGCCATGTATGCATTCTCGTTTCATTCCTGTGTTTTTTTTAATGAGAAGTTTATTTTGCCAGTTTAAAATGCATGTGTTTTCTGAATAATGTCTTTTTTGTGGTTAATGATAGGGATGTTTTTCTCTCCTATAAAGTCTTTAGATGCATTACAACTTATTTTAGTAAGCTTCTTTGGGAGTTAAAAAGGCTCATATAATTTCTTGGGCATCCTCAGAAATAATTTATATTTTAGCCGAAATATGGCCAAATGATTGTGCTGCATTCAAAGAAATGATAGTTAAGCAAAAATATGAACCATGAGCATGTATGAAATATGTAAATAGAAGGCTTTGGAGTAGAATTCTGTCTTGCTAGTTTAGTGATATATTAGAGAGAATGCAAAAATCTTACAAAATTTTTTTAAAGAAATATTGATGTATCCATTGTCGACTTAATTGGTGTAGGGGCTGTTGCAAATTTGGGAAATAATGCATAATGCAAATTAGATATTATAAATACATCTGATCAGGAAGATTAAACTGTGAAAGAAATTATTTGCTTCAGAAACTAGACATAGAAACTTGTCCGGTTTTTTTGGTTAAAGAGAAATTTAATTCAGGGCTCCTTTGTCCAAACCGAATAGCAGTTTTTAGTTTGAAAGTTCCAGGACTTTTCATGGTACTTCAGATGTATAAAATACCTGATTGCTAATGATATTTAGTAATTTAAATCTGATAATTGAAAGAGAAGGCTTTAGCATAATATGTGATAGGACTGGCCATTTCTTAAACTGCCAACAACATAAATAGGGAGGGATAGCTTCTTTTACAAATAGTTCCAGGCTACAGCTTGTGAGATCACTGAAGTGTGTTTTTTTTATTAAAAAGTTTTAAAAAGAATACAAACATTTTCTCCCCCCCTCCCAGCCCCCTCCCTCATCCATCCCCTCCCCCACTCCCACCCTCTTATCCCTCCCCCTTCCCTTTTCCCCCTCCCCCCTCCCCCCCTAGACTTCCCAGAACAAGCACAGGGCATAGCATTTCCCCAACATTAAGCTAAAATATGCTAACATTATATTAAGTTCCAGTTATCTCTAAATCTTTAACTCCTATAACTCTAAACTGAAGTGTTAATGACATAATTGGAAGTAGGGAAACACCGTTCCATATTTCTGCCCAAAATCTACATTTTTAGTAACTACAAAAGAGCCTCTATTTATATTAGTTAAGCATCAGGTGCAAAAGCTATGTCTATACCTAGTAGCCTCCAATTTTTACCTATAATTGCAAGCTACCGATACTTGAAAGAAAAAAATGTTGACCTCTGTTTTCCTGACAAATAAATACATATTAAGGTATATTTTAAATTTAGATGGGTAAAGGATAAGGAGTTTGCATGGCTTGAAACTAAGACTGTCACTTGGGAGAAGTTATATATTTTTAAAGGAGGTTTTGTTTATAGTAATATAACTGTGACCCTATCCTGCACAGAGACTCAAGGTGTTTCTGAATAAACTCTAAATTACTGGTTGTTATTTCCAGTTTCATGACTTAATTCCTCACTCTCTCTTCAATATATAAAGGGATATTTCTAGAGTCATGTTCTTGGTGGTTATATTGTGGTTTAAATATCCAGGAATGGGAATTATGCAAACTCTTGTGAATTGACGTCATAACTATAGCCACCCCAATTAGACTCTGAGTAGAAAGATTAAAGTATGAATTAATGCATACATATTTTGTAATGCTATCTCTGTTTTCTTTCTGTTTCTTTAGATCAAAATGCCATCTACTGCTTTCTTTCTTAAGTAATTAATTGTAGAAACCAATGTAAGCTTGCTTTCCTGGTTCAAGAGCTTATTTTTCCTTGATATTATAGGGAGTCTTGTTAAGTCCCTCTTTAACTTTTCTTTCTTTCTTCTCAAATTCTTAGATTCTTTGTGGAAAAAGTCTGCTTGGGACTATTCACAAATGAGATGGAATACTTGTATCCTGTGACTATACTGTCATATTCTGTTAGTATATGCTGATACATATTTCCCATAAGTGTGTCATTAACTAATTTTGCGAAGTGTTCATTTTTCTGAAAATCCCACTCTGAGCTTCATATATGACTTTCCCCCCTAGCTGTAGTGTATGATATTTGGCATATTTGGTCTTCAACAATTGGTCTATGCTCATCCCGCCCATTTATAAGTAGAAAGTTTTATCCTGAAAAGTAATTTGGCATTATGAAGATTTATGGTATAAATTGGATGAAGAGATTATACAAGAAACCTACATATTTTTCTTTTTTTTTCCCCTGTGGAGACTTGTTATTATTTGCCTGTTCTGAGAATGATGGTTTCAATACTGGTACCATCACAGTTTCAGGTGTTGAGACGTAGGGACTAACTTCAGCTTTCAAAGTTGAAACATTCAATTTTGCTTTTGTTTTTCAGGAATCTGCTATACAATATTTGACCTGGGCTTTCGCTTCGATGTAGCATGGTAAGTTGTCCCTTTCTTCCCAAATGGGGATTGAAGTAGTAGGGGGGAAATGGCTTATGGATGTTCTTCATGATGGCTCAGGAAAGGTGCTATGGAGATTAAGAGTAATTGGCCAGTGTATCTCACAAGTTCTTGGATTATGGATTCCTGAAGATCTGGCAGTGCTGCACCCCAAAGATGAGTAAGCAAAGCTTAGCCTGTTTGCATCCACACTGCAGTTCTTGACAGCAATATTAATGGCACTGTTCACTTTTACTAATCAGTTCTGCTAATAGCATCATTTTGCCAACTCGTCAATTGGCACCCTAACCTTTTTTATTATTATTTATGAATAACTTGTCCTTATGGTAAGGTTTACAAGCCATTCAGTGTTGGTGCCCTATTTTTATGGGTACACTTTTACTTCTTGCCCCAAACAATTTTATATATAATATAATCAGGAAAAGGGGGAATTAAAGTAAAAAGGGACATTGGGAGACTATATACATGAATAGGTAAACCTATTTTAAACCTATTTTAGGTAAACCTAAATTTTAAAATACACAATTAGTATTTCCTCTCCAAAACTTACTTGAAAAAACTATCATGAAAAAATATTACCACTAAGAAATGCAGGTTAGAAAAGAATAAAATGACCTTTGCTTTTAACTTCAGTCAATGCAGTTTATCTCATTTTTACATACTACTGATTCAGAGAAAGATATATTTTAATTTACCAAGTTTTTTGCAATGGCAAAACTGGCAGCTAATAGAAATTGAATTAATTTCTTATACTGCATCCTGGACATAAAGTGTTTCAACTCTTCCCCTTCGGATGCTGCTACAGAGCATTACATGCCAAAACAACTAGACCAAGAGATAGTTTTTTTCCTTGCCATTACTGCTGAACACTTAGTTTCCACAGTTCTATCTTATGTCTATGTATATTATCCATATAGTATGGCTGTATCATTTTTATCCTTCTCATCTGTTCCACTACCTTCTCTATTGGTATCATTATTATGATTATTATCCTTTGTTATTGTGATTATTATTACTTCGTTGTTTTGCATGTATACTGAGAACGTATACATCAAAGACCAATTCCTTGTGTATCTAATCACAGTTGTCAATAAAGCTGTTCTACTCTATCTAAATTTATGTTTGGAAATGCAGAAATAAACTAGCTACAGGGTGAATTGCCATATAATTTTCTTGATTCCATTAAAAACTTTTGACCAAAACAAATAGCTACGGATGTATTATTATAATAGAAGTGAATATATTTCAATTTATTTACAGCTTCTGACTCTTTCGGCTCCTAAGCTTTTACTACTCTAACATTTATTGACTGAATTGTCCATGCATGCTCAACAATCCAGGATGGATAGAATTAGGAATCCAGAAGAAGCCTTAGAATATAAGTCTGCCAGTCAGTTCCAGAATTAGCAAAAGTGGGAAACAGAATATAATTCTGGAGCTGATTTGCAGGTGTCCTGTTAGGTGATGGATCAAACAAGTTCACTGCTTGCTACATTTCATGAGCTTTTATCTATGCCAGCTTAGCTACACTTACCTTCAGCACAACTTTCTTATAGTTTTTTTCTGTCTCATTCAGAAATAATTTTTTTCTTAATATGGTATCACTGCCTGTTTGCATGAGTGAAAAGATATATTTTTGTGCATTGACCTGGAATAATAGACTAATTGTTATAGCCAAGCTACAACTATAAAGTCTTTTCTCAGGGTTTTTAACTAGGATTCCTCCTTTTCTTCTTTTGTGAGAACAGTGATTTCATATACTATGATGGGTGGGGCATGGCGTATTTTAAGATATTCTTCTGTATATAGGTTCCTGACAGAGACTTCTCCATATATGTGGTCTAACCTGGGTATTGGGTTATCCATTTCATTGTCAGTGGTGGGAGCGGCATGGTGAGTATCTTTTTTCTTCATATCTCTCTTCTCTTCTGGTCGCTAGCTGGCAAGTACAGCTGACCTCTGCTTTTGAGTTCACTTACTGATATTAAAATGGTACATGAAACTAAGTAGCCTCAAACCCAGTTAATTTTTGCTTGGAAACAATTGAGGGCCCCATGTAAGATACTTTGTCTTGCATAATGGAAAGGCAAATACAGAGGGGCATAAAGCATTATATGAATAAATAATTTACCACAGGCATAATTGAAGAAACTATTTGCCATCTACTGGCACATTCCAAATTATCTGTGCAACATGGTGAAAGCTGTCCATCTAATCATTCTGTTTTTAGGGGGATTTACATCACTGGATCCAGCATCATTGGAGGTGGTGTCAAAGCACCTAGGATCAAAACCAAAAATTTGGTCAGGTGAGAAAAGCTCTTTTCTCCATTTGTATTACAGACATATTGAAAACTACAAAGGTCATCAGGACATCCGATCACTGGACAATGTTATTCTCCAGATAGCAGTGGAATTAAATCTTCGGGGCATTTACTGGAACAAAGCTCTTTAAAGGAAAAAAATTTTTTCAGTGACACCCCCCTCTCCAAACCCTACCCCAAAAACATGGTGTAAGCATATACAGAATGAAGCTGGTAATAGGCTTTTTTGTGGTACAAAATCCAGCAGTACAGTATATCCTATTGTCACCATGGCATCTAGGATAGAACCTTAGCATTGGGGCATAAAAGCCATTTTTTTCTTCCTTCCTTCCTTCCTTCCTTCCTTCAAAAAGCAGAGTGTCAAGTAATGATATAATCTGGGAAAGATAGCCATTTTTTTTTGCCCCACTTCAACTGATAAACTCTTCTTTCTCCTTGCAGTATAATCTTTTGTGAAGCTGTGGCCATCTATGGAATCATCATGGCTATTGTGATTACCAACATGGCCGAGGTATTGACTGTTTTGTATCAGAGGGATATATTTCTCAGCTAAAGTTGACTGTACCATTTTTCAGATATGTCTGGTTTGATGTTAACCTCATCCATTTGTTTCCTGAGAAGAAAGCAAAGTAGATTATAGTATTCCAAACCAAAATACGGATCAAGTCAATCAATAGATTTCTAGTGTTGTGCTAAATAGTGAATAATTGCAGATAACAGATAGCAAATAGCAAACATGGCTCAAGCTTTTAAGGTAACCTCTCTAATCATCAGTGAGAATAAAAGCTTGGCCAGATGCTTTTAAAGCACTGGACAGTGTTGCCAAGATTAGTGATCTCCATTGCAAAAAGAATCTGGTAATAAAAATAATATTGCAAAATATTATAATATTACAAACATGTCACTTTTATGAGCAGACTCGCTTTCATTTGTCCCAAGTAAATCTCCATAGACAGTCCCAAGTAAATATTAGTCCAAAAGTTATTAACTATCAAAACTACCTATCAAAAGTTATCAAAGCTGGTCCAAAAGTTCTCCACTACTAAGAGATAACCTATCCTAAATGGTCTGCAGTTGCCCCATTTTTTAAAAGAAATTAGTTTTGGTAAATCCTAATGCCAGGGCTCGTACCCTATTTGTGATTTGGGCCTTGAGCATCAGTTGGGGTTCCTGCTACTCTACTAGCCTTCCTACCTGTGATGCCTGATACTATGTCTGGATCGGTTTTTCAGGCTTAAGGAGCTGGTAGAATTTAATCTGCCTTCCCTATGTGAAAATTTAGAAGCAGTTGGGGAATTCATAGCCAGCATAGCCACCATAGCAACCATAGATCTGAGCCAGCTTTTTGAAGGCCCACACCACTGGGGGTGGGAGCAGGGGCACATATTAGACCTGGTTTTTGTCTCGTGGGTTGGCTATAATTGCTATATCTAATCCTTCTGGTGGGAGATATTTTTCTAATCTGTTTGGAAAAATGTTTTTGTTTCATCTAAATAAACTCAAACTCATAGAATTGTTTTTTTCCTTGCAGCAATTTAGTGGTAGAACCCCTGAGCAAATTGGTCCCCAGAACTATCACGCAGGTAGGCTATATTTGTAGGTGGGGTTGGGGTTGGGGGGTTTTTAGGAAAAACTGCTCTTACCTTTGTAGGAGGATCATGGATTCCTAGTTACTTAAGAAATGCCATCTCCAAGTCATGCTATTATCTGTATAAGTATAGGAAGTATGGTGTCCGATGATTAATGCATTAATTATAACTGTGACAACCCATATCTTAACTACTTTTTCTTTTTACTTGTGGGAATCTAATCAAAGGAGTTTATAAGTCCATCACATTTTCTCATTTTGGTCTATGTTAGCCTTCAGGATTTCAAATCTTTCCCAGCCTTATAAGGGATTGATTCTGGAAAAACCCACCAAAAAGCATGACTTTTATCACCAAATTCTGGCCCTTTCTTAGTTGGATTTATGTCTTTACACAAACAGTGCAGAAGTTTTATCCTGCAAAGCTATCAAACAATATGTATGTAACCAGTAAGGAGCATATGGATTCTACAAGTTGACTTTCCCCTTTTCTGACTTTCTTGTTATTCCATGCTGTACTAGCAATTTCTAATGTGCTGACTGTCTTCTTGGAGTGGACGCTTATAGCAATAGCACTTATATACCGCTTCACAGTGCTTTACAGCCCTCTCTAAGAGGTTTACAGAGTTAGCATATTGCCCTCAACAATCTGGGTCCTCATTTTACTGACCTTGGAAGGATGGAAGGCTAAGTCAACCTTGAGCCGTTCAGGATCGAATTCCTGGAATGAGTAATGAGTTAGACTGCAATACTTTATTCTAGCCACTGCGTCACCATGGTTTATCAGATTACCATTGAAGAGATCAGAATAATATGCATGCTGTATCTGTATGGTTCAAAACCACCATAATAGCAGTAATGTTCTTATGGCAAACCTCAGAGGCAAGGTTTTCATATATGAACTGGACATTCAGATCATGTTTTTACTCCACTGTTCTCCAGGAAAAGTCTTGAAAGCTTGACAATTTGAAAATGCCATTGGATACTGCCCATTCTTATGCCGTTTTCTCTGTGTAGGTTTCTGCATGTTTGGGGCAGGTTTGACTGTAGGATTTTGCAATCTCTGCTGTGGTGTATGTGTGGGCATTGTGGGAAGTGGTGCTGCACTAGCAGATGCCCAGAATGCCAGCCTCTTTGTCAAGATCCTAATTGTGGAAATCTTTGGCAGTGCCATCGGACTCTTTGGAGTCATTGTAGCAATCCTGCAGGTAAGCCGCTCTTATTTTTCTCCACATGAGATAGTCTGCTCATTATAACTTTTCCAATTTTCAACTCTCGTATAGAAGCAAAAAGTTATTTTTCAACAAAGCCCTAATAAATTTACAATCCCTGTTTTCCTAAGTTTTCCTACAGTCCCAGTTTCCCAGGCAGTTATATTAATACAATAAAGAGCAATTCCCAATATTTTTGTGAATTTAGGGGCACCTACTGAATTTAGCCACCCCAACTTCCGAAAGTTGGAAAGAGGCAAGAAATCAACTTTTCAGTATGTTTTAGTAAGATTGTATGGCTTCAACCCATTTTCTCCAGGGAGAGTCTTCCATTTACATCAGAGCACTGATCTGAATTTTTCATTTCATCCTCCTGGGCTTTTTTTCTAGTGCTCCTTACTCTCATCCAAGACTGTTGTATTTTCTCATTATCGCAAACAGATAGATTTGTAATATTTGTTTTTAAAAAGCCCACATTACTGCACATAAACAAATCTGTTACTTGATGATATGTGAGGAAATATGATAGTCATAACTGTCATGGCTGGCATTGAGACATTGATCACTTGAAACATAAGTAAGGGGGCTGAGGAAAGCTGCCCCCACCCCCCACCCCCCACCCCCAATTTAATGAATTTTGGAATCATGTTTAAGGAATAGGTTTAAAGAGAACGTTGCTATTTATGGTCCTTTGAGTCAACTCTGATTTCTGTTGACTAAATAAAGTTTCTTAGTAGCATTTTCAGAAATAATTTACTGAGACCGTCTTTCTTAGACTGAGAAGAGAGTGACTAGTTCAAAATCACCAGCTGGCTTCAAGCTCATGGGAGGACTGGTGCTCAGACTTCCTTGTTCTTAGTCCAACCACTACACAAAACTGATTTAGCAATATGTAATTCATAAACTATAGGATTTTCCTGATCTTTTGCTTTTCTTGTATTTTGCAGACAACTAAAGTGAACATGGGTGACTAAACTCTTTTGCCAACTGCAGATCCTGTATATATTTATTTAATGTCTCCTGGTGGCCTAGGAGCTTGATGTATAAAGTTCTTCTTGTGATCCTCACCTACTGGGCCATGGACAAAACTGATAAATTGATGTGTGTTTGTGAGAATTTATCCTTCTCTCCCCCTGCCTTTTTCCTGCTCTGTTTTTTTTTTCCAGAAGGAAGGGGCTGGATGCCTTGCTGGAAAGAGCCTTAGGTGTTCTAGCCTTTTGCACTCTCTGTGGCAATCACTGCCAATTATAATACAGTGTTCTATGAAAGAAAATTGTTCTTGTCCCAAGTAGATGCCCTTCTTGTGTGCTCCCTGCTGCTGTGCCCCAATTATTATCCTGGCTTTGATGGCTGATTTTTATTCCCCCTGAATAATGGTGGCACTGGCTTGAGCTCTTGGCTTTGGAGACTGTGGATAGTGCCCCTTCTACACACACCTCCATGTGAAGGGACACAAGAAACGAACAATGTGATTTTCTGAACCATAAATGATTGGTTATTAAAATCAATGATGATGAAAGTATATTGTATTGTGGTTAATAGTAAGTATTAAATGTTTTGCTTGAACTATGGTTGGTGAAAGATCTGTACTACATCAACTGTAGTTTCAAACACTGCAGTAAAAGCAAAACTGATTTGATTTTTCAGAGGAAAATTGTTTTCTAAGATGCTTGGCACTATATTACATCTTATTTTATTTACTTAATTCGTTTTATTTTTAAAAGGTTCTAAACTACCCCAATCTCCAGACGTTGGACAGTATGTATCAGAATCATTTTAAAAAACCCATATCCACTCAGACCACCAATAAAACAACCCATCAATGTTATAAATGCAAAAGGAAGGGAGCAAATATCTAGCCTGTACTTCAAAGTCCTAAAGAAAAGAAAGGTTTGGAAAGCTTTTCCTGGAAGCCAGCAGAGAAGAGCCAAGCACATCTCTGGATGCAGCATTTTTTTTGGATTATGTCGGAGCCTCTATGAAGAAGGCCTGCCTTTTTGCCATGTACCTCCTATCTCTCAAGATGGGGGAAGGAGGAGAGAAGAGGAGAACCCCCGGCAGGCCTTTTCTTGATCTGACAGGGCAAGCAGATTCTTTGGAGGAAGCAATAATTGATCTCACTCAGTGCCAACGTTGGACACCTCCTGGTAATACAGCAACCATAGAATCAGTGTTTGTTTTTGCAGCAGCAGGCGCTAACAGCTACAGCTACAGCATTTTGCATCATTATAGCTTCTAAGGGAGGCTTGTGTAGAATGTATTGCTGTACTGTAATCCAATCAAGTGGTAACACTCATTGTCACCAAGGCCTCGTGTTCCAGATCAGGGCATTACTGGCACATCAGCTGGAGCTGGGAAAAGCCTTCTAGCTGGAGCCTCCCCCTGCTGTTCAAATAGGAACTGTGAGTCAGGGCGGACCGGCAAGTCATTGAATTCCTTCAGAGGCAACATGGATTCATTTAGAGCTAAGCTTGAAACTTAAATTTCTTGGAAGCTGAATTTTTATGGATATTCAGCCATTTTAACCTGATAGGGCCGTGATGAGAGTCCTCTCTGCGGGCACGCCAGCCGTCACCCCACCCCAGCTCCACCGCGCATGTGTGTGCACCTCCCGCTGGCCAGCTGGTCTTCGGGTCTCTGCCGCGCATGCGTTGGGGGCAGGGTATATGTGGGGGACGCGTGCACGGGGGGTGGGGTGCATGCATGAGGGGGTGCAAGTTGGTGTAGGAGGCTTTCCATGCCCAAAACAGGATGCGGGGGGGGGCTCGCATGGTGCCCCTGTGCCCTGTTTTGGCTTCCAGATTGGTGCAGGAGGCTTTCCAGGCCCAAAACGGGGCGCATGCGTGGGGGGCACTCGCATTGCATTTTGGGGGTTCTGGCATGTGCACGTGCATTACCGCGCACACGTTCACGCTTTGGGCACTCGGCACCAAAAAGGTTAACCATCACTGTGATAGGGTTTAGTCCATTTTTGTATCTCCATTTGCAGTAGTAAGTCTTCAACAACACATCTGACTTGGCCTGAATTGGCGATATACCGTTGACATCACCCTGTATAGTTATTAATGATCTTGTCCCATTCATCTGAGGTACAAGACCAAACCCTGTGGCATCCCACATGAAGCATCTGAAGGTTTGATTGCTCTTTCTCCTAAGCTCTTTATCCAATAAGAATGGATCTACTATAAAAAAAAGTGCCACCAGCAGTAAGATATTAAGGTCAACAATACTGCTGAGAGATGGTTTAAAACGAGTGCTGCACACATGCACACCCATCCAGATCCTAACCCATCAGAATGACAACGTTGTTTCCCTTCCTCTTGCTACGTCTGATTGAAAAAGGCCCAAATAACCTGCCTTTTCTAATATCTAGCTAATTCCTCCTTCACCAACTTTTCAAAAACAGAATGGTGCAGACAGGATGGAAGTTGTCCAATAGGGTTTGATTGAGTGATGGCTTTTTTCAAGAGAGGGTGAATTGTACCCTTCTCAACACAGGCAGTACCTCCCTGCTTCAAAGAAGCGTGAATAATCTAAACCCAGCCATGTAGGTTCTACAGGTACAAAGAATTTCAAGTAACACTGTAAGATGTTTCCCAACTCATTTTATCTTAAGTGAATGTATATGATTTTACCTACAAAGAAATCTGTAAAAACATGGCCCCTGCAGATGTTTTGTCCTTCCCATCCTTTTTCCAAAAGGGATTAGCTCATCCTGAACAAGGCTACTGGGTAGGAATCTGAAAATGCATTAAATACAAAAAAATATACATACGTCACTATCATATCACCACCATTAGATCCAAATATGGAATCATATCTGTGCTCAGTTGCATTTACTTGGTTATGAAGCCATCGCTAGGGCGTCTTCACTAGTTCCTATAGTCCCCTGGGAACCAGGTTGCGAGTCAGGATTCGCAACTGAAAAGAGGCGGCACAGGGATCCTCTTGTCCAAAAGTTTTGGGTCTCACTCGAGACGGAGCTGTCCATCAAATGTCAGGAAATTTTACAACTGCCCTTATAATAGATTCATTGCCCTCACAACCTGCAAATTGATAAGAAAATTATCTCGCTGTAGTAAAGGTTAAATGATAACATCTTCCTTATCCAGATCACATCTCACAGTTTCTAAAGTAAAAATTGGGTTCAGTGTGTGCCCATTCTTGGGAGCTGGGGCCAAGATCAACTATAGCAAGCCCATGATTGCTATGGAGGTCATGGAATCCCAAACTGTCCCAGAACACAAGAGTTAAACCTGCCACCTTTCACTACTTCAGGAACTATTGTCGGTTATGTACTTCACTTTCTGATCTTAGGTCAAAAGCATTTTACACATGAATACACCTACACACACATCCCCATCTATATGCAGTAAAAAAAAAACCTAAAAAAATAAAGCCCTAGAAACCAGCTATTGCCAAAGGAGATAAAAATGCATGGGAGGAAAGATCTGGTAGGTTGAACCCTTTCCTACCAATAGTAATCCTATGTATTAAAGAATTTTTTTAGACTATAGAAAAGAAACCATGCTGTCCTTTACTTCTCATTAGAAAACTTGGAAAGCTCTGCTGGATTCAGCAATTTTGAAAAAAGAGCAATATTTACATTCCACAGAAAGTGCATTAGGCTGTTTATGCTGCCTCTGAGCTTCCTGGTTGCACAGTGTCCAGGCTCAAGATTTCTTGAAACATTTGAAACTGTATAGAGAGCCTCTTTTCCAAGTTTGTGAGCAAAAATACTTAAAAGTCTTATGCTTCTGTTTATTCTAAAAGAGAAAGAAAATAGCATTTAGGGATTTTTGGCCATCTTTCAAAGGCATAAACTGGTCACCCAATATACTGATTCTGGAGAAAGATTTAATCCATTTAACCTAGAGGACTACCAGATAGGATTGGCTTTTAATCCCACTTCTTGATGATTTAGTTGTCAAGCTACTAACTGAGCTAAGTGTCAAGTTACGGATATAGAAAACATCAAATGCTAATCAACTTAATTTTTATGTTGGCGCAACTTGATACTGCTCTCTCTGAAGCTGACTAAAATTGATTTATTACTTCTTTGTTTGTGTAACTAATTGAACAACAATAATATTGATAAAAAATGGAAAGGCCATTTCATGGTACTTTACAGCTTTCTTTAAGCAGTTTACAGAGTCAGCATATTACCCTCAACAATCTGGGCCCTCATTTTACTGACCTCGGAAGGATGGAAGGCAGTGTCAACCAGTCAGGATCGAACTGCTGGCAGTGGGCAGAGTTAGCCTGCAAATGCTTCATTCTAACCACTGTGCCACCATAGCTCTTTAATACTTTAGTAAATTTATTTTAGTAAACCCTAACCCTATATTTGTGAGGAATGCAGTGGCTCAGAGACTAAGACGCTGAGCTTGTCGATCGAAAGGTTGACAGTTTAGCGATTCAAATCCCTAGTGTGGCGTAACGGTGAGCTCCCATTCCTTGTCCCAGCTTCTGCCAACCTAGCAGTTCGAAAGCATGTTAAAAAATGCAAGTAGAAAAACAGAGACCACCTTTGGTGGGAAGGTAATAGCGTTCTGGGCACCTTTGGTGTTTAGTCATGCCGGCCACATGATTACGGAGACATCTTCGGACAGCATTGGCTCTTCAGCTTTGAAACGGAGATGAGCACCGCCCCCTAGAGTCGGGAACGACTAGCACATATGTGCAAGGGGAACCGTTAGCTTTACCTTTAACCCTATACTTATTTTGATTATTGGAGATTAATAATATCAGTAAGCTTATCCAAATTTAATCTCAAATCTGATCACAAATCTGTGTTCCCAAGTACCCTTTTGCCTTCAACTCTGAAGTGCTGCACAAGATAAGATTTGATTTTCACAGGATCATTCCTATGAGCCTCTCCAGGATTTGTTTCATTCTATTTATTCATATACATGTTGGATAATGGTTATCGTTAAAAATGTAATCTTGTTTGACTAGATAATCTATACCCTATTTTTATACATGAGATTTTCATAATCATGGCACTATTTCCATTTGATAAACTAGTCTGATTTTATTATTGTAAAAATATTCTGGCAATTTTTGAAGTTCTCCATAGCTTGCTGTTAGGGAAGGAAGCATACTTTATAACTACCAATCAAAATATGTTGGAACTACTGGCTTAAGGGAGTTATATCCTATAGTGGCATGATGCACAAGCAAGCTCATTGCCATCCCAAAAGCTTATAGGCCTAGCTGTTCCAGATGATCACTTCTGGTCTAACTGCAGAATTTGTTTGTTTGTCAAACGTTTATTCTAGAACTGTCACTCAACAGTAATAAAATTGATTTATTACAAAAAATAATTCATTGACACATGTATGTAGTTTCTTGGTAATAACAGAGAAAGGATTTGCCACTGCCCTTCTCTAGGCTATTTTTTCAACTTCCCAATGACACCTACAGCCCCATTCTTGAATCAAGTCTGCTTAACTTCCAGGATCTTATAAAGTGGGGAGGGAGTAGGATCTGCTGAGACAAGATATTAAAATATAATAAAAGTTATTTCAATTAGCTTTGAAATGGACTAAGGGGGAAAGCCCTCTATTCACAATAAAAGCATCCCAAGTACCTTGTGGAAAGGAAGAGGGGGGGGATTTAATATCCCAGCAGCCCTTTTCCTTGGTTCCCTCCATCTAATCTCATATTTTATTTGTGCATGATTTCAAGGGCTGCTACTTTACTTTGCCCAAAAATGGTCTCCTTAGAAATGTTATCGTCCTTATTATTATGGTTGGTTGCATAGTCAGCCAGATGCTTAGACTGGATTTGGCATTTTTATCCACCTATTGAATCTTTCTCACGACCTGAAATAGGCAGATGTTGTTTGATGGTGTTTTGTCGCAGATGTAAGCTGTTCCAAGTAAATCTTGCTTTTGGAATTGATTTATGGCAATTTTGTCAATCCTGATGGTGTGCAAGTGGTGCTCTAGATGTTTATTATTTATTTGACTTTTATTCCACCTTTATTACTTTATAAGTACCTGAAGGCAGCAAACCTAATACTCCTTCCTCCTCTTATTTGTCCCACAGCAACCCTGTGAGGTGTGTTGGGCTGAGAGTGAGTGATTGGCTGAAAGTCATACAGCCATCTTTCATGCCTAAGGTGGGACTAGAACTCACAATTTCTTGGTTCCTGGGCAGCACCTTAACCTTCTAGGTTTCTAGGCACTACACCAAACTGACTCTATTATTTTAGATGTTTAACCCGCTGTTTTATATGTAACTCATGGCAACAAACATACCTAATACTCCTGCCTCCTATTTCTCCCATGTCAAAATCTTGTAAGGTGGGTTGGGCTGAAAAAGAGTGACTATGCCCAAAGTCATCCAACTGGCTTTCATGCTTAGTGGAAAGCCTAGAACTCAACAATTCCCTGGTTTCTAAGTCAACATCTTAACCTTTATACCATACTGGCTCTTCATATGCTAGGATATTACTTCCTTAGAAAAACATTCCCTTCCAGCTTGATTCTTGACAGCGGGTCTACCACATAGGTGAGCTATGAAGTCGTAAGCATGGTCTTGAACCTCCAGCAGCCCTGCACAGTCCTCCCAATTTTTCACCTCTTAGGGAGCAACGGTGATGTTTTCCTGGCTTATTGTTTGCTTCTTGATTGATTTGGCTACATCCCTGCAAACTCCTTGTAAAATGCAGCAAATTTATTCACTTGAGATGTTTACTAAGCACCCAACATAAGGAGCCAAGCTGGCTCATCAGCCTAATGTACTGGCAAAACGAATCATGCCAAGATGGTGGGTGGGTATTAGGCTAGAATCAAGGATTCTAAAAGTCTATATCTGCACTCCCTGCAAATTGCAGGAGGTATTAGAATTAAGGCAGTTGGGCTGAATCATTGGATTAACAAGAGAAATTGGGGGGGAAAGTGCTGAGAAGCCTGACAATACAGGGAAAGACAAAATAATAAATCCACAAGCCCTCAAATATTGCAATCAGTCTCAAATGTGTTTGGGCAGGAATATTAGCATAGTCTGCTAAGTGCTTAGAGCTAGTGTGTTCATCCATTTATATCAAAGTTTCAGGAGAGAAGCTGCAGTGCAAACTAGGACAAGAACTATGTAAGGTTAGGTGTTTCAGGGACTTTTCAGCCCAGGACATTTATCTGTTTAAATGTTACAGAAAGCTGAAGCACATTGATTGCATTGATGACATTAAGGGTAACTCAGTCAGGCAGCAAATACAAGCTAATAAATAAAATTCCTGAGGATACCAAGATGACATTACTTTGAGGGCAACTTAAAAATGCCACTACTTTGATAACAGAGATATGCTCCCCTTTGTTATCTTTTAGCAGGGGCTGAAGTACCAAATGTGCTAAATGCAATGTTTGAATTCAGAAACCCATAGATTTAGTTCTGTTAGCCCAAACATCCCTTTATTTAGGTTGGATTTACACGACAGCATCTAACATATTTTACCCTATCATTTGGTGCCAACCCAACCCAAGAGATTAATTTGAGTTCACTGAGTAGGCTATAGTTTACTTAATGTGCCATGCATAGGGAAGTTGGGGCTAGGAAGCAAATATTCCTCAGTGGTGTAATTCTCTAATTTTACTGATTAAGATTTATTGAACTCAAAACCTTGCCCAGCATTTTCTGATCTGATCCGGGCTAGTGCACCAGATATATTAATATAGCTGTTGCAGTATACGGTTTCTGTTTGTGTTTTTGTTTTTATATTCAACAAAGGTAATTTCAGTGCTTTTTTCCCAATGTGGATTGTAATTTTAATTTTCGTATGTCCCTGGAATAAATAGCAAGAAAGGTCCTTGCATATTCATTTCCTCTGAATACCATATGCATATTAACATGGCACCAGATGTATTGAACTTTTCTCCAATTATCTTACCTAGCGAAGGATATAGGAAGCCCAGGCAAGGTCATGGTTATTTCATTTGTTAGATTTATATCCTCCAGGAAGTTAAAATGGCTTATATAGCACTCTCTCCTCAATGTTTTCCACAGTTTTATGGGATAGGTTGAATTGAAAGCAAACTTCTTGCCCAGTCATCCAGACCCAGTGATCTTTCATATCTAATCATAGATTTGAATTGGTCTCTCTGGTTTTATGTCCATCAATTTAGCCTCTACACCAATCTGGTTCTTTAAAAGCTGAACATTGCTAGTACTTATATTAGAACATCTTGGGGTTTTTTCTTCACTTTCCTGTAAGAAGGAACAAGGGCATAGATAGCTGCTTTTCTCTTCCTTCTGAAGTCTTTTTAATTCTTCCAAACTCCAGGTTGGAAGACCCAAAATCTCTTTACTGTTATTTCACCAAATAGCCCCAAACTTTCTATTGGCGTTAACACCACTTTTAAGTTAAAATATGCTAGCTGGAACAAGTTAGTAGGATGCATTATCAGCGTAAAAAGAATAGTGATAAATGCCAATATAAGTTGTCATGGGCCAAAACACCAGAGCCCTTTTGAGCCAGAAAGTAACTATGACAGATGGTCCAGGCTACAAAGATTGTACGGGGGGGGGGGGGGATTGAACACTATTTCAAGTGAAATATTCAGTTATGTCGCTACCTATATCTGAAAGATCACTGATTTTAGAATATCACACTAAATCTCCCTCTGTTTTTAATTTGGCAATATCATTGTAGCTTTAGCTACCTTGTTTCTCTCTCCATAAATATGGGCCCATGACTTGCCATCGCCAATTGAATGTCTAAAGAGTGCTTCAGTAGATTTGTTAGATATAGTTGTTCATTTTTGGAAGGTTTATGGTTGCATTGTGAAAAAAGAGAATTCTTTCCTTTGAGACTGAAGAGTTGGGGCTATTCTGAAATATAGAAAATACGCTTTTCCCTGAAGCTAAATTCATCCTGGATTGCTTTTTGATATGCTGTGAAGTTCTATAGTTTCATGAAGGGTTGTTGAGATGTTGAGCGTTTGGAAAAAGTACAAAGAAAAGCAACTAAGATGGTTAAAGGCCTGGAAACAAAAACATATGAAGAACAGTTGCAGGAATTGGGTATGGCCAGTCTACAGAAAAGAAGGACTAGAGGTGACATGATAGCAGTATTCCAGTATTGAGGGTCTGCCACAAAGAAGGAGGGGGAGGGTCAACTTATTTTCCAAAACACCTGTAGGCAAAACAAGAAACAATGGATGGAAACTAATCACGGAGAGAAGCTTCCTAACAGTGAGGACAATTAACCAGTAGAACAGCTTGCCTTCAGAAGTTGTGGGTTGCTTCATCACTGGAGGTTTTTAAGAAAAGAAAGGACAGCCCATCTGAAATGGTAGAGAGTCTCCTGCTTGAGCAGGGGGTTGGACTAGAAGACCTCCAAGGTCCCTTCTAGCTCTATTCTGATTGAAAAGGGCTGACTTCTCTTTACACGGGGGGGGGGGGGGGAGGAGGGGGGAAGCTCGCCATATGTATATGAATACCAGAACGGCAAGAGAAGCAGAAGGGTACGGAGTCTCTCACAAATCTTTTCCTGCTTGAAGGGCGATACTCCTGTGACCGGGAATTCCGGTCCTCTCAAAGAATCCAGACTCCCACCAGCCTCGGAGATGCTCCACCATCTTCCATCACGTGACTCCTCGGAGAAGCGCCTCAGCACCACCACCACCAGCCCTCCTCCCCCCCGTCGGCTGAACTAAATGGGGCTGATGAAAAGAGCAGGCTCGCTAGAACGGCTGGCAGGGGCTGGCAGGGGCGGTGCTGAGCGGGCCAAGAGGCGGAGCTGCCGGCGCGCCCAAGCAGGCCTGATCCCGCAAGTCGTCTGGCCATCAGTCGGTCTCCCGCCTTAGCTCCGTTCGTGCTGCCCGCGATGGCGCGCAGGGGTCGCCCTTACTGGTGGCCGAGAAACCGCTCGGCGTGAGGCCGGGCCGGGCTGGGCTGGGGCCGGGGGGAATCGCCGTGCCGTCCCCTGAGCCGCCCGGCCCGGGCGCCGAGAGACAGCCGGCATCAAGAACGGACAGCACGGCCAGGAACGAGCAGGCGGTGAGCGGGAGCGAACGGGGCCAGGGAAGAACCCGCGTCCCCCGCGCTGTTTGAAGGGGAATGGGGAAAATCCAGGGGAAACCCCGGCGGGAAGAGGAGGAGGAGGAGTGGGGCGGAGACCTTGCCCTTTTCTTTCTGGTCCGGCACCCCTTCTTTTGTTGTCGTCGAGGCGGGGGATTGGGTGTGTTCCTTCTATCATGTCTGTCTCTCGGGGGTGGGGGTGGTACAACATCCAACGGTTGCATGGATTCCTCTTTGCCATTCTGAAGCGCATCCCAGGCTGGCACATCATCCGTGCCCGGGCGGTGTTTTTTTTTTTTTTAGTAGGCTCTCTTGTGATCCTCAGTTGAGTGCAGCGGCCGCTGTGTGAGGACTTGGGTTGTGGGTTTTTTTTTTAATGCGTAGGTGTCTTGTGGGGCGTAGGTGGGTGCAAGTTCTTGCAATGTAGATGGGAGAAGCTGGGGTACCTACCTCTGCCCAGAGGTATGTTTACAGGCAGATAACGTGTGTGGGCGCTTGGGGAAAGAGTGTAAAAAAGGTGTGCTTGCATCTGTAAGTGCGTATCTCTAGGATGCTCAGAGTTGAGCCCCTCCCCCAACCAGCCTCGTTTTTTCCCCCCCCTCCCCCAAGATGGCTTCTGCACAAGCCCCCAAGTTGATTCTTGTAATCAAGGATGGTTGGAGGAGTTGTGTCTGGGCTGTCCCTGGATGGGCTTTGGTACTCATAAGGCAAGCATCTTTCCTTCCCTCTTTCTCCTCTCTGGCAGGAGTCCTTTTGGGGTCCTTTTCCTTATGGGTACCTGATAGTCAGAGGATTCCCAGGTTCTGCCTCTGTTTTCCTGTCTGGTTTTTTTTTTTTAAAAAAGACAAAGAGCAGAGGTTTTTACTAGTGAAGATAAGAAATGGGGGGGAATCATACAGCATGGCTCTGTTTACCAGGTTGCCTGTTGTATATAGAGTGGCCTTGCTGTTGGAACTTGAATCAATGTACTTTAAGCACTTGACTGGTAGCAGTTTATCTTTCTCTGTGTTGCCACGTGATTCTGGGTTTCTCCGAAGCCAAATTATTTTGAGAGCTCGTGTGGAAAAAGGGTTACAGGACTGGAGCGCCAAGTCTGAATAGATTTCCTTAAGAGTGCTGTAGCCTTAGCCTAGAAAAGCAGGTGTTTGAAAATCAGAGAGCTCTGCGCTATTTGTGACTTCTTACATCTTCTTGTATATAATGGCTTATTTTCTTACTGTTACAAGTATCTGCTTTCAAAAGGTACCATTCCCAACTTGGTAACTTGGAGAACATATGTCAAGTCAGTTTTCAAGGAACATCATTGACTCATAACGGTTTTTGGCTTCATAGTCAACCTGAATATTTCTGTATGTCATCTAGTTATTGGAGCCTTTCTTCTGTTGATCATTGTACAGAAGAGAAAGCTGAGTTTCCAGCTAAATTATTCAGAACCCAGGAGCAGCCAAAAACAGTGCAATTCCATTAGTGGATTGTTAACAATGCAAAAAAACCCAATAACCCTACCCTTCAAAGATAGTGTCGTGTTTTCACAACTTGTCTTTGCTTCATTTAATATTGGAATATCTAATTACATAATTAATTAGGAAAATAAAAACGGAGGAGGAAACATCTAGATGCATCTTTATTCACTAGTTCAACTAATTTAAGAGATTTTCATCTAACAGTGGAGGTTAAAATGGCCCTGCTTGTATAAATAGCTTCCTCAAGGATTTTTGTAAAATTTGTGTTTCAGGATGTGTCATTTAATGGCCGAGAAACCGGTGTATTCCTCTAGAGGGGACAAAGTGCAAACTGGCAAACTGAAAAACAACTACTTTTGAGCTTGGAGTTTTCAGTTTGCATTGTGGGTAAACATTGGTCCAATAGCTTACAGTAGCTGCTTGGTCATGATGCTGATATGATGTTCTCAGTGGTCTGCTGCTTCTTAGAGTGCAGCCCTTTGTACATGTAGTGCAAGAGAGTGGTTGAATTGATGAACATTAAGGCAACAGCATCTAATATTAAAAAGCTGAAAACTTACAGAAGGTTCTCTCTTCCCATCCTCCATTGGTTTTCGTTCTTGAACAGTTCTTAGTCGAGTGAAATATATTAGTGGGTAAGACAGTTGACTGGTTATTGATGCCGGATGCTTCACTGCTCCTTGAAGTTGATACTTTCCTTTTCTTCCTTAGGTGTGTTTCATTAAGTCTGGATCTGAAAGAAATCTGACACTGGAAGTGATGTTAGGAAGGTGCTTGTGATACCAAAGGCATAAGATACATTTCTGTCAGTTCTTTCACTGTAATCATAATCATGTAAATGGTTGGGGTTTTTTTTTTTAGTTATGAATGTGATATTGTTTTTTAAAGCTCACAAAATTGAATGTGACATTTATTGATGAATGTGACCGTTTTTTAAAGCTCACAAAAATCACTGCCAAAACATTTGTAAAAATCCTAAGAATTAATGAGATATTAATCTCACCCTTTTTCAGCAGGAAAACAAATGCTATCTAATATTACTCAGAAATATTTTTAAAAATACTGCAAAATGGGAAGTGGAATGGTGGTAATTAAGTATATTGCACAGGAACCTTCTTGATTGATTAATTAAATGCTTTGAAATTAGCCAATTTTTGCCTGAATTAAGGGTTGATTATTTATTTTGATTATTAATTCATTTATAAGCCACTTCAGTAAGGTACTTCAGCTGTATATAAAAGCCACAGCCACAGTCAATGCAATAGTGACAAGAAGTTCAATTGCAGAAATGCAATATATAATTATATTAAAACATTGAATATAATATTTCTGGCACCAGAAGCTCTATGGGACTCAAATCCCAAAGGCCTGCCAAAACAGCCAGATTTTTACAAGCTTCTGGAAAGCCAAGGCTGTGAGAGCTACCTTATTCCAGATAAGGAAGCCTCTCACAAAGAATCCCTGCCTTCAGTTTCCTCCATTTGCATCACTTAACACTGGGTTCTTTCAGTAGCCATTCATGGTGGCTTCAGATTGGGTAGGCAAAAATCTGTACAAGATAGTGGTCTTGAAGATATTTGAGCCAAGGGTGAGTATGTATGAATATGTAACTAACTGGATATATTATACATACTGATGAAATCTTCTCCTGAATTGGGAGGTGACCTTTCCCTGTTTTATATACATGTTCAACAGGATGGGGAAGAGGACCAAATCTTGAGTAGCACCCAGGAACCTAACTTCCCCCACTTCTCCAATATTGATCAACTGAAGCCTACTCAGGATGGATGGAACCATTTTAGGATAATGCCTTGGTGACGTTCTTCTATAAATGTAGTAAATTTGGAGATGTAATTCCTTCCTGATCTCATGCCAATGCCCAGTCTTGTTTGCTTCTCATCTTCCACAGGTTTCACTCTAGAACTTTCTTCATCCACTTCCTTTCCTAGAGCTTTTTAGAAAACAAATGAGACGCCACTGAGGAGTAATAATGTTTAGAGCAGGGGTGTCAACTTAGAAGTGCTTAGATCTGGCCCGGAAACAGCGAAGGACCGGCTCATGGTGCCTCTGCCAATAGAAATGGAGCTCAGGAGGGCTGCGGGTGGCCTTCCTGAGCTCTGTTTTCAGAGCCTGTTGCAGCTGAAAATGGAGCTCGGGAGCCCATTTTTGCTGGCAGAGCGTTTGGGCCACCACAGGCGCCCCCGACACGAATGACATCGAACTGGCCACACACACCCTGCCCCCCTCACCCCGAGGTCAAACACAACCTTGATGCGGACCTCAGTGAAATCGAGTTTGACACTCCCGGTTTAGAATAATGGCTGTTTCTGTGTTTCAGAAGCCATCCATGTGGGCATTCAGTAGAACATCCCTTTTCTCAGGTTGCTTGGAAATTGCTCCATTCTATTACAAGCTTAAATATTCCACCTTGGGCAATGGAGAGCCTTTCTTCAATTGTACAGTCTCTTTTATAGCCTGCATGGTTGACCATCCTATCTGGCACAATTCTTCCACCGTCTTGTACTTTCTGAAGATGAATAGATCTGCAAAGCTTTGAAGAGGGTTTTCAGAATCCCAGTTATGAATAAGAGGACCTCTCTGTAGTCCTTCTGCTTCTACAGCAGCCTTCTCACACCAGCTTCCCTCCCCCTTCCTTTATCGGCCAAGCCAAGCATCCTCAAATGATGACAAGGTTTCCTATTACTTTCAAAAAACACAGCACACTGGATAAACAATATCAGAAGTCTAGGAGAAGAAATGTAGGTACTTTTTAATGATTATTTTGACTATAAATGCTTCGATCATATTATATAAGTGTCTTACAACCTAACATACCAGACAAAACATATCTAAACTATTAGACTTATCAATAATAATAATAATAATGCTGTCAATTTAGATTCAGTGTGGTAATAATAATAATAATAATAATAATAATAATAATAATAATAATAATATATAATCTGACACCAAACAACCAGATTCATCTCAACTCAGGCATATCTCTCATCCTCACCTTCGTTCTAAATGCATATTTTAAAAGCCCCATTTTGAAAAGCTTTCTGAATGCTAAGAGTGAGCCTGATGTTCTTGTATTTAGTGGGAGGATATTATTATTATCATGAATTAATTATGACATTCCTTCATCAGGGTGAGCTCCACATCACAGCTGCTGCAGTGTTCTCTCTTGGTCCCCTCCTGCTTCTTTCTCAGCCAGCCTTGGCACATTGTTGACAGGATCCCCAACAGCTGGGCTCTCTTCTCACCTCCACTTCTGGTGTTCAGGGGGAAAAATATATTCTGTTGTGAATCTGATCCATTTGTCCACTTCGTCTTTCTCTTCTTCTTTTTCTCTCTCAGTTTTTTTCCAGTCAGTCCATTAACTGCTGTGCGTTGCTTTTAACAATAACATGTTTCTTTGCTTTCTTGTCCTGTGGGATTCTGACTTAGCCTTTTAATTGTACTCCTTTATTCCTCTCTACACTTGATTGTCTTTTTTCCTGTTAGAAGTTAGCTTCCAACCACTTTGAGAATCTTACTCCGTTTGAAGGTGAAAATCCTGGTGCTAATAAGACCTCAACCATATGGTCCTCCTGCTCAGTTGCAGGAGATGTTTTCTGCTCTTATTCCCACAGAATAAACTCAAAAAAAGAGGGAAAAGAGTGTTATAGACTGGCTTTTAACGCTGGAGGCTGAGCATTTGCTTGGCACACAGGCAATCATTTGGTGTAACTTAACTGTATGCTTAGCTTGAAATTAGAGGCTGTTTTATTTTGCCTTAAGTGGTTTCAAATCAGTATCAGTGGGGTTATACGTTAAAATTCCATTCTTTTTTCACTATAATTGTAAATCCACTAGAATTTTGTTATTGAATGCACTTGACTGTTATGGAGACTTCTTTCTTAATCTCAGAATAAGCAGACCTGTTTCATGCCTCCTACTATAATCAGAAGACAAAGAAGGACAAAGAAGTGCATTATTTAGAGAGTGATACTTGACCCACATTGCAAGTTATAATCCTGAAGCAAACCTCCTGCCCATTATTAAATTCATTATTTCATTTTTAAATTAGATTTGTACATAAAAACTCCCATCAAATAAATTGAATCAGAATTGAAAATTGAGCAACAGTAACAACCAATACAATATGCATAGAAGCATCCAACTCATCGCTGAAAAATGGAGCCTGTATCTTATGTTCCTTCTCTCTGCTTTTTTACTATTATCTTGCAAATTAAATGAAAGAGAAAAGAAAATGTAATAAGAGATAATTTTGTCTAGTGGTTAAAGCGCCAAGTTAGAAAGCAGGAGACCGGATTCAGGCATGTTCGATTGTGCCTCGGTTTCATCTTATCCTTTTCTTTTTCTCTCTCTGTAAAAAATGAAAGACTTGCAGCTCAGGACATTGAAATCTAGGCAATGAGAATGGAACAGTTCCTTTTAAATCAGACTCCTGTTGCAAATTGTTTCTTTCCAAATCCAAATGCTATAGATACTTTTTTTGTTGTCGAAGGATATAGATAGGATTGACTGCTTTGGGTTGTCTTCTATGCATTTTTGTGTGATTCAGACCTTTGAAAGTGCAAAGGGGTCTTTGATAGACCACAAAAAGAAAAGGGTTAGGAGGCCTTATTATGGGAGCTTTGAAGTGGTAGGATATGAGTGTAACTTATATCTCAATTGTCACTGGAGAGGCAGGGAAATTCTACTTCCTGAGAAAGAATCACAATGTCCATATTTCTGTATTTCCTCAGGGGATTCTTAAGCTTGTCCTTTTTGGTGTTCAAAATAGCCTTCTCCTTCTTTCATGTATGCTATTAAGGAGAGAATAATTGAGATACTAATTGTGGTAAGTGGGAAACTACCTCTTATTTTACCAATTGTTCCTTGGATATGTCTTCTAGCTAAAAGCCAATCTTGCAGCCTTTTATTTTTGCACTTTCAGCTGGGCTTGTTTCTGCCCAACTGCCTATATTGTATATAGAGGGAGATGTCCAATGAATTGGAAGAGCTTATGTGGATAGGTTAGAACCAAGATGCATAGCATAAGCATGCATGGTCATTCTGCAAGGCATGAGTGGTCAACTAGCTTTTGAGATAAAAATGCATTCATAATGGTTGGGCGAGAGACAGTGTCTTCTTAATTTTATCAAACATAAAAAAAGAAGAAGTTTTATGTGGTTGGTGGGAAAGGTATCCTTCCTCACTTCTTTTTCTCTTTCCCAACAGGCTTGGTGTTTGGACCTGAGTTGCCGATGCTGTGCTCTCCTGATGCTGAACAGCCTGTGTCCAGAAGATGAGCAGATTGTTGGTGGGAGTGACCCTCGAGAGGATTTGCAAAGCTGTACTTCTTCTATGTTTACTGCACTTCCTTATCATCATGATTCTCTATTTTGATGTCTATGCCCAACGCTTGGATTTTTTCAGCCGCTTCAACGTACGCAACTCTTCCCGCTCTCTGCCCTATGCCAATGTCTCTCGGCCTAATGGTACTGCTGGGCCTCTGGGCTCTGAGCTCCTGGCTCCAAGTGTCAAGCCTGTTGGGACCAACAACACCATCACTGAGAAGCCCTTACCACCCTGCCCAGAGATGCCGCCTGGTCTTGGTGAGATTACAAATGAACCCTGCCTGGCTTGTATCTTGTCTTGAATGAAAGCCTGCAGTGAGGTTCCAGCATTACGGGGTTGGGCATATCATTGTTCTGCTTACCCCTGTTTTTCTTGAATCTCGGCATCCCTTCTTGCTGAAAAGTGATATTTGACTTCAGATGCAGGAAGGGAACTATAAGATAGAATCTGCACAGTGTTGCAAATGGAATTGGATAAATAATCCAATCCTGTCATTAGGATGCAATGGAAAATATGTGAGTTAAACCAAGAAGTGATTTTATTTTTACCTTGGACACCCTTTTGTTCCCCATTTTAGCATAGCTCTAAATTCTTGCCTGCCTACATTTTCTGGCTGTCCCCCTTCCATAAAATTTTATTCGCTTTAATCTTTGCCAAAGTATATTAAAAATGTACAATGCAGTGGTAAAACTGAATTAATTTTATTTAATTCTTTTAGATGTTTTTTTCTCTTGAATGTTATCTTTCTCATTGCAGGGTTTGTGATATTTTCCCCATCCTTCTAGGAACTCAAAGTAGACAACAAGTACAGAGTTATCTTAGTGGGTCTTTTCTTCCAAGCGCTTACCATATTTTCAAATAAGACTCAAAGCCATCCTAATAAGTCAGACTAATAAAATTCAGCAGACCGGTTGTAACTTTGATGATAAAACTGAGGTGTTTTCTAGTGCCTGCTGTAAGGATCTCTGTGTACGGATTGCAAATAATTAGGGAGATGTTTTAGCATCTGTGCAGATTGCAAAAGTACTGTAATAGTGGCTGCTGATCCTCTGTTCAAAGTACTTTGTTTGGGAGGCCATAGCATTTGGGAGGCCATAGCATTTCACATTTTTAGCTGCAGTTAGTAGCCAGTGCTTGTACTGTACTTATCATTGCTAAATGGGTGTGCCTTTATCATATTGCTACTGTTCCTCTAGAATGAGATTACCACCCATCTGTAATCTCAAATTCGTTAACTGAACCTTCTCTCAAGGATACCAGAAACATTCAGGGGTTTATTCAGAAAAGATACTAAACTAGAATTTGTTAGAATTCTGGCACAATGGAGAAGAATAGAAGTATGGTAGTTTCCACTATTCTGATCACCCCAGCTGGATCCTCTTGGGAGAAGATAAGGGGGAAATGTTTTTCTTCACATTATCTAGATGGAAGCAACTGTACTTATTCATGCCTATTGCTGCTTTCATTGATAATCCTGCCCGGTTTGCAGGGCAGCTGTGAGTCATTGCTAAATGAAACGAACAAAATGTTAAAAAATTATGATACGGTATTTTTGCAGTTACTTACCAAGCACATCCAAATTATATTAAAGTAACCAAAATATCTTTACAATCCCCAAGGCATGTCACAACCTTTGAGGACCATTTAATATTTGGAAATTGAAAGCTGAAAAATTTGACACGCCCTATATTGGGAGTTGGGTCACCCAGATAAATGTATAGATAGCAAGACATATTTGGGCAAGTGGGTTAATTGAGCTCTTGACAGTTTGATGCCCCAATTATACATAAGGGAAATTTGCAGAATGTATATGCGTATCAAGTAGCATTGTATGCATCGTGACATCATCACGCAAATTACACAATTTGAATTAGACATGACTGATGCAAATTCCGCAATCAGTGTCATTTGTGTGTGATTAAATGATGGTGCGTATTATGTCAGTGGCTTGAACTACACGCCTTAGTGCATTATATGTTTGGATTTTAAGTTCCTTTGCTGAGCTTTTCAGGACAGTAGCCTCTCATCTTGATTAACGGAAGTGGCAAGTTCATATTGAGAAGGGTAAGCTCTTCTTCTGCAGTTGGCTAACTGAAGCATTTTTAACAGAATCCTTTCTTCTTCTTCCTCTCCTTCTCCTTCTCCTTCTTCTTCCTCCTCCTCCTCCTCTTCCTTCTTCAGTGGGCCGACTCCTTATTGAATTTGGCTCTCCCATGAGCATGGAGAGAGTACAGCGGGAGAACCCAGATGTTCAGGAGGGTGGCAAGTATTCACCCCTGGATTGTGTGCCTCGACAGAAAGTGGCCATCCTCATACCTTTCCGCCACCGCGAGCATCACCTCAAGTACTGGCTCCACTACCTGCATCCAATCTTACGACGTCAGAAGGTGTCCTATGGAATCTACATTATTAATCAGGTAAATGTAAGGTAAAATATAGCCCTGTTGTAACAGTCTGAGATAGTTAGACTAGAGTGGTGTCATATGAGGAAAAACCTGATTATGAAATTTGGCCTTCATCAAAATAGCCTTTCTATCTTAACCAGCAATAGAGCAGGACTTGCTGGTCTCTGGCAGTTTGCAGCCTTGGAATAGTATGTGAGTATGACCTTGGGAGTCAGGGCAATGAGATACAATCAAGGGAATGGTCAGATAAAAGGCAGCTTAGCTTGTGGCAGGAATATGGGCAGGGCAAGAGGCTCAAAAGAGATCCTCCTTAGTTTTTTGGGCTGTAAAATGAATGGGTGAGAAAAGTACTTTCAGACTTGAAACATTTTCTAAATGTAACCTTACGATAAAGTGGAATTAGTTTATCTGACTGTGTTTCCTGTCTGGTCTGTTTAGTAAGGCTAATAGCCTTGATTTAATTACACACACACAGAGACAGACCACTGAGTGGTTTGTCATTTACCCTGGTAGTTTCCTCAATTTATGGAGGAGCTGAGAGAGAGGGAAAGTCCAAAAATGAATGTCAAAAAGAAGAAGGGGTGGTTGTGATTAATTCTGGCCCTCACTGACATGTGGCTTCAAGAGAGTGGGGCTAGAAAGATTTTCCCAGTGATGAAGTAACACCTTCCAACATACTGGGAAAGCAATTCACACTATGAATTAGGGATGGTCATGATGTTTTATTTATAATCAAGTATGGAAAGCTAGGTTAAAGCTGTTGTCTGATACGATGACTGGTGAGGATTTAGAATTATACACAGAAATTCAATAATCGTAAATTTCTTTACAATGCAGAAAATAATTAAGTTCAGGCCAAAAATATAATGTACCTATCATAGGGATATGTTGCTTGGGGTTACCCTGTCATTCATGATGTTTCCAAACAGTTTGGTGAAGACACGTTTAACCGAGCCAAGCTGTTGAATGTGGGCTTCCTGGAAGCCTTAAGAGATAATGAGAGCTATGACTGCTTCATATTCAGTGATGTTGATCTTGTGCCCATGGATGACCGGAATCTTTATCACTGTTATGACCAGCCTCGGCACTTTGCTGTTGCCATGGATAAATTTGGTTTCCGGTGAGTAAATGGATTGGGAATTTCCTTGCCAAATGGACTCAAACTTTGATGAGGATTGGAATTTCACTATGCTATTGGCACAGTATAGTATAACATACTCATAATTTCCCATCTGTTTCTTAATACATTTCAAAACCAGCTCTTTGGGATTTCATTCAGATGAAATTCTTAAGTGGAGCTCGCAGATATATGTACTGGAGCTTTGCACTCTGGTTATTCCTGAGATACCAGAGGCTCTTTGAAATTTTTAGAGTTGAGTAAAGGAAGAAGCAGAATCTGGATTTGTTTTTGTTTAATAAATGCAAATATATAAAATATAGCTTATATTCACACTGCACCTAAATCTGTATCTTTCTGAAAATTCTGTTATCAGGCACGGATACATGCAAAATCTATTACTAGTGATGTAAAAACTTAGGCTGCAATGCCTTGTGAATATTTCATATTGTAAGCCTTATTATCAAGTGTTTCCAGAACATTGCAAATAAGCAAGAAAAAAGGATATGATCCTGGATGTATCAGGCAGAATCTGTGGAGTCTAATTAATATGATGAGAAATTGTACAGCATTTAGAGATATTGTGGGAACAATAAGTGACATAGATCACATCACACATATAATTTGGAAATCGGGACTTAATCTACAACAGGCTTTCCCTAGACCCGTGATGGGGAACCTATGGCACGGGTGCCAGAGGTGGCACACAGTGCCCTCTCTGAGGGCACGTGAGCTGTCGCCCCAGTTCAGCTCCGCCACGCATGCATGTGCACTTCCTGCTGGCCATGTGCATGCAGTGGGGCCCGCACGTGCATGCACATGGGCGCATGCGCGCGGGCCCGGAATGCATTGCATTTTGAGGGTTCGGGCACACACGTACACACACTTTGGGCACTCGGTTCAGAAAAGGTTAGCTATCACTGCCGTAGACTATCTAGATCTATGCTTCTGAACTTGTTTCTAGTTCAGTTGATCCTCATCTCTCTTGCTTGTCCCCTACAGGTTACCATACTCTGGCTACTTTGGAGGAGTCTCTGGCCTAAGCAAGACACAGTTTCTGAAGATTAATGGCTTCCCTAATGAGTATTGGGGCTGGGGTGGAGAAGATGATGACATATTTAACAGGTATGTGAGAGACTTCAGTTGGGCTATGCCCATCTAGTACTTGTTGTTCCATGGGTTGGTGACAGGAACTGTGTAATCCATTTTTCCATATAATGGCCCTGATGGCACACGAGCCGTTGCCCCAGTTCAGCTTTGCTGTGCATGTGCGCATGCCTCCCACCGGCCAGCTGGTCTTCAGATCTCTGCCGTGCATGCGCAGGGGTGAGGCACGTGCAGGGGGTGGGGCAGACATGCACAGGGGGTGGGGTGCATGTGCGGGGGCCACATTTACATTGCATTTTGGGGGTTCTGGCACACATTCGGTTAGCCATCACTGATATAGCGTCTACAGCAGGGATCTCCAACCTTTCTGGCTTGGACTGGCAGAGATGGTGGTGGGATGAGGGGGAAGAGTGGGATAGCTTCATGCATGCACTGCTTTTACACATGCAGCTTCATGTATGCATGCGCACACATGTGCACTCGCCCACCACTTTTGCAGCTCAGTTCCGAATGGGCTGCAGCCCAGCACAGGGCCATGGACTGGGGGGGGTTTGGATTCCTGATGTATAGGGAATATTTGGACTGATTCTTTTGCTAGATGGGATGGTTCTGCAGTTATATGTACTCAATTTTTTGTAATTACATTTTTATCCTTAATCAATTCATGAAAGCCAGGAATGTAGTGGGGAAGAATAGAGAGGAATTATTGTTAAATAATTCGATTATTTTAAAGGCTTGTTTGAAACTCACTGTTTTGCTAACCTCTGTCCTATACTGTTCTTTGCACAGGATCTCACTTAATGGCATGAAAGTATCACGTCCTGATGCTCGCATTGGGCGCTATCGCATGATCAAGCATGAGCGTGATCGGCACAATGAACCAAATCCCCAGCGGTAAGAATGTACCTGTGTTAACTTTCTATCTAATCCTCATAACTTTCATCATACTCTCAATCCACAGTCTGCAAATCAATTTTCTGTTGCATAAGTAACCTTCCAGACATCTATTGGAAGGTTGTGAGACTAATCTTTCAATTATCTTCTCTTTATCAAAGGGAAGTAAATTGTATGATGTACACATTTTTATGTTTCTCCTTGTAGCAGAGGAGTACAGATCATTTTGTGAGAAGAGGGTAAAGACCATAGCCTTTGAAAAGAAAACTGAAGCCACAATTCTAAAATTAAGGAAACTAAGATAAAGAAGTGGGTGGGAAAAGGGAAAGGAATTTGATTAAATAATTAAATAAATAAAACCAATATTTAACCCTCTTATATTTAATAGTTCCCCCTTCTATCAACATTGAAAAATAGAATTTGCTGAAAACTTTGGAAGGAGGTACGAAGTTATATCCTTGAGTCTTAGATTGTACTTCCCTGCTGTAACATGTCTCTGAGGGGAATTTTATGCTGTCCAGTCTTCTCTTTCCCATTCTACTCTCATTTGCCTCTCACTCCTATATATGTACATGTATCAATGATTAGATTAAAACTATGGTCTACTGATGCAGGAAAGGATAGAAGTGTTCGAACTGACTGCCTTAGCATTTACTATATAGAGCAGGGGTCTCCAGCCCCGATCCGTAGCCCAGTACTGGTCTGAGGCCCGTTGGGAATCGGGCTGTGCAAGTGGTGGGCAAAGACGCAAAGCTTCATTTGAGCATCTGTGTGATTAGGTTGCACATGTAAAACCATCCTCTCCCATCACACCACCATTGCCGTCAGTCCATGGAGCCAGAAAGGTTGGGGACCACTGATGTAGAAAAATAGGCAATGTGAGATAACTAGCATGGTATATATTTAATATTGATTTACATAGGTTTCTATTTGTTTATCCGATAAGTGAGCCAGGATTGAATTTCTGTCAACCTTAATTTTTAATTATAATCAGTTTTCACTGTTCTCTTGCTAGCCATTTCACTTTGAATTCCAATCAGGGTATGTAATTTGAGGAAGATTCTTGTATAACCTCTTCCTGAAAGTTGTGGGCTCCATGGAGAGTTTTGGGTAGTGACTCTGTCCCCATGCGTTCAGATTATATAATTTAGTTTTGTTAGCCCTATGTAGAATTTACGGGATAATAAACACATTATGGTGGAAACTACAGAGACTACTGCATCATTCATTAATTTATGTAATGTTATGTTATGTTATGCACTGATCAGAGTCCCACCAAATGATGTAATGTTCTATTTAATCTTTTATTCCATTCATTTGAGGGATTGTTGTTGTAGCCTATGCCAAAGTTAACTGTAAAATATAGGTGAAATATGAGGTTCTGTTTTGTTCTTGTGGCAGGTTCACCAAAATTCAGAATACCAAGGTGAGCATGAAACGTGATGGCATTGGTTCACTGCAGTACCGCCTCGTGGAGATGTTTCGCCGTCCCATGTACACCAACGTAACTGTGGATATTGGCCGACCGCCGCCACGTCCTTCTCGGGGTTGACTCTGCTGCTTGGCCCTGCCCACGGTCCCATGCATGAGGAGCAACATGGATCTCAGCCCTGACTGGTTCAGAGGACTGTGTCCTGACTTGGATGACCTGTCTGCCTCCTTCATGGGAAAAGGGGAAAGGCTCAGGACACACCTTTGTCTTGTCCTTGCCTTTGGCTGAAGACCAACTCCTTAACACTAGTCAGTTCTCCGCAGTGCCCTTCAGATTGGAGAATGAATGTGGGTTACATGCTTGGTCTGGTGTTTCAATTTTGGGCAGAGCCAAGCTTCGATGGCTTAGGAAGGCCCTGAGAGCAGAGAAGCCTTGTGTAGGGCTTTGACCTTCCCTTTGTCTCTGGCAGAGTCCATCCTCTCCCTGAACTTTTTGCAAGGCTGTGTCCCTGAAAGATTCCAAGGGTACGGTGGCTGCTCTTTGCTTCTTCTTCTCACAGACTGAAGGACTACTGCCTTTTGAGCCTTTCTTCCAGGCATAGTCTGGTCTCACAATGACTGCCAGCTACCAAGGTGTAGAGATGGTTCACAATTGAGGAGAGCTCCATCGCCAGTAAAAGCTCTAATGGGTCTGGCCCACTGCCCACCTCCATTCATGGCTTGGTGCTGTCCCCTGCTGGATCGTGGATGCTTTTTTCTGACTCCAGTACACAGGGGTGTTTTATACAAATCCTCATTAGAATACTTGAGTGCTTCCTGGGTTAATGTATGTGTAGCCTGTCTGGCATGGTACAACAGGACTTTCTTCTTAGCTGTGATTTCTCTTCTTCCTTTCAGTGGAGCAGATTGGATGGGTAGTGAGGTTGTACCTTTTAGTAGGGTGGATAGATGGATGTATGGTTTGACATACCCTAAAGTGGGCTTGCTCCTCACTTTCATAAGCACGCAGAACCTATAGCCATTGTTATAGAACGGAATTAACGTGAAGATAGATTTCAGCCTGTTTTCCCTTGATCCACTACCATCCCAACTTCCACTCCTCAAGCAATTCTAGCAGCCCTACAGGCATCCTGTCAGGCATCCTGCCCTTAATCACTCATTCTTTTATTTTTTTATCAAACTACCCTCGGTCACAGCCCTGATGGTATCTTGGTGGCAGTCCTACACCTAGTACTTGGAGCTAGGAAGCTGCTGGTGTTCCTTCATTCTGGTTATGGTGCCTGGCAAGTAGAATCACCTGCATCTGTCCACTTTGGGGTGACAACTGGGCCAGGCTGGAAGCCAGGCACCAGCATGTCAAATAGCCCGGGTGTTGGTGACTTTTGTACATTTGAATGTTTTGATCCCTTTTCAAGCCTATGGTGAATGCAACACTGGTCACTATGATCGGACTTTTGTATTCAGTAAAGTTTCAAAACTTGGAAACTCCTTGCGTCTAGAATTCTGTAGGGGACACTGGGTTGGGACAGCCCATATCATTGCCTTTATTAATCTGTGCTCTCCAGACATGCCAGGACTTCAGTACTCAGAATTCTCAGCCTTTGACTATCCTGGCTGACAACGTTGCTTGTTGAAGTTTGTGGAAGACACCAAATTGGACCTTCCTCATCTGTGGTTTCCTTTCCTTTATTCTTCTTAGCAAGGCCAAATTTAAGACATTTCCAAAATGCATTGTAGTTTATCATACTAACTTGATTTTAGGAGGTAGAAACACGAGTAATTGGCCCAGGAAATTATGTGTATAGTTGTAGAGAAAAGAGAAGCTGTTTTTATAAGGATCCTTTATTGTCACATAATCAAGGAGTACATGCAGATGAAGCTATTCAGTATAACATTGTACAAAAGAACTGTCTTGGGTGGAATTGACTGGAATTCTGGGAGGGGAAGATAGGAAAGACAAATCCTATATAAAATATATTGGAAATTGCTATTGAGAATGTGTTTGGGTAGCAGGGATGGGAAAGCTGTTGCCTTGCAGCTGTTGCAGAAGTATATCACCCAGCAACCTCAGGGAAGACTGCTATTGACAAGGGATGATGGGAACTGTAGTGCAGCAGCAACTGAAGGGTCTTTTATAGAAGGTCTAGATAGGGGGAGTAGGGAACTGGAGTCTGATCAGGGTCCAGGATAGGTAGTTGTAGTGTGGAGTTGGCAAAAGAGCATCTGGTGGGGTTTCTTTGTAATTTAGCCCTTAAAGAGATTATGAGATGTGGTTAAAGGGACCACTTAATATTTCAAGGGGTTAGGAATGGTGCCTATTTGGAACTCGGCATCCTGCCAGCTGCTCACATTTAGCTAAGCGGTTTCCTTCCCAGTAGCTAGCATCTTGGCCATCGTGACAGCGGCAGCGAATACAGGGACCGATCCAGACGCTATCTCCAGCAGGAATAATGTTGTGTTGGCTCCCATCTACATAACAATTTGCTCCTGTGGGAATAAAAAGTATTTTCTCAATGTTTCATCAAGATTTACCATGAAGATAAGAGAAAACAACAGAGGTCATCAGTCTGCTCTCACTCGGCCATTGACCCTCTAAATGTAGCTTGCATGAGTTATCAGAAACAAAATGGGTTTTCTATGTGGGTGTGGCATAGAAAGGCAAATGCAGGTAGTCCAATGGTGGGTTCCTCCCAGTTCCTCCCAGTTCTGCTGAGCCGGTAGCGGTGACGATATGACGTCGCCGAACCAGTTCTGCCACCCCTCACCCCCCATCCCCCGCGTTATTCGTACGTTTTATTTGGCCCCACCCCCAATCTATTGCTGCCTCCTGAGTTCCAGGTGATGGCTAGAGGGGAAAAAACTGTTTAAACTTTTGCAGTGGGGCTTCAAAGGGCCGCCCTACAGCTGATCAGTGTTAAAAGAAAACAAATGAGTAGACTGGTGCCTGCAAAAATACACGAGTAGATCAGTGCCTGCAAAAATAAATGGGTAGATCGGTACAGCTCTGCAAGCAGTTAAAAGCCTGGTAGACAAGCACCTCTGCTAAATCCTAAATAATTGTCACATGATCATCAAGTCACACCCACAAAATAAGCCACGCCCACAAAACCGGTAGTAGAAAAATTTAGAACCCACCCCTGAGGTAGTCCTCACTTAATGGCCACAAATGAGCCTAGAATTATGGTTGGTAAATTGAGGTCATTAAGCAGATCTCCATGTGACCTTGTTTGATTTTACAACTGTTTTTATGATGCTCACAAAATGAATCACCACAGCCATTAAGTGAACCACAGGGCCATTATGGTCACTAACCACATGGTCATTAAGCAAATCCATTTGCCCATAATGGACATTTTTTGCCAGAAACCAGAAAAAAACCCCACAAACTGCAAAAAAAAAAAAGCAAATAGCAATTATAAAATCACAGGATGCTACAACCGGTTATAAATACAAGTCAGTTGTCAAGCACCCAAAATGTGATCATCTGACCACAGTGCGTACGTGTGCAGCAGTCATACGTTTGAGGAAGAGTTTGTCATAACTGAACAATTGTGAGGACTGCCTGCATTCCCAGATTTTGGAACATAAGAGTATAACTTCATAGTACTTATATTAGCCGCAGAAATCTAACTCATTCTTTACACTTTTGTTCGGGCACCAAGAGGAAAGCCAGCGCCAGAGCCCAGTGGTTACTTGGGAGTGGCACACCTTTCCCTTAATTACTCACCTTCCTTGCAGATGGGGCAGCAATGGCCTTTCTCATAGATGGGATTGACACATGGTGGAGGGGCACAGTCTGCTACCAAGCAGCGGGCAATTCCATCCAAGTCACAAGTACACTGCTCGCATTCGGAAGGCTGGGGGGGAGGGGAACAAAGGTTGATCAATGGGCCACGGCAATTTGCAATCACTCCTCTATGTGTACAACAGCATTGGAAGAATTTATTCTCAAGCTGTGCCTATCCTGTGTAATACTTTGCAACGTGCATATTCTTACAGACTGCCACAAAACTTATTTCGAAGATTATTTCTGCACTGTCACGTTGTCATACTGCAAGGTTCTGGAAAATGCCTTCTGGGCAAGCCCGCCTCTTCTTTTTCTTCATTCTCTCACAACAATGACTCTCTTAGTGCTGTGCGAACAGTTCACTATCACTGCAGTCACATAGTAAGTATTTGCAAGACATAATTAGTCCCCGTTAAACAAAAATTTGACAGAGGTCGCCTTTTTAGAGACAAACAGAACGACTGGTTTCAGTATTGATCTCATGCTTAAGCAGCTTCCTTCTTCCTTACTTACACTTCCCTTTTCAGGTCCTGCTGAAGACTCTTCCAGAAAGAGTTTTTCTAAAAAGCATTAAGAATAAGATGCTGCCATGTTGCTATTGGGATCTGAAGAACCTCATATTTGTGCCCAAATCTGCCATAATACTGGTACGACAACAGGTTGCTTTTTAAGGCAAGTGTGTTATCCAAGCAAGTGGGATAAAAGGTAAAGGTTCCCCTTGCACATATGTGCTAGTCATTCCTGACTCTAGGGGGCAGCGCTCATCTCTGTTTCAAAGCTGTCCGAAGACGTCTCTGTGGTCATGTGGCCAGCATGGACTAAACACCAAAGGCACACGAAACGCTGTTACCTTCCCACCAAAGTGGTCCTTATTTTTCTACTTGCATTTTCTACATGCTTTCGAACTGCTATGTTGGCAGAAGCTGGGACAAGTAACAGGAGCTCACCCCCGTTACCCGCCACTAGGGATTCAAACTGCTGAACTGCCGACCTTTCAATCGACAAGCTCAATGCCTTAGCCACTGAGCTACCGCTTATTTGGCAGAGAGTTATTTGTCTATAAGTGATACATTTTGCAAGTATTTCCACATTTTTCTGCAATTTTGTAGCACTTGCAAACATTTTTCATAGACTTCACAATACTAAGATGACACCATCAGAGGGCACCATCCATTCAGATTGGCTTCAGTTTTAGGAGAAATGCAAGCCTCCAATAGGCTCCCTTGAGCTATTAGTCTCCAGCCACCACTTTTATATAGTAGGGAAAAAAATATTTTTTTGTTTTGATTATGCATGTAAAGATTGTGGTATGGAATTTCAGATCAGGATATACTAAACACATCTACAACAATGGAGGTGATGCCCTCCAGGAATCTTATGACAGGATCTGCACTTAAATATTCAACAAAGATGTTACTGTTAGTTCCAGTTCATTATATCTCTAGTAGCAAAGCCTAGCACTAGTGTTAGGGAACACAAACTAACAATAATGAATAAATACAGTAAGTAACAATCAGCTTGACCTTATTCTCAATCCCCTTCTACCCTTCCTGCCAGCTACCATATTTACTTAAAGATAAAATCCTCACATTATTCTCTATTAAATTCCTTCTCCATTGGACCAGCAAATGGTTATATAAACTCACATCTCTATTGAACTGTTGAAATAATTTTAGTTGGTCACATGGATATTATAGGTCTGTTGCCAAAAGACGTGATCAGAATCATAAAACAAAGTGGGGAAAAAAAGACTTCTTTAATATAAGATGCTTTCCACAGCTCCTTAAAAATCTCCAGTGGCTTTCCAGATCTGATTTGGCAAGATATTGCCCTAGACGAGCAAAGAATTTTTCCTTCTTCCTAAATTGTCTTGCTGCTTGTAATACTAAACATAATCACTTCAGCTAACCTCGTTTTTTAAAAAGCTCTTTGCCAACCACATTTCACTTTTATACAAATGCAAGGTGTTAGTGTTTCATTGTTACTTTTACTAAAAACCAAACATGCAATATTTTGTACCCATCTCCCAAAAGTTCTGGGCAAACTTCAAAGTTTAGGCCTCTTTCTAAAAGGGCTGTTCGTGGCTCAAGAACAATGGGAGGAAGCACTCTCCTGTTTCAGCAAGCCTGAAAAAAAGATGCCACTTTTTAAAGCGAATAACTTTAATGAATTTAACACAGTTCTGTTGGCACAGAAGCATGAAAAGGTTGTGGCTGCTCTAATGAATAGAGGGAGGTCCAAAGCATTTCTCTCAAATCATTTTCAAGTGCGCACAATCTTACTCATTAAGGAGTGAGGGAGGAAAATTAATGGGAAGGGAAATAATTATTTTTGGTGAACTAGGATCCATCTGCTCACTGCAAAATGTCTCTTAAGAACACTCAGCAAAATTGACAGCAAGGACATTATATCTGCTCACTATCCAGTTATGAGGATTGGCCCTTACTTCATGGGAATGATTCATGTAATTCTCAGGCACAGGGAACCCAGGAGGAGAACAGGCTTTGATCTTCCACCCACAACATCTTAGTCTAGACCTGTTTATTCAGCTATTGGTAACAATCTTTACCCCTCCCTCATTGCCCAGTTTCTCCTGGCCAGCAAGTTCTTTGGCCTGACAACCCACCTCTTAAAATACATTGCAAACAATTTTAGCAATTGCCAGATAGAAGGTACCAAACTATGATTTAGTGTCCGGACTGAGAAATACTGTAAAGGATAGTTGAATAGACAGCAATTGTACTACAGGCGAAAAGTCCTAAAATAAGGACTGAAGTCCTTATTTTAACTTTCATGCTGTCAAGACATTTTGATTTTAAGAAACCACTTCATACCATTTCTAATCTAGTGCTTATCATCTACCTCACTTTCTAATACACTGTAAGACAATCCTCTTGAAGTTGGCCATTCAGTTTCCATTTCATAACCAACTATGCTCCATGAAAACCAGGTCTTCCCTCTGGATTGAACAAGTCAAGACTATATTGTTTTTTTTTAAATTTATTATAAACATAGTTAAAAGACATATATAGACATACAACATATACAAGAATCTTAGTTTCTTTTTCAGCTACTTAACAGTGATCCATTTCTTACTATATATTAATATTTACAGATATTATATTATTAACTATTTCAGCTTTTTTCTCCTATTATATTTCATTTCTACTAGTATGTTAATTGATCTATCACATTTTTCTCTTTCCCTTCTTAATTCCTTTAATTTATTTCCTTATTTTTCAACCATTCATACCAATTATTTCACACTTTATAGTATTTGGTTTCCTCTTTCCCCTGAATTTCTTTAGTTAGTTTATCCAGTTCTGCGCATTCCAAAACCTTTTTAATTATATCCTTATCTGGTGGTAAGTCTTCTTCCTTCCAGTACTGCGCATATATAATACGTGCTGCTGTCAATATATGTAGTATGAGATACTGTGTTTCTTTAGTATAATTTTCTATCAAGACTATATTGTTAATGTCCCAACTCGGATCTTCAATAGACGGAGGTACTTCTCAACTACTTTGTTTGTTAGCAGCTTTCACTTTTAGCTCTGGTTAAGGAGGTTCGCACACTCAGGGAAGCGGCCACCACCCATCCCTGCCTGGCCTCGAATGATGGTTTTTCACACCCGCGTTCGTTTGCTTGCCTCACCTGGAAATGCTGCCCCAGGTCATAAACCTGTCCTCGGTGCTCACAGCCGACCCGTTCGCAGCGCGGACAGCAGTCGCCCGGATAGTGGCTGACGTGAATGCAGGCAGGCGGCAGAGCGGCGCAGTCCGTGCGGGCACAAGCTGCTCCTTCCGCCGTGCACTCACACTGGATGCAATGGTCACTATCCAGGGAATACCATTCCCCTAGGAAGTACAGGCTCCCGTTGGCATCGCAAGTGCTGACTGGCCCCGCCAGTCCGGGCCGAGTCACCCTAGCCAGCAGCAATGCCAGGCTCAGCAAAGGCAAGGGCATCGCGAAACTCCAGGGGCGGCTGGGCAGAGCGAAGAAACGGCAGAGAAGCGGGCGGAGAAAACCCCCGACTCCGCTTTTCTCCAGGCGAAAGGATCCAGCCCGCGGCTGACAAGTAACCTGGCCGGCCCTGCGCTCCTTTGCCCTTTGTGCAGCCGCCTGCCCCGGAGTGAAACCCGAGCACCCCTTCCCCAAAAGGGAGGGCGGAACCTCGGAGCTGGGAGGGGCAGATGCCATTGCCCCCCTGCCTGCTTGCTTTGCCAGCCAGGCTGGTCCCGCGCTCCAGCACCGCCTTCACAGCCCCCGCGCTTCCCCCCCCCAAAAAAACCATCCGAACTTCACACCTCGAAGGATCGCGCTGCCTCCCGGCTCGGATCCCCCCCCCTTTTTTTTTCCTTCGATGCCCCTTTACGGTTCTGGGGACGCGAACTGAGGTAGAAATGTAGCAAGTGGCCGGATAGGATACATTCCACCCTTTGCCACAAAGGCTGTTTCCGAGGATGCTTGTCTGCACGCTGGGCTCGCGACTGATTCGGCCTTCTGGACGCGGCTCCTTTAAGAGGCGAGGTTTCCGAGGAACGAGAAGGGGGGGGGGGTTGGGTTACCATAGAGACAAGGAGTTGATGCTCCCGAGAGCTCGCGCGGGAAGGTGAAGAATTGGTGAGGGGGAGAGTGGAGGGAGCGCCCCCTCCTCCTTCCCGTGGAGCTGCGTGCGGAGGGCGTTGGTCAGTCTGCGGGCAAAAGCCAGAGGGGCGAGGAATTAAGTTGGCAGCGCGATCGAAGCTGGGCCCAGTGTAGGGGGAGACTTGCGGGGTTAGTTTGGCCAGGCAAATGATTCCGGGATGAGCTGCTAAACGTGTTGGAGCTGGGGATAATGGAGAACAGGTGGGTTTGTTGCAGAGATGGGTTTCAGCAGGTTCTGGAGAACCGGTAGTGGAAATTTTGAGTAGTTCGGAGAACCGGTAGTAAAAATTCTGACTGGCCCCGCCCCCCTCTATTCGCTGCCTCCCAAGTCCCAGCTGATCGGGAGGAAATGGGGATTTTTGCAGTAACCTTCCCCTGGATTGGGGAGGGAATGGAGATTTTACAGTATCCTTCTCCCTGCCACGCCCACCAAGGCATGTCACGCCCACACCCGCAGAACCGGTAGTAAAAAAAATTGAAACCCACAGGTTAAATGTTCTTGTGGTTAAAAGTAATGGCCTCCTTTGTTGTTATTCAAAGAAAACAAAACGCCACTTTAATCAAATGTAGGTAATTTACCCAGGTTTGGGAAACATTGGATCACTAGGACTTAAATATATGTGTGATTATGAGTTCGATGTCTTGCTTAGTGGGTTCAGGGACTGTGATCTTGCCTTGTTAGATACACAGTAATGATTGTTACTGTGGCTGGTTACACCATTACGTTAGATTAGATTTGGCAATTTTTATCAACCTGTTGAGTGCTTCTCAAAGATTTGGGATAGGCAGATTTTAATTATTAATAAAGCATAAAATGCAACATTAAGCCTAATATAATAATAATAATAATAATAATAACAACAATAATAATAATATACATCACACAGCCCTAAACGCTTGGGAAATGTTCGACTAGTGATTTGGGATACGAAATCCAGCATGGTCATCTCGTTTGCTGTGTATACTGTCAATAAAGCATATAAATCAAATAAAAAATAAAAAATTAATAATAATAATAATAATAATAATAATAATACTTAAATGGTATTACTTAAAGCTGCTTGTGAAGAAATGGAGATAAATTACCAGATGTCCTTGCATTGGGTGCCTATCACCTGCTATTTAATCCTTATATCTCCTTCTTTCCTCTAATGCATTAGACCTGGGAATTTCTATTGTTATCTTGGAATTGGACTCTGCCCCCATGTTCCCCTTGTCCAGTTTCTCCTGGGAGCCCTTGAAGCCAATGGCATCGCTCTGGAGGATGATAGAAGAGCAGCTAGCACCCAGCGAGAGACTGGAAGTGAAGACTATTTTGGGAATTGATCTTGTGGACCACAGCTTGGAGCTTCATAATGAGGTTTGGAAGTGGAACTTCAGGCCAACTGTATGGCCTAAAAGTGTGGTTTATGCATTTTCCTATTGAAATAGTATGTATAGAGGGGCTGCAAAAATCATCACCTCATTTTGAATGGGTGTGGATGGTGTCTAACCACATGTACCGTCACATTAGGGTCCCTTGAGTTTTTGGCAAAGAGCTTAATTGAATAAAAACTTCATTGGTATTATGTATATGGGACTGCTTTAATGTGAGGTGCTTTTTAACATGGGAACTGTAATCTGAATACTTTTGGAAGACTAAGTTGGAGAAAGGTGCTGAAGGTACACATGTAGAACCCCACCAGCCAGTTTGGTCTAGTAATTAAGGCCTCAGGTTAGAAAACAGGGGACCACAAGTTCTAATTGGGCATGAAAGCAGCCTGGGTGCCCAAATCACCTCACAGGGTTGTTGTGGAGAAAATAATAGGAGAAAGGTCTGTTGGATATGTTCGCCACCTTGAGTTTTCTGTGAACATAAAAGAGAATACAAATAAAAATTAAAAATTAAAAAAATTAAAAAAGTGAGGAGACTAGACGTTTCATTTGTCATTTAGTGTATGCAACATGGAACAAAGTTCACTTCGATCAGAGCCATCTGGATGCTATTTAGCAATGTGAACTGATTAACGTTGATATATTTGGCTAAAGTATCTATAAAGTTTTGCCACTATTGTATTTTATACTTGTGGTTCCCTACACTTCATTCCAGCAGTCTGTGCAAAGTTACTGTAGAACAGGGGTGTCAAATTCGATTTCATTGAGGGCCACATCAGGGTTGTGTTTGACCTTGGTGGGCCGGGGTGGGTGTGGCCAGCATGACATCACTCATATCAAGGGCGCCTGTGGTGTCCTGAGTGCTCTGCCATGAAAATAGGCTCCTGGGCCTCATTTTTGGCCACGACGGTCTCCTGCAGCCCTCTGACAGCAAAAATGGAGCTTGGGGGAGGTGTGCATGATCCTCCTGAGCTCCGTTTTCACTGGCAGAGGGCTGCAGGAGATTGTTGCAGCCGAAAACGGAGTCTGGGCAGCTGCGTGCTGCCCTCCCAAGCTCCGTTTATGCTGGCAGAGTCACTGCGGGCCAGCCCTTTGCTGTTTCCAGATCGGCCTCGTGAGCCAGTTCTAAGCACGGGCTGGATCCAGCCCGCACACTCCTGCTGTAGACTGTTGAGTTCTGGAGAAATCAGCTCTCTTTTCACTGCTTTTGAAATACAAACATATAGTCATTTTGGGAAAAGTTCACAGTTATAATCTGAGACCTGCAGAGCATACCTCCATTAGATGTAGCCCAAATAGGAGGATTATGACTTCAATTATTTCTCCCTCCAGTGATCAAATTTTGGTCTCAAGCAATAGCATGCATATATTCATTATTCTATTGTTCAAGTGTTGCTGTTTGCTGTTGTTTTTTGGTTTTGCTTTTTTTGGCCAGTTCAGTCTGGATGTCCCAACTACTTTCAAAGTCTAGTTTAGATCCTGTAAAGGAAATTTATCTGCTCTGAGAAAGCCAAATTGTAAGAGTGAATTGATGTATTGCCTTCTCTCTCATCTGCAAGTTTCCCTTTTGACTCATGTCAGCTGGCTTCTAACACTTGGCTAGAGTCCCTAATCCACGCTATTTCAAGCCCTTTGTTCTACTCCAGTCATTCACACCCTTTATTCAGCCTGGGGCAAAGAACAATAAACATTCCAAAATCCTTTCTCATGCTAATGGATTTACTTCTCTCTGCATGGATTAGTTAAAATCTACTATGCATGTAAAAATAAAGAAAGTAGAATAAATAACATGGACAGAATAAAGATATTACTGGAATGTTTTGTGGAAGTGCTGTGGATTGTTCCCAGAGACTGGTTTATCCAAATAGCCATCAGAAATCTGGTCTGATTCAAAGGCCCCTAATTCTCTGCCTATCAAGGCCAACTGGTATGGTTTTCCATCTATATCTTCCTGGGGTCCATGACTCCAAAGCACTAGAATTTCTATTGTAATAGTAACTCACCATCCCTTTTGAGGCTTCTTACCTACTTTTCTCTTTCCTTTTGATTTCAAGCTGTCAAGGAATACCTAATTTCACTGTTCTGTCTGCTTTTGTCCCCAGTCAGGACAGCTGAGAAGTTGTTCAGTAAAGTACTGTACTTTTTGGAGTATAAGACACACTTCCCCCACCCCCAAAAGGGTGAAATTTTGGGTGCATCTTATACACTGAATGTAGTCCTACCCACCCACTGGCCCCCACTCTTCAGCCGTTTTCAGTCTCCATGTGTCGCATATTTGGCCTCCGCATGATGTTTTAGACCTGTTGCAGGCTGCATGGATCACCACAGCACATCGCTGCCTCCATACATTGTGTTTTTGGCCTCCATGCATCACGTTTTTGGCCTCCGAACGCTCCATTTTAGACCCGTCCCAGGCTGCAGGAATGGCCACAGCACATCGCCGCCAATCGCCACCTCCGTGCATTGCATTTTCAGCTTCCGCAGGTTGCATTTTTGGCCTCTGCACACCCTGTTTTGGGCACATTTTTGGGCAGTGCCAGGCAGCAGGGATTGGCAGCGGCAATCGCCCTGCCTGGAACTGCCGAAAAACGCAATGCACAGAGGTGTGCTAAGTGTGCTAAGTCTTGTAGTTGCATCTGCTTTTGTTCCGTCACTTCTGTCTTTGGTTTTTGCTTTTTAAAACATTTTTCTTTTAAATTAATTTCCTCTTTTCATATGCTGCTGCTTTCTTAAGGGATATTTTTTTTTCTTGGCATATGTTTTCAATCCATAGATCTCTGATTTATGAGCAGGATGTTTTTCTTTTTTGAATTTCAGAAGATTCATAGAAAATGAATTGTTTCTGTGTTTTGAAATTGATACACGTAAAGGAAGTAGAGTGTGGGGGCATATGAGAGAGCATATGGAAAAGAAGGGTGAAAAGATACAAGAAATAGCCAAGTGAGATGATGAGGAGCACAAATGAGATGAGGAAGCAATGATTATAGAAGGTAGCTCACACAAAGAGAAATAATAGGGAAGGACAAGCAAGATAAAGTATCTATTGCAGTCTTCCCCTTTGTGATATCTCCTAAAATAGGATAGGCAACAGTTATTATTTTGAGACAAATGACAGCCACCATGAGCTGTGGCCAAGCGTAGCTGGATGTACACGTTTAGAGAAGAGTGGTACAAAGTGATAGCACACTAAGGAAACTTGCTGGAAAATTTTGAGTCACTTTTATTTGCTAATTAAGACATTGAGCTGGTCCTAGGATTTAAATCCATCATCAGCCACAAAAGTTCCTAGGTGACTTTGAACCAATCACTGCATTTTAGTCAACCCAACCTCACTGGATTATTGTGGGGAAATATAGGAGGAGAGAGCACTGCTTTGAGGTTGTGAAGAAAAAGTAGGATATCACATAAATGATTGATTTTGACATTTTGGAAATGTATCGGATATTTCCAGAACCTCCACAATCATTTTTATCAATTTTGCAGCCTACCTAACATGTAGGTCTGTACTATTGTATTGAAGATTATTCAAGACTGAATCTGAACCCCAACCCAGATTTGATCTTGCAACATTATCTTGGGATGCCTATATTTGCCTTCATTTGTGAAAATTATCCAGGCTACATTATGACTTAGTCTTTCAAACAAAAGGGAGTTTCTGCATGATGTTATTATCTTGCTCAATTTAGCTTATGAATCTTTGAACAAAGAAACATCTGGAATGTAGCAGGAATGCTACAACTGTAGTCTTCAGGTGTGTAACTATTTCTCATTATTTGGGCACGTGATGGAAGGGCATGGCAAGATTAACAAGTGACCTTGGGATCTGTATCATGCAACTCTAAATATTTTGGGGTATGTCCAATGCACACAGTCAAGCTTCCTCCCTCTTTACAGGTAAAGACTCTCTTGGAATTCTATCAAGAGCTGCAGTTGGACCATTTTGAGCAAAGACCTGATAATTGCATCTTGCTGGCTGCTCCTCCCCACCGGAAAGAACTAGTAAGAGAGGAGATTCGCCTACTCCTGGTTGGCTTGCAGCAGAAGGCGTTGCAGGAGGGCAGGTACTGATGAAAATGCTTCACAGTGAAGGTCTAACAACCTGTTCACAAGTTCTAAAATATTGCAAGACGAACTATAAATTAAGGTCTGCAGTCTTTGTAGAAAGAAAAAAGCTGTAAATCTCTAACTCAAGAGCCTGTGGATCAGGCTATATGAAACTTCCAAATTCCTTGTGATTCAAATTCCTCAGAAATTATACTTTCAGACTTTACGGGCAAGAAAGGTGTTATTTCCCACTTCTTTTGTAGTGATGATGGGGGGAAATAGAGAAATTTCCCCCCTAGTTCTACTAGGCATTTCCTGATGCATAGAACTTACACCTCACTTCTGTCTCCACCCTCCCACCCCCTCATGTATGAGACATCTCACAACAGCACAACTCCAACATTAAGCTCTTTTGTTTCTTTAGTGTGTATGATCCACGATCCAAATACTGAGGCTGGGATTATGTCCCCTCCCTCTCCAAATTCAAGAGGGATTAATCTGAATGAGAACCGGGATCAACCTCAGCAAAGGGACTCTTAGCCAGATATTTGCCTTTTACTTTGTTGCTGTATAAATAACAGAAAGGGCACTGAGGACAATTAGAATGGACTGGATAGCAAGGAAAATATTTTTCTCCCAATATTTCAGTTACACACTGGAAGCACGTTCGTTTTATTACCCCTTCAGGGTTTTTTTCACTATTTATTGTATCTTCACAACTTATATTGTTTTTATTGTTTCCTAGTATGATTTGATTGCTTATTAGTATCCTATGACTGTCACTAAGTGTTGTACCTTATGATTCTTGATGAATATTTTTTTTTTATGTACACTGAGCGCATATGCACCAAAAACAAATTCCTTGTATATCCAATCACACTTAGCCAATAAAGAATTCTATTCTATTCTATTCTATTCTATTCTATTCTATTCTATTCTATTCTAAATTTCTATTTCTATTTAGTCCTTGCTATCTCTCAGGCCCAGCCTTGTGTAGTTTGGTTAGAAGAGTTCCTCTCACATTATCTTTAGCCATGATGGTATAATGGTCAGAAGGTAATATTACAGGCTGACTCTGCCCACTGCCAGGAGTTTGATCCTGACCAGCTCAGCTTTCCATCCTTCCGAGGTCGGTAAAATGAGGACCTAGATTGTTGGGGGCAATATGCTGATTCTATAAACCACTTAGAGAGGGCTGTAAAGCACGTTGAAGTGGTATATAAGTCTAAGTGCTATTGTTAATCATTCACATGATTAAGTGGGTTTAAGCCATGGTTCCTTTCATACTGTCGATAGGGGTAAAGAAGGGCCTTTTGGTCAAACTTGCTTTTTCTTTTAGTCTAAGGATGTTGACCTAGATGATTTTGATTTCATATTCCAACAAGTTTATGGCTTCAGTCCTTGAATGTAAGAGATAGGTTGCCTACTCATGACTCTATTAATTAGAAGACTGAGGATAGGTTCTTGTCTCATGTCTGCTTCATATTGCAGGGACCACGACTGTGCCATTGCTAAATACAACACACATGTAATCAACTTCGCTTTCAAGACAAATGCTGGAAGTAATCGGCCATCATCCGGGAGCAACAATCTCATCAGGTAAGACTCAAAAGTAAACTTTATTCAGCTGCCTTGTATATTACATATCTATTGTAATGTGTTAACTCATATATACATCTGTTTTTTTTCCCTTTTTTAGATTTTTTTGGGGGGGGCATAGATATATTATTTTGTACATTGTATTTTTTTCATTTTTTTCCTAGTCATGTTTCTATGATATGGGAGAAGAAAGAAGGAGGGAGACACAGACAAATAAGTGTTCCATTAGACTTATTTTTGATAAATATAATTAAGATTTAATTAATAGTACCTAAGTATGTATTGACATATAAGGGATGTTTGCCTAGGTCCAATATTTTGACCTGCTGGTAACTGTAGTTTTTTGGAGTTTGGATATTGGTGCAAAAACTGGTCATGAATGGCCTTTTTCATCTACTGCTGGAACTGAAATGCATGCTGTGTTAGGCGGGTCAACCACTGCTCTGTAATCTCCATAAAGGAGAGGCAGTTCAGGACATTTACAGATATGCAATGAAAGTTACTAACAACTCCATCCCAAATTCTGCTTCCCATTCCTGATCCGAATTGCTTCGTGCCAGAATGCCTAATTATGGACTTGGAATCTTGCCTGGCTGAAGGAAAAGCTGGTCTTTTTAAAATTATATGGCATTTGTATTAATCCCATTTCTGTTTTCTTAGGTCATTGTCCTGTAGCACCACAAATGATTTGGAACCATATTCTGATAAACTGAACATAGCTCAGATCGGCGAGATAACCTCTAGACTAAGGCAAGTTTGCACACCTCCTTTTTGCTTTATATTTTTCTTCTATGAACAGTTATTAGAAGCAAGGAGTGTAAGAGGATTTGTAAGGGAGATAAAACAGAATTTTCAATGGTAAATATGGTAAATAATGGAGTGGCTCATCAGAAATAGGAGTGCTTGGGGCAGTGGAGCATAAAAATACATGCCAATGAGCCCAACAATTTGTATTCAGAATTTTTTCCTCTGCTCCCTATAGAATAACCTGCCTCATACTCATGAAAACAAGAACAGGGAGATCTGCAAGCATCTCATTCTGATTTCCTCTGCCTGCACATGTGTGTTGTATGTTTTCTTCTGTGTAAATGTAGTGAATGGATCAGTTGTTGCAGAAGAGTTTTTGAGCACCAATTCAATAAGAAGTTTTACTGGGAAATCTTAGTAAAACAGCCCTACTACACTTGCTCCTCACAGCATTGAGTTCTAGGAAGTGGATATAGGAACGAAAGGGGTCCTAGTTGCAAAGAATCCAGCAAGAAACAGTTTACTGCTCAGGAGTTTGGGAAATTTTGAACCAGAATGCTAACAGAGGAACAGATCCTATTAAAGTTAGGAGTGCTTGTGAATTTTATTATTGAGATCTTTTGTTAGGCACCTTCCTAACCTGGATTTCACGTCATCCCCAATACACTGAATTCCTACTGTAAAAAAGTAGCTGACGTCCGGTCTTCTAATTCAGTTTTGAAGCTAGCTTCTATAATGGGAAAGAAACAAAAATTGGAGGAACCTGTAGAAGTCTCACACTCAATATCTGCAGTTGGCGATTGCTTACTTTCTCCCAAATCTCACATTCTGTCAATCTTTATTGACATTTTTATCTAGGACTTTGCTAGAAGATGAATGCCATGCTCTGGAAAGATACATTACACATTTACAGGTAAGGACTTCTAGACTCTTGCACTTCTAAAAGTCCAATTCATATTTTGGTCATGGGTCTATGAGGCTGCTTTGTACACCGGTGTAGTTAAACTTCACTCTCAACTTGCTCTTCATTTAGAATATCCAAAGTGGTCCAGTGATCATCTCTGATTTGGGAGCTTATCCTATGAATTACTCACAGTCCTACGGCTACAGCACTTAGGTTTTTCAAGGAGGGAGTATTCTGTAATGAAGATATGTTTGACTTTTATCTCAGCTTTGTAACTAACTTAGCTGCCGTTCATCTCATCTTTTCTCATCTGAAGGTGGTGATGGATGAGGGCTGAGAGACGCAGAGTAGGAGAGGTCAATGGCATTTTTGGTGTGCAAATGCCATTGCTTTGGATGCAAAGTTGCTACAACACTACCCCCTACTGTTTGTCTCTGTTCTCCTGAACCAACTTTGCTCTGTGCTCTTTGCACAGGTATTCTGGGTAATATTGCAACAATGTCATAGGAATGCAGAAGGTTAACACAGGCTATTTTCCAGGGAAAAGGAAACGTAATCTCTTTGACTGAAGGGACTGGGTGTGTATTGCTTCATCTAAACTAGCTTTCTGTAGTGATAGGGGCATGTAAGGGGGCGGGGGGTGGAAGTGAAACTCTTCTGTGTACAGTGGTGTCAATGCATAAACTCTTGGGAAAGACAGGTATTCCCCTGGGGATTTGCAAAAGAGCATGATTTTGACATTTCAGCCTCTTTTCATTTATAGAACCAACTAGAGGAGGTACATCAGCATGCTACTGAGCTGCAAGACAAAATGCATGAACCCACCATGGCTGGTATGCAAAATTCTCATCTCATGCCTTTATTTAGAATTAGACTGGGGATTGGAAAAGAGGGTTTTTCTAGTATAGACAGTATAAATAATTGGGCATAGTTTTATTTCTAAGTACTAGTCCCCTAACTGTTGTTCCTGGGCTTGTTGCTTCTCCATCTTGAAGTAATCTTCTGTCCACAGAACTACAGGAAGAGAAACGTGTCATGGAGCGGGATTTGCAATTGAGCCTGCCCAAGTCATGTCCTAGGCCTCCTTCACCGATGTCAAACCAGCTTGGGAACAGCACCCATTTGTCTCAGCTCAGGTAGTATGAAAATGCTTGCAAGCTACAATACTAAGAAGAGGTGGAAAGAGCAAAAGCCTTACAGGAGAAAGTGAGAAACTTAATTCAGCCTTAATTTATTATTACTCTATCTCCAGAATTTTGAAGGAACATTTTTGGAATTTGTTCAGTCCACTTTAGTGGAGTTTGGAGATCCATAAACTCTTCTGCAATGACTCAAATTTCTGCAATTTTGTTACTTTTGATGGAAAGATGCTTAAATAAAACCTTTTGTATCACAACTCCTTCTCTTTATTTCACAGCCATCCAAGAGGCTTAGTGAAAGGGCCAGGATATGGACAGATCAATCCTGCTTCTAATGAGATTCCTTCACCAGATCCCAGGGATCAGATTTCTCTACTCTGCTATCGGCCATCATCCCGATGGAGCCATTCGACAAGAACCCCTTTGGGATGGATGCATCAGAAGAGTGAGGATTCCAACCAGGCAAGGAAGGACAGCGACACTAAGTTGCCTACAACATTGGGACATCCAAGTGCTTCAGTATATAGATCAGCATCAGCCTGGGAACCTGCTTTTCTTCCCATGCCTCCTACAGAACCTTGTCCTCCGTCTCGCTTTTGTCCCCGTATTAGATTGTTGCAGTGTAAAGGACCAAGCTAAGGAAAATAGAACTTCCTCTTTCTCTTGACATCTCACCCCTTGCTCTGTGGCAACAGTGCCCATTGAAACCGTATGCTGCTGTCCCCTATGCTTGAAATGGGCTTAATGTTGGCTACTGCTGTCTTTGCTCATTCTTATGTTCAAATTCATGGATTCCAAAGAAAGTAACAAGGCCATGCTAAATACCGCTTCTTCTGTACAGATAAGTGTCCTGGGAGTGCAGCAGTGCCCCCTGGGATCCTTTCTCTTTCTTCTTCCTCCTCCTCTCCATTAGTCAGTTCAATAATTCCATTATAACATTAAAGAAAAGTTATGGCTCCTCAAATCGCCCTTCCGATCCCACAAAAAGAACTGTACATCCTGAGTTCAGGAATATAAATTTCATTAAAATCTATGAGACTTTAACAATCTACAACTGGGAGAGTCACAGTATGGGAGACTCGTACAATTATTGCTATGAACAATGAGAGGTGGCAGTGGCAGTTGCCACACTCTGCAGGAGAGGGAGGGACAGACATGGAACCATGCATTAAATAGTGCATTTTCAGTACAGAGGAGGGAAAGGACTGGATGCTGGAGGCTTAAGGTAAAAATGCCATCATGACATGAAGCCATCTATCCTCCCTATCATCTGTGCATGATGCAGACATTTGGCACTTAAAACACTGGCCATTTTGCCCACGTCACTGGCTGGGGCAGTTACCCTGTGGGTAGGGACCAGATGTGCCCTTGCTGTTGGCATTGTAGCAATTGTGCATTCCTGGGAGCTGAGGGATGCCCCTTACAAGAAGTTTGGCATTGGTATCCCTACAAAAAGGTTTGGCACTGGTGTCCTGGTATCATTGCTGCCACAGGATAAAGGACAAGGGAGTGGCTGTCAGGACCTCCTCCAAGGCCTTGCTCAGGATAAAGTGCAGGCAGCAATGCTGAAATGAAAATATGGGGTAATGAGGCAGGAAGACACAACCATTTAGTTATCCCTCCCCATTTGAGCCAGGGTGAGACCTGGCTTGTGTTACAAAGAGATCGTCCTGCCATGAGATATTGGTGCTTCTGGCCAACTTCTTCATGACTGCAGCATGGGAATAGAGGCTTCCATCCCCACTGGGAAGTGGCGGTCCAGGGCTAACCAGGAATAGCTTTCGTGGAAGATCATGCTTTCTGACCTTTGTGCTTCCCTCAAGTTGCAAGGGCTGATCTTGGCACATCATCTACTCTTAGCACCATGGTTGGCTCTGCTCCTTTCCCTAGAGACTGGGGCAGGGCTAGGTCCCAAGGGTCCCTTGCAAGTAGAGGGACCCTATTCAAATTCATTTGCTCCTCTGTAGGGGAAGAGAATAAACAATGGCTTCAGAGGCTCCATTCCTCAGAACTCAAGTACAAGCGTCTGCATAATTCAGTTCAATACTTTGCTCCACCACCTCTACACAGTGTAACAGCAGCTTACAGGAGTTTCCCACACGTGTGGGACTTTCCTAAATTTGAATCAGTCACATAGTGTCTCTATTAACTATGTGAAAGGATGTGTGTGTGTGTACACATGAGAAAATTATGGACAGTTAGACAAATAAGGTAGATCCTCCCTACCAATTATGAGAGATTTCTGGAATTTTCTTAAGCTCTTGGAACCATCATTGGAACTTTACAGTCCTGAAAAGGCTACCCCACTTTTCATAAAATACTAGACAAGTGGGAAAGCTGGGAAGGTATAGATACTGATGGGTAGTGTGCAGTTTTCCATGCATGTGTGCAAGAGTGCTCATAAAGGCAGTAGTCTAGCTGAAGGTTGTCTAGCTCTAGACTGAACTTTGCCTAGAATATCAGCTCAAATTTGAAACCACTACTGACCCCCAGCACTCCCATTAGTTTCCTTGTGGGGCCAGCCAAATAGCCCTGATCCAGGGCAGTGAGGACCATATTGTCCTCAATAGATTCTAGATTCGCTGGACCCAGGAGTAGCTGCCAGAAACCATCCTGAAGGGATTTCTAAGCTTCTAAGACATTAACCAACCTTCCTACTGGTACCTCTCAAAGAAACCCCGCCTAGTTAGCCAGTGCACACATCTCTGTCTCTGATCCTGGTCCTGGCTGTGAATTGGGGCCATCTGAGCATTACTTGTAAACATAAGGGTTACAAGATGGCACAGGGACACTAATGAGGTGGGTGGGATGGGAACTCGTAGCCCCCTCCCCCAGAGTCCAGCACAGCCTGGGAGCCAGGGGTCCCCCACCCAGTGGGGGTACTTTAGTATATCTGAGCAGAGTAGGGTTTAGAGAACCAGGACAGGTGGGAATGGATTGATGCAAGGAGTGCTCCCTGCCCTGCCTCCCAGGCTAAGGTTCACATCATTGAGTCTTGGCTGTGGGTGGAGCCATTGCTTCCGATGGTGATGGCAGCCATCATGCCAGCCTCATCACTTTTGGGTTTCTCAGGGTTCAGCAGCTGCACCTCCAGCTGGGATTCTGTTGAGCTGAATGCTGTTGCGTAGCGGCCGGTCTTGTGCTCAACAAGCGCTGGGCCCCACTCCCGGCTTGGCCGAGTAGCATTTTTCAAACGCTGCAGAGATACAAAAGGCAAACAAGGAGTTGGTGGTTTCAAGACCTGGTTTGCAGTGGGATCTGAGGCAAGTACACCCATAATGTCCAGCATCTCTGCCCAGTTGCCTGCAAGCCCCAGTCCTACCTGCAATAGTGTGTCTCCTTCTGAGCGTAAAATGTAGTAGCCTGCATAGATGGGGATGCAGATGACTGATGAGAGCGCCATACAGAAACCAATGGCGATGGCCCAGGTCGGGTACACATATGTGTTGTATGTGATTGGTTCATACTGAATCACTGTGAATATGAGGATAAACTGGAAGGAGAGGGGGGAAAGGCTGATTGAAACCAAAATATATACTGCCTGGCATCATTCCTAGCCTTGCATTCTGGGAACCTTCAAAAGCTCTCTTAATTTCTCAGACATGGATGTTTTTATCATGGGAAGTAGAAAACCCATGTCCTTCTCTCCCCCCCCCCCCCTGTTTATCACTGTGTCTTTGTCACAGTGACAAAAGCAGTTTAGTCTTTATTCCATCCTGATTATGTTGTTAAGTCACCTAATCCCCTTTTCCCTCACTCCCAATCTTGTCTCCTATGTTTTTCTGTGTCCCCCCCCCCTTTTCTTTGTACTCACAAAGATGATAACTGGAGAGATGAACCTCCAACAGATCTGGAAAAATATGGGTGGTGGAAAACCAAGCATCATCTCAATGTCCTTGAAATAGCTCCGGTACCCTGGATGAGAAGATGGTCAGTCAATTAGACTGGAGGTATTATAATTAGACACTAGGAATACTGCAAGACTTCACAGGGTATATTTTTTCATTGTGCTTCTCTCCCTGTTCCTCAGTAGGGCTCCTTTGCTCTGCTCCCTACCTCTATCACAACTCCTGAGAGGGAAAACACAGCGCAAAATAAGTCTCTTCAATGAAGAGACTTGAAGCAGGGTCTCATTGTCTACTGACAGAGTGTCTCAAAGGGTTAATATCCAGTCCAGAGAACACTGAGCAAAATATCCTTTGGGGCACCCCCTCTTAGGACAAATGGTTCCCTCATTATAATGTCATAAATGTGATAGCAACAGCAATGATTGGAAGGTGGTTAGGTGACATCACAATGACCTGACTCCCTAAATCACTAGCCTTGTCCCTGAAACTTGCCCGAGGATACCAGATTTCTGTACTAAACCTGCTTCTGTAATCTGTTTCTTTAACTACGAACTCTTTTTAGTTGGGGAGCAAGTAATCAGATCTGCACCTTGGATCCACAGTCTTCTGAGCTGCGAGCAAATGTGTCCAATGAAACCAAATACTGGCAACAGCCAAGTAAACTTTAATATCCTTTGAATTGTTGTGATTGGATATTAGTCCAGTCTGCATTTGAGTTATGGACTCTTCATAAGAAAGAATTGAACAAAAATTCCTGATTTTTGTTTCCCTTTACGTTTCTTACTCCAGGCTCCAAGGTCAGGAAACTGTAATCAGGGAAAGCACCATTTTCTACTCTTGAATCTATATAATATAGTTAATTTTTCAGTATTCCTGGCTGTCAGGCCCACAGGGGAATTCTGGCTGTATTGATCAAGTGCTAACTGTTGGAACATCAGTATTCCAGCCATTCCTATATTCTTGAATTGTTCCAATTAATCCATGCAACTGGCAGAAGTTACTCACCATAGACATACATAATGGCAACACACATGATGCATGAAATAACCACAAGTGAGAAACTTGCTGCGTAATTGTCCATCAACGATAACCAATAAATACCAGCCTAGAGGAGAAACAAAAGAAGAAAATAGTCAAGTTCTGGATTAAGCAAGCCTTGAGCCAAGGGGTGAAATGATCCCGGTTTGGACCAGATCGCCCGATCCGGTAGCGATGGTGGCAGGTGGTTCGGAGAACCGGTAGCAAAAATCCCTGCGCCCCCCCCCCATGCCCAGCTGAGCCGCACAATCATCAGAGGCTTTTTTTTTAACTTTTAAAAGCATTTTTTCTACAACTTCTTCCACCGAAAAAATGCTTTTAAAAGTAAAAAAAAAAAGCCTCTGATGATCGCGCAGGGATCTCAGAGGCTTTTCAAAGCATTTTTTTAACCACCTCTTCCCCGGAAGAGGTTGCAGAAAAAAATACTTTAAAAGTCTTTTCAAAGCATTTTTTAACCACCTCTTCCGCCGAAGAGATTGCAGAAAAAAATGCTTTAAAAGTCTCTCTGACGATCCCAGCTGAGTTCCCTGATCGGCAGAGAGGCTTTTCAAAGCATTTTTTAAAAAGCCTCTCTGACGATCCCAGCTAGTTGCCTGATCGGCAGAGGCTTTTCAAAGCATTAGAAAAAATGCTTTGAAAAGTTAAAAAAAAAAAAGTTGGCCACGCCCACCCAGTCACATTACCCTCCCCCCACTAAGCCATGCCCACAGAACTGGTAGTAACAGATTTTACATTTCACCCCTGCTTGAGTCCCTTTCAGCCTTAGAATGAGAATGGGCTATTTCTGCCTTGCCCCTTAACTCTCCCTCATACCTGTGTGGTGAGTGGGATACCTAGCAGAAAGCCCACCACAGCCACACCAAGAGTCACAAAAGTCTTCCGACGCAATATCCATTCATTTCCCACTTCATCCACAATGGCTGTGACAAGAGTTTCCAGGAGACAGAACTGAGGAAAACAATGAAGAAGAAAAAATACAAGGTCAACATACATGCCATGGAGGTTTTGCTCTCTCTGTCTTCCTTCATTTAGCAACAGTAAAATCACTCGTTCTCTCTCCAACTACAGGTAGTCCTCAACTTACAACCATTCGTTTAGTAACCATTCGAAGGTACAACAGTATTGAGAAAAGTGACTTATGACCATTTTTCACACGTACGACCGTTGCAGCATCCCAATGGTCACGTGATCAAAATTTGGATGCTTGGCAACCGGTTCATATTTATGATGGTTGCAGTGTCGCAGAGTCAATCTTCTCGCATGCAAAATCAATGGGGAAGCCAGATTCACTTAACAACCCGTGTTACCAACTTAACCACGGCACTGATTCACTTAACAACTGTGGCAAGAAAAGTTGTAAAATGGGGCAAAAGTCATTTGACAACGGTCTCACTTAGCAACAAAAGATTCGGGCTCAATTGTGGGTGTAAGTCAAGGACTACCTGTGCATCAGTTTTGATTAATTTAAAGGTTGGAGATCAGCAGTGCTTCTTAAGTGAATCAGCACTTGGGGCAAATGTACTTTATTTGAGAAGAGAAGCTAGCGCTAATAGTTACGTTCAGTGCCTTAACCTGCCACCTTCCCCAGGTGGGTGTAGTCCAGATGTGTATGACTACAAATCCCATCATTCTAAGTCGGCATGAGAACTGATTATACAACTTAAATATAATGGGAGCTTGTATTCCATCTAGAAAGCACCAGGATACAGAAGGCTGCCCTATTGATACAGCTTCATTATGACTCAGTTTGCCATAAAGGAATTTGGAATGATAGTCATTCGGTATCAGAGTAATCATTTTCCATTTCCCATGATTTCCAAGCACCATTAAATCTTCATCTTTCCTTCAAACTAGATGAATCAAGTGTGGGACATGTGTTTATGTGTATATACATACAGGTGATTTGCATTTTAACAAACACACATTCACACATATAATAGATGCACACTATGTTCCATTTATGTTTATTGGCTAGTTTAGCTTTCTCTGGAGTTGTAGCTTTCAGACATGTTGGGCCCTAGAATTCCCCCTACAAAGAGCTGTGTTTACCTGTGTACCCAGCCCCAGCAGGATGAGCATGAAGAAGAAGAGAACAGACCAAAAAGGGGAAACGGGGAGGAGTGTCAATGCCTCAGGATAGGCCACAAATGCCAAGCCAGGGCCTTGGTCGGCCACCTTGGAAACATCCACTCCCAGGTGATGAGCCATGAAGCCGAGGATAGAGAAGATGACGAAACCTGCATAGACACTGGTAGCACAGTTGGTGATGCTGATGATGATGCTGTCTCTGTAGATACACCAAGTGGGGAGAGCTCATGAAAACTGCAGCTGAAGGCGAGCATCCTGAAGCAAGCGAAAAGATCTGCATCTAAAGAATGGGCTCCCATGTGTGACGTGCAAATAGGTTTAGGTACTAAATTAGGGGGAAGGTTTATTTTTATTGTTATATTTTATTTGTATTTAACTATGTTTTAGTTAATTCGAGAAGACCGCATATTTTAATTCTTGCAGCCATCTTGAGCACCATTTGTTGGTAAAAGGGTGGGATATAAATCCATCTGATAAAATATAACTTGTTCTTTCTAAAGGTCATCTTATGAAAGCCACCTGCAGTTCTGCGATCCTTAGATGAAAGAAGGCAAAATTATTTAATTACAAAGAACAAAGAAAATACAACTTCTGTTTCAATTTGCCGAATTAATACAAAGCATTATGTGAACCTGGATCATGTTCATAATTAATCTGCATTCTGAGACTGCTCCACTTCATGCTTTAAGAGAAAAGTAAACTTTTGTTTACTTTTCAAAGAAAAGCTCAAAAACCATGCATTGTTTAAAATCAAGTTCCTCCACAATGGGAGAGACAAGGATTCTAGCATCCCTGCACTATTTTTCATGCAGATTATTTTTTAGACATATGAACTACTATACATCACCAAAAAATCTCTTTGTACATCCTTTCCCCATCACTTCTATCAAACATCATACCTGTAGCAATTGTTGTGAAACTTGTTATATGATGCCATGGTGATAAGCCCACCCCAGGCACAGCCCAATGAATAGAAGATCTGAGAGGCAGCATCTCCCCATACCTATCAAAGATAAAAGATGTTACTGGGGAAACAGAGTTGCCCATGTAGTTTCAAATTAGAGGGAGGTGGTTGAGTTATGGCTCTGGGCTGCACAGCTTACAAACCCCTCTGTGATACCCCACTAAATACCTTTGCATCAAGGATTTTGTCCCACTGTGGTGTCAGATAGTACGTGATGCCACTAACTGCACCTTCAAGAGTGATTCCCCGCACAAATAAGATTGTCAGCACCAGGTACGGGAATGTTGCTGTGAAATATACCACCTGAAAGAGGGAGGACAAAGGAAAAGTTGAAGAGCATTCAGACATATTGCAAGTAGAAAGTAGGTTCCAGCAAAAATTCCTTCTCTCAGAACTTCGATTTCCTAGCAGCATGACAACTGTCAGCCTATCCAAATAAGCTTTGACTCTATTCTTCTTAATAGCAATAGCAATAGAACATAGACTTATATACTGCTTCATAGTGCTTTACAGCCCTCTCTAAGTGGTTTACAGAGTCAGCATATTGCCCCCAACAATCTGGGTCCTCATTTTACCAACCTCAGAAGGATGGAAGGCTGAGACAATCTTGAGCCGGTGAGACCCAAATTGCCAAACTGCTGGCAGCCGGCAGTCAGCAGAAGTAGCCTGCAGTACTGCCTTCTAACCACTGCGCCACCGCAGCTCTTAAAATAAACACCCTCTATTGCAGCCACTATAGTTTAACAAATATATAGAATCTAGTAAGTATTTAGGAACACCCATTTTTGACTAGTTTTATAAAACCACAGAATGAGATAAACCACACTTATGTGACTATAAGGATGAACATCAGGAGTGCTATGTCAATGTAAAACTGCAAGTGGGAAAATAATCCAAGACAAGGGACAAAAGTGTTTGCAGATAGGGTCAAAAACCAATCTAAAAGCAGTAAAGGGTTTATATGCAGTGCTTGGACACGGGTGAGTTAAGGAAGAGGAACACTACTTGCTTTTCCTGAGGACTTCACACTCTTGATGAGGCAGAGGAAGACGACGATCCAAGAGACGCCCAAACAACCCAGCAGGGGAAGCCGCACTTCACCTAGATTCCCGATGTCATTAGAGAGCTTCAATACATACCGCCTGGAAGAAAAGATAGGAATATAAACTCCAGTTTGCAAGCACTTTACATCCATGTCTAGCAAATGCACCAAACCAATTTGCATCCACGGGTCTCCAAAACTGGCACTCAAGATCAACAAATACAGAAAAAGAAAAATTCCAAAAGATGGGATAGTTAACTGCTTTGAACAAGTTTTAAGAGTCAGAAATTAAGTACACCAGTATATAGATGTTCATAGTTCAGCACTACAAATTTCACCAACATGATAAGATTCATAAGAATTTATGGAGAAATTTTGTTTTCAACCACCTCTAATAAGAAACTTTTAAAAATACAGGCGACAAGTCTATTAGAGTATAAATAACCCCCCTAATGTGATATTCTTGGATTTCCTAATTCAAGGGTCAAAATGGATTTATTTCAACTCAAGTCAAAAATAGTGCAATTTTATTTTCTTACCTACTGTTTCCATCCCTTGGTCCAGCAATAGTCTATCTGCCTCTGATTATAAATCATGTTAATAACATATGGCTCTGCCTACATCCAATCTTTCTGCTACCTGTTCCATTTGAAGCAACATCTTTCCAATATGCAACTTGCCTTAGGTAATGTCACTCAGACACAGCGGTTGGGATGGTGGCTGCAACTTATAGACAGAATAAGCTAGGATCACAGATTTCATGTGCCATTGTGACATACCCAATTATGGATCAGTCTTCCATAATTCTGTCCCTGTCTATGTTTTGAATTAAAACTTCCATCATCCCAATAAGCGTAATAACTAATGCTCAGAAGTGATGATTAGATTATTCCCACATCTCTCACAATTCCCATTTCCCCCCATATCCATTTACTTAATTCCCCTTCCTGCCCATTATCTGCCCCCATTATCACCTCCAGTATTCCTCACTGGGGCTAGTGCGCTTCAGAGTCTGGTTGAAGATACGTGTGATGTTGAGTGATGAACCCACTGAGCTGTTGGTAACATCCAACACACTGGTGCAATTTCCTGTATTCCAGAAGTTATTACAGTATGTCCAGGGTAGCACCCGTGTCATTGATGAGAAGAAATAATAGAAGGCGATACAGATCACAACATTGTAATAGATTCCAATGTAGCTGGAGACAACCATCATACCATAGCCGACACCTGAAGGAAATAAAGTATAAGGATAAATAGGAAGATTTTGAGATGGGAGTTTGCTGCTAAATGTAAAAGACAGAACACATTCATGTTGGAATTGTAAAGCAGAGGGTGTAAGTTTGCAACATGCACACTACATATGGCAGGGGCAAGTTTAATTTAAAGCAGAAACAATAAAGCCCATGAGGCTAGTTTATGATACAGAGTCAGGTCCTGCCAACACTCACACACACTGATTAGGTTTATACAACTAAAACAATATTGCGGTTTGTGGTTCAGCATGTTTTTTGGAACCTAGCCATTCTCCTATCCAGTTGTGTGAATCAGACTATCCATTAAGCCATTATATGGTTCGTTGAAGCGTATGCAAGGAGGTGAATACCACAATTAGAATTGGCTGCTGGTGCTTTAGCATTAAATATCTAGTGCAAACACTGCCATTACAGTCTTCTGCTTCCAGATTCAAAACAGCAGAAATGCAGCCAAGAGGTGGGAAGCAGAAGACTGCATATCAATAGTAACATATCTAGATTAGAGGGACCATAACTCATACATTTACAACTGGGCAGAATAAATATGGCAGAAAGCTAGTGCTAGGAAGTAAATATTCTGACCTTTTCTTTTGGATTTATTGTGAACTACAGATGTTCTACCTTTAAAAAAAGCAGATTCTCTGAAATGAAAATACAAGCTTAGTTGCTAGGCCTTCAATCAGGTTTTTAGCAATAATCAGATATGGCTCTAGAAATCGTGTTCACATTATATGGCTGACAGTTATCCGGTCCTCTCGCTAATTACCTCAGCTCCATGCCAGTTAGGTCAAAACTGGATGGCATACAGCAACCATTAAAAAAATCCCAGAGTTGCTGCAGGGAAGCTGAGGGGATATCTTTTCTCTCCAGTTCCTTTCCACAGTGGGGAAAGAAATATATATTTGTCTGATCAGGCTTGGATAGTCAAGAGTGGATGTGATAGGCATCCACCATTGATTTGTTTTGTTTTGTTGCCTTCCTTCCTTCCTTCCTTCCTTCCTTCCTTCCTTCCTTCCTTCCTTTTTTTCAAGACATATGCAGCAAGTTGAGATTTTGTCAAATGATGAAATGTGCATTGTGAAATCAAGACATAATTTTCTTCCATTTACATTCTTGTGCGCAATTTTGCAATGCAAGTAGAAAGGGACTAGGATCTGTACTACACTGTGTCCATGCATGCTGTGTCATCTGCACCCTTCTTTGTCCTGCAGGGATACCCATGTGTATGTGTGTGTGTGTGAGGCTAAAACTGCAATGATCCTAGAGAAGTGTCTTTAGGACTTCTGTTCTGCCTCAGAAGAAGAAAGTAATAGTCCACTCACAGGAAGCAATGTGGATGATGTAGCTGACCTGGAAGTGGGGCAGGGTAGCAACTTTCAACTACTAAAATTTCCAACTACTTTCCAACTACTAAAATTCTCTAGTTTAAAATGTTTGTAAAACATACTAATATATCCAATGATGCATATTTTCTCATTTGATAATGCCAATGTTTTCAGTGTCTTGAAAAATTTCAGCTCAGACATTTTGTTGCCTGAAACAATGGAAAACATAGTGTTCCCTGCCACACATTTCAGCTCTGATTTATGATACAACTGGCCCTACTGTAACGCTGGGGGAGTGGGGCCGCACAAGATCCAGATGGAGAATGTGATTGTGGCAGTAATCTGAGGGAATGTCCATTGATTCTCTCTCACCTTTGAACATGGGGCTGATCTTCCAGACGCCCAAGCAGCCCTGGCTAGCAAACTGTCCAAAAGAGAGTTCCAAGAAAAACAGGGGGATCCCACAGAACACCAACATGATGAAATAGGGGAACATGAAAGCACCTAGAGACAGAATAAAAGGAAGAAATCAACCTTACAGGATTTCAGGAGTAGAAGTCATGCTCTATATGCCAAAGTCAAATTCAGTTCCTGGCATCTGCAGTTATAAAAGAGTCAGTGTAGAATAAGAAAGCACTGGGTAAGATTTAAAATTCTCGGATTGAGGAAACAGAGGACTTTAAAGCCATTAAGAAATAAAAGATACATTTTAGGTTTTATTCAAAATGGGGATAAAGTCTGCTATTTTTTGTTTGTTTGTTTGTTTGTTTTTATTTGATTTATATGCCGCCCTTCTCCGGAGACTCAGGGTGGCTTACAATGCGTTATGCAATAGCCTTCATACTTTTGTATATTTATACAAAGTCAGCTTATTGCCCCTGCAATCTGGGTCCTCATTTTACCTACCTTAGAAAGGATGGAAGGCTGAGTCAACCTTAAGCTTGGTGAGATTTGAACTTGCAGTAATTGCAAGCAGCTGGTGTTAATAACAGTGCTTTAGTTTGCTGCTCCACCAGGGCTCTGTGCCAGTAATTTCCAGCTTGTTTCAAACTCCTTTCCTACAAACTCAGTGCCAGTGTGTGCAATTGGTAAGTTAGCTGGGCTTTCCCCAATCTGGTGCCTTCCAGAAGTGTTTGGGATATTAGTTAAAGAATTCCCAGCCCAGCTTGGTTCACAAATCCTGAAAATCATAACTTAATACATTCAAAGTACCTCTGGTCAGGAAGGTAGGGAAGCATATAGCTTCCCATCTTGAGCCAGGCCCCAAGAACAAACCTGAGTCCCAAAATTGTTAGGATGCTGTAGTGAAAGGCCCACCATTCCCTGTTGTACTGAAACAGAGGCGGATGAAGAATCAATTATGAAGAGCTTCTCTGCTACCAGCAACGTAGGTCACAACAAGTTTGCACTTTTCAGGCCAGACTATGGTAGATGCATGCTCCCACATAGCCCTCACCAGCCTTCCCACAAACACAGTGCTCTGGCCTCCATACTCACCTCCTCCATTGCGGTAGCAGAGGTAAGGGAAGCGCCACACGTTGCCAAGCCCAACAGCATAGCCAACACTCGTGAGAACGAATTCAATCTGGTTGCCCCAGTTGCCTCGTTTGATGTTCTCATCTCGCTTACCTGTTTCACCAGGCACAGCCCCATTCTGCCAAAAGAGGAAGGACAGTCAGTTATTACAGCTAGGCTTGGAAGGAAGGAAGGCTTGATTCTACGCAGGCTTTTCTGGTGCTCCTTCAAGAGATGCAAAGAAGGAACAGCCGGATATGAAAACACAGCATACACCCACTTTATATAACACTGGATAATGAGGAAAAGGCTGCACTCTGGTTGTTTTATGTCTCTCCCCTTCCCCAACTGATGGAAAGGCAGGCAAGGATGGAGAATCTGAGGATGTAATGGGGCTGCTACCCCCTGCTTGCCCAGATGAATAATCCTGGGTCAAGCTGTAGGAAAGCTGGCAGCTGCAACACATACAAAGCAGGCATGAGATGAGGCAGCACAAAGGAACCTCTGTTCCTCTTTCTTTTGCCTGCCCAATGATCCAGCATAAGAGACCCCAGGCAGGGCCAGTCCCTCTAGTCACCCACTGTGCAGCTGAGCCCCCAGAAGATCAGAGAAGCCTTGCTAGCTCAGACAAAGACTCATCTAACCCATGTTATCTTTCCATCTTTGGCTAACCAGATTCGGTTGGGAAGCGCACAACCAAAATCGCAAAGCTCCCTTATTGCTTGTTCCCAGCACATGGTTATTTATAGATAAAAGCCTCCCCGAAGGTCCAATTATTTTAGGAATCACCTTCTTGTGTGGTGCTTCCCACCATGTGCAAATGCTGCTCAGAATATGTTCTCCAGAAACCCGTCTTCACTTTTGAAAACTATTTAAACTAATGACTGCAGCTAGTGATAGGGAGTTTGACATGTTAATTATTGTTTGAAAAAAGAAGTCAAATGCACTTCTCTTCATGGCAACCTCAGAAGTCAAACTCAGACTCTTGAACTCTCTTAAATTCTTTGGTGGGAATTTAATATTTATATATTGCCTACTTAGTATGTAATTTAAAACAATCCTCCTTGATATGATTGGTTCCCCATTCCAATATGTTGAGTTGTAATTCCATTTTTCTCCAGGCAAAAAATTAGATAGAATTAGATAAAAATTAGGTAGAGGGTGCCAAAGGATATAAACATCTATAATGTTCTGTTGCCAAGTAATGGTCAATTGAATTTGGAACCAGATATATAACCAGTTTAAATCCCTTTGTACTCATAATGAAAGCAGTGAGCAAAATTATTTGTTTTTCCTATCTTAGCATTTAGCATTAGGATTTAATGTAAGTTATATTTTTCATGGAATCAGGAATGATAAATTAGCATTTGTATAATTATTTAAAATTCAACGTTCTTCATATTTATTACCTCCGTATAATCCATTCTTAGAAGTTGCTTATTCTGAGTCACACAGTTAAACTCAGTATTTTTGATAGTGCCAGCTTTGATAGCAGCTTAATAAATTTTCAAGCAGGAATCTTTCCCAATTTTCTTTGAAGGTCCTGGGGACCTAGTATAGGATCATGTATGTGCAAAACAGTTATTTGAACTTCAAGGTATAGCTTTTCCTTTTAGGATAGGAGAATATTAGTTTTTCCACAAAATGCTGAAGGACAGATTGATATTGAGGCTTAGGAAGAGCAGCTTAAGGACATGTGATGACTGTGTATGTACTTAGGTCCAGGTTCACATTTATTCATATAATATGCTGAGCTTCATTAATGTTCATTTGTGTGTGTGTGTGTGTGTGTGTTTCATAGGTTTCACAAAACCACTTTGTTCAGTTCATTTATGGTTGGTTGGTTGGTTTGTTTGTTTGTTTGTTTGTTTATTAGGTACCCACCTTTCATTCAGAAGCTCAAAACATCATATGTAGCAATCTAATTTCCTATTTTTCTTCACAACAAAAACCTTAGGAAGTTGGTTGGGCTGAGAGAAAATGGCTCCATGGCTGAGAGGGGGAAAAAATCTGCATCTCCTTGGTCCTAATCTAGTACTTTAACCACATTGCTTTTATGTTTTTTGCAAAAGCAGAAATGAGCTTGCGTATGTATGTATGTATGTATGTATGTATGTATGTATGTATGTATCTATCTATCTATCTATCTATCTATCTATCTATCTATGTAGTTATTTAGTTATTGATTTGATTTCTGTAGCTGCCCATCTTAACAAATGACACTGGGCAGCTCACATATATTCAAAACATATATTACAATTAAAATTTTAAAAACATTTTAAAACAATAAAAATATTAAAAAGCATTAAAACAATAAAAAACATTATGTCTAATCCGAAGTATGTACAAAAGCAAGGTATCTGGCCTGTTAACAATATAGCCAAGAGGTGGGGCCCTTGGCACATGTAGCATCCCAGACTTGGGAGCATAGCCAAATTTTTTTAGAGCTTCATAGAAGGCCAACAGGTTTGGGGCCATTCTAATCTCTGAAGGGAGGATGTTCCACAGAGCAGGGGCCATTTCAGAAAAAGCTCACCTTCTAGTCCCTGTCAGCCAACATTTTTGTCTGATGGGATCTGCAGCATGTCCATTCTATTTGCCCTGGTTGGATGGGTAGGGACTCTAGAAAAAAGGCGACCCTTTCAGGTACTGTAGTCCCAAGCCATGATGCAATAAACAGGTTAAGTAAGTTTTACGAATGCAACCAATGTATGCTGGATAAATTCAAAGCAAGTGCTTTCTGCTTCACAATCCAGTTTCTTAGCTGGATTAAGTTACACCAAGTTAACTTTATATCAGTCAACAACCACAAACCAAAAAGAGAGAGACTATCAAGATAGAGGCTAATGTATTCGAAAGAAATAGTGGAAACATTTAGATTGTCCTTAGTGCCATTAATAGGTTATGAGATGTATTATTTCCTTTCTTCAAATTCTTGCCTTGATTAAATCAAATTAGCAATCTGCTGTCCAAGTTACAACTATAATTTTAAAAAAAAGTTTGGTCCACCAAAAGCCGCAATTCTGAAGTCAATATATATATAAATATATATAAATATATAAATATAAATTTAAATATAATTAATATATAAATATAATAAATAATAAATAAATAAATAAATAAATATGTGAGCCTGAGTGGCATAGCAGGCTAATGCCTCCTATTAAGGCAGCATTTAACATCCAGCTGCCTGCAATTACTGCGAGTTCTAATCTCACCAGGCTCAAGGTTGACTCAGCCTTCCATCCTTTCTAAGGTGGGTAAAATGAGGACCCGGTTTGTAGGGGCAATAAGCTGACTTTGTATAAATATAAAAAAGTATGAAGGCTATTGCTTAACACATTGTAAGCCGCCCTGAGTCTCCGGAGAAGGGCGGCATATAAATATATATATATATTTAAAAAATCAGTTAGTTGTTAATGTATTGGACTGTGACCAGGGAGACCTACAGTTAAATCCCCACTTGACCAGGGGAGTTTTTTTAGCAGTGATTATACGTCAGCCCCAAATCCCTTGCAGGAATACTGCTGTGATTATAAAATGATGCCACCCTGAACTTCTAGAGGAGATGGTAATGTATAAATGTAAAAATATACTTTCCCCACTGGAAGACTATGGTAGGCACTTCCAGACAAGCTGTTGCTGTGAAATTATAGTGCCTTGTTCACAGAATTGTATAGAGGACATGACATACATCATTTCCAAATGAAAGTATATATTTCTACTTTGACTTTCTTCCTGGTGGGGAAAAAAACCACGTCTTTTGAAGTTGTGCTCCTCAAACTACTCAGTGAACCTGTGATCAGTACAATAATTTCTAGGATGCAATGAAGGGGCATGACCAGAAGAGGGAACTTCATGCCTGTAACAACTCCAGCTCTATAGTCTGCTTAGATAAACGATGCTAAGCAAGCTTGGCCCATTGCTCTCCCAAATGAACCTATTGCTACCCCAAGCCCAAAAAGACCTGGATGCATGCTCCCATCTTCTCTGTCCCACAGGGAGAGAAAAAAGGAGCAGACTGCTTATTGTTGCCTACATTCTGGGCTGATAGAGGCACATTTTAGTTCTGGAACAGCAGCTTGCACAGATGCCCAAACAAGATGGGATGCTGACATCAAGCATGAACCCTTTTCTAGGACAACACAAATAGATCTTTTGTCCATCTCGCTTCACACTGGCACCACCACTTCTCTGTATCTCCCAACAGAACAATAGCAAAGTTCAGATCAAATGGGGAGCAGGGAGGAGAGTTCCTCACAAAAAACAGTTTCTCATCCAGATATGAATTTCTGGCTTTGTTCTGGAACAAGAGTCTCCTGGGTGCTGTGGCTCTTATTCTGCCTTTCATTCTTTTGGGAGTTGTTAGAAGCTACCCACTTCACCTGCAACTAAATTGGAACTTTGATGGTCCATATCTCCTATGTGGGTGGAATATATGCCTATATCAATTTCCACCAGTTCAGTTTAACCTTCGGTTTACAACTTTACATATTCAGAAAGAATTCAGAAGCTAAAGTGGATTGAAGGTATGTCAGCTGCAGGATAAAACAACAGATCCTGAATTTCCTTTTTGAGATTATAGCAGAATTCTTCAGAGAGAGCAGAGAAACAAAGTGGCCTTTTTATAACCAAAGAGCAAAGAGATGCGACTGAGATACTTGTCCATCCTTAACAGCCAGGAGATTGCAAGCTTTGGATTGTACCTGTTTCATTTCACTATTAACTAATACCAATGTGATTTTTGGAACTTTTATATTCAGAAAATTCGTGTTTGGTCCAATAAAAGATATTGACTGGCATCGTATGAATCCTGGCCAATGAATAGCTTGCATACTGAGTGCTACATTAGTCATTCAAATGCAGTATCTCTGCTGAGGAGAGAAAGGATTTGAAGAAATGGTTCCTCCACTGCCAAATGGAAGATTTAGTGGCCAGCACTGCTCAAATAAAAATAGAGGGGGAAGAAGACATGGCTTCCTAGACACATGAGATGTGTCCAAAATAAGACCTGGACAAGATCATTTCACAGAACCCTCAAAAAAAAAAATTGCCCTTTCGCCCTTCCTCATAGAACACAACACAGTTCTTGGATGTATATTATGCTGTTCAATCAATTGCTAACAACTGCTATAAGTGCTTAACAAATGGAAACTGTCATTTCAGTTCTGCTTTCTGCCACCGAGATGGGATGGGGCTGGCAGACAGTGAATTGTGCACTTCAGCGTGTCATTCAATTAGAGATAGCAGTCGCATGGGCACAGAAATGCCAAGAAACCATCTTCTCCACTAATTTGGGAGAATGCCATGGGGGGTTGGGTCTTCTACAAATAGCCATAGCCGCCTATGACCCTTGGGAACAGAAGGTGAAGGAGACTGCCGTACATTAGTGATCTAGAGTGTTAAGCTTGGTGGGAACAAAAACATGTAAAACATAGGATTATTTTTTGGATTAGAGGAAACTATTACTTTAGGTACTCCTGAGATACTCCTTCCTGATCATGTTGCTATACTCTCCAAGCCACTGGCCAAATAAAAATACCATAGGATAAAATCCTTTTATGTCACTATAAACACAGCACCATAAATAATTCAAAATTCTACTGTAATTCTTGTCTGTGTCTATACCTGACCTTATGGAAACTTGAAAACTTACATCATAATAAACAAGATCTTGGAAAGAATGCAGCCAAGGGTAAATCTCTGAAATTTTTGCACATTCACCCCAAGCAATGTGGGGAGATAAGCGAATTAGCCCCTTGGGTCAATATTTCAAAAGTGATACAGTATCATGGTCATGGTGGAGGGGTTATATAAGAGTAACCTACTTAATCTGACCTTAGTTTTTGTCCTTTCAGTCCATTTCATCAGATGCGTGAAGTATTAGAGGCAGTTGGCAAAGTGTGCATACACACATGCAGTAAAATGAAAAATATATACTTTGTGACATTTCAAATAAAGCTTAAATAAATGCAAAAGCAGCATTTACAATACAACAGCAGGGAATGCTGATTACATAACTGTTGCTGTGGGCCAAGAAATCAAAGTTCCTGTTCATATCGAAATGAACAATAATCTACCTTCATTAGAGGTTTGCAGTTGCATGATGAAATCTCTTTTGAGTGTTTATGCATTGAAGAATGGCCTTTTTCAAATCAATTGGGATTATTTTAACGTGGGGAAGGGGGAGGTTGCTCTGCTATTTTCTGATTATAATACAAATATCTCATTAATTTTCTCACATAAGACATGAGCTGGCAATGCTGCCACATTTAGCAAACTTTCAGTGTGGAGTACAGGGGATGAAAAATGTAGAAAGACCCTGGAGCTGAGCTTCAGATGACTGCATCCCTGCAGTTTTCTTGGCAGCCTTGGCGTTGCCTTTTTCTGGGATGTTTTTCAACTTCTCAGAATGTAGCCAGAATCAACTGACTTTGTTTTTAGGCGGTTCTTGATTCTTCTCTCAAACAATCCCAGGGCTTTGGGATAGCATAGACATGCCATGATATTTACACCTTCACCTTCTATTCCCTATTAAGGTGCTACTTCTCCTGAGCCACAGCGGCCTGGATGCAGCTTCTCTCTTTTGTATTGTGAAATATATAGCAGAACAGAGAGCAGAGATTCCGGAGTGCCTTTTCCTTTTGGCCAGTACAACTTTCACTATGGTTGAGCAAGGAATCTGGGGCAGAGAGAGGAAGCACTGGTCTCCCGCCCTTGGCCCACGGAAGCAGGGAATCCAGATGCTGTAAATCAAATAACTAGCTCCTTCCCTGCTCTGCTTGTCCTTCCTGCTTCGATTGAGTCCCTGCTTGGGGCTTAGGGCCATTCATGCTCCCTGAGCACGGGCTCAGGACAAGATGTTCAGGCAGGAGCCACATGTGGCTGAGTGGCACGTTTGCCTATGCAATGAATTGGTGTCTGCCTGGTTACACAACACTACAAAGGAAATTTGGTTCACCATCTGGGAGTCTTTGCTATAAACAGCTATGATGAACGAGACGCTCCAGGCAGGCCTTTTCCAACTTGTTGCCCTCCAGATGGGCCAGATTACAATGCACACAATTCCCAGCCAGCTAGTACTCTCCCAGCCGGCCAGGATGATGAAAGGATTCTCATTTGGAAAAAAAGCTGCTCCAATGTATCCTGCAACCTACAAGAGCGTTGTCTTTATTCTGGAATTTGACATGTTTCAAACTGGCCAGCTGAACAAGACAAACAAACAACAAAGAAACAGGTGCGTTTGAGATCTCAATTCAGAAACAAAATACAAAAAACAAAAGAAGTCCTACTATCAAGTCAAAGGACGGATCTTCCATTGCTGGCCTGTTAAAACAAGTAATTCTGACCAAGATAATCGGATTAAGTTGCAAAGTGAGCACTAATGAGGCGTACACTCAGTTAAATTAATGGAGCTTGGCCCATTCTAGCCACATGATTTCCAGTTAGATGGGGGCTCCAGCTTAAAATGAGCACAGTAAAAATCTGAAGTTTATTGATGAATGAGCTCTGGTGGCTCAGCAGATTAAAGCAGTGTAATTAACTGTTATTAACATCAGCTGCCTGCAATTACTGCAAGTTCAAATCCCACCAGGCTCAAGGTTGACTCAGCCTTCCATCCTTTCTAAGGTAGGTAAAATGAGGACTCAGTTTGTGGGGGCAATAAGCTGACTTTGTATAAAATATACAAAAGTATGAAGGCTATTGCTTAATGCATTGGAAGCCGCCCTGAGTCTCCAGAGAAGGGTGACATATAAATAATTTTTTTTTAAAAAAGTTAGATGCTCCCAGCGTGTCTCCATCGTGATCAGAAGTAGTTTGGGATCAATTTAGCATACAGGTAGTCCTTGACATGACTGTAATGGAGCCCACAATTTCCACCAAAAGTCTTTACTGTCATAAATCAAGGCACCTATGTGACTGGCCCAATTTTATAATCTTTTTTTTTTTTGCACAGTTGCTTAATGAATACAGCGGCTATAAAATCAGTCCATTCATTCCTATTGGCATTTTTTTGCTGGAAACCAACCCCAAAGACCAAAAATAGGTTAAAAATGTTATTATGGTCATGTGACCACAGAACACTGCAACTGATGGTATAAGTGATCCTGTTGCCATGTGCCCAAAATGCAGTCATGTGACTGCTGTGTGCGCACACACCACTGTCGAAATTCTAGAATTGGGTTGTAAGTACCTTTTGGTGTGTCTGCTGTAAGTTTGAATAGTCACTATGTGACCGGTTATTAAGCAAAAGCTACCTGTACTTCCTTAATAAGAAATTCAGTCACGAAATAACTTTCCTTCCTGCATGCCAGGAGAAAGGCGAGTTCTGAAATTTTAGCCACATGGGCTTCGTTCACCTTCAGTTATCCTTGCTATTTTCCAATCCCACGAAGAAACTGGTTTAGCAAGGGAGGATTAATTCCCCAACAGTTCCTCTTTAGAAGAAAGCCCGTGAATTTATTTCCAGAGAAGATCAAGGCTGAGAACAGTTATGGCTGTTCATTTAGTGACCCTCTTTCTAACCGGGAAAGGAGAAGTGAAACAAGTTTTCGTCACATAATTCATTGCTCACATCGCACATCAAGTCTCAGTTTAAAGGCAATTAGGTATTTCGGCAATAAGCCAAAATATATGCTTGGAGGAAGGTGTGTCCAGTTCTAGGATCATGCAGGCCATGTCAGTATGGCATGTATTTGAATAATAATCCATTTCCACATTTGTATGTATGTGTGAATTATTAAAGCATACCAATATGAATATGTTATAGTTATACATTTTTAATCCCTGTTTCTTCTATTTAAAAAAAACACTAAAAGCAGTTTTATATAACTCTTCTTAACACCTGATATATATCTTTGCCTAATATTTGCATAGTTGAATATGCTTTTGTTTTGTATCCAATAAACTTAAATGCATCTTTGCTGCCCATTTTGTACATATTTTTGTATGCAATTTGAGCTGAGAAATATTAAACAGTATTAGCAGACTAAATGCAGCTACAGATTGATTTTTTTAAAAGAATTTATGTAATGTACCACTTTATGTAAAAAAAAAATATGTGACAGTTTTAAAATCTCCCCCAGTATCTTATGTTCCTGCAATTTCATAAAAACTCAAAAAGCCTCACTCTTGATTTCTGTCAATAGCAAGATAGGAAAACTCACCAGAAAATAAATATAATATTGCAAGAGAATAAGATGTTGGTCTGAAGATTAAAAAATATTGCTGTAAACGAACTGTATCAAATAAGTGTTGTGTTCAGCCAGAGGGTCAACTCAAACATTTCAAGACCAAGTCTTCTAAGCATGCTCTGGAAATACTGGAAAGTAGTAGAAGAGAGGTATACTGTGAGGAAGGTTCAACACACTATTTCATTCCTATTGAATCAGGATGAACTGGTTGGCTTGGTTCGGCTGTACAAATCTGATGCAGAATATGAGGTCTTTCTTCCTTCCTTCCTTCCCCCTCCCTCTTTCCTTTCCAGGGATGTCCTAATTGGTAAACTGTGATTAAACCATCTTTACCAATCAGAATATTTTCCTTGCCTCAGCATTACAGTTCAAATACTATTAGTTTAAAAACATGTACATTTAGAGATACATATTCACTGACATGTACATTAACTCATCTGTGGAATAAATAACAAATCATTCCTTTTCTATGTGCACATCCACACACACACATTTTGTTCTTGAATTGTGCAGCACTTTAAATTCATTTCCAAAAAGGTGCACTAGATCATATGGGAGTGGGAAATTTCCTCTCAACAACTTTTTCAAACAGTCCCATCTTTTTTGAAATCACGCAGTACAACTACAAAGAGAAGGTATGTTCACTGCCGCTGGTTCTGAAACGCCTGAAATGTTGCACAGCCCTAATCTATATAGTTTTATTTAAGAAACGTAGTAACTGCCAGAGTGACGTCTGAATTAGACTGCTGTAGCAAAAATACTATTTTAAAAACTGACACATTTATTATGTCATATGGTTTTGGGCAAGAGTCAGCTTTGGATAAATCAAATGAAAATCAAACTGCGTTAAAGATGTGGTACCAAGGCATTTTATTTTTGAAATCACATGGTTCAGAAAATTGCCAAGTTTCTCTAGGAAGCTCATAGACATAAATGGGAAGAAAACATTTATGTTCCCTGCCGTGTAAATCCAGCAGTGCTACCTTTCTCCTGCCATTAACCTGCTTGGCTTAAGGGAAGTACCTCTTAGCTGAATTTGTAGGCCGTCCAGCAGCTCCCAACAGGAAATCTCAATCTGTCACTAGATTTATGCTGAGATGCACCTGTCACCTGCAAATTCTTTTTTGGCAAGTAGTTCCTAAGGGACATGTTTCTCTTGCAGTCATGAGGGAAGATCTGGGCTAAAAGCCAGGTGGCAAGTAGTAGTTGACTAGAAGCCAAGGGAAATCCTTCTTTGGATCCTTACTCGTGCATTTTTGGGATCAAGCACAGCCACACCTGACTCCATCCAAAAAGACCACAATCAACTAGGTGGCAGGGTGACCAGCCTATGTAGGTATGGAAAGGATCAGCACTCCCTAAATCCATCCTGTTCATAAAAAGATGTCTTTATTACCAAAGACTTGGGAAATCACTTCAAGCGTCAGTCATAATGGAGAAAGAATAAATCTATCCCTAGGTTCAAGTTGCTCAGAAGCATTAGCATGCAAACTGTAGTATTCAAGTATTTTTTTTTCCAGATAAAACTTCAAATACCAAAATGCAGGAAAATGAACTACTAGTTTTAATATGTGGCCCTTCCTCGTTACAGCAGCTCCCCTACTCATTAGTTAATGTTGATTTTAAAAGAAAGAAAAGTTATTTGCTTCACTGACTGCAATAATTCTTTGGACTCCATCTGGCATATAGGGATGATGAACCTTAAATTGCCACACAAAGCAAAATAAAGAAAAGATGCATGACCTGATTAAATTTATGCATCCACTCATCAGTGCATGATAAAAATAAACAGGCAAAGCGAGATTTCCAACCAGGCATAAAGGAATTAAACAGGAATGCAATTCTATAAATTCCTCCATTTTCTAACTCATCCGTGAGTTGCAACCAACTTCACTTATGCTTCATCTTGAATTGAATGGTTACTATCTATTTCTATCAGTATTACTTTCACAAAAGCACCAGGCAAAACTAGTGCAGTAATAGAGCCCTATAAATCAGATGAGAAGAAACTTCTGTGTTAGCTTTTAACCCTCCAACAAGTGATGTCAAGGCTGCTTCAGGGAAAGTCAGAAGTCTTTGAAAGCTAAAAAGAAAGGAAGTGGGAATGGACACCAAAACTCTTATCTAATTCTAATGCAAACAACACATTTGTTTGCAGACTGAAGGTGTGGGCATTTGTTCAGTTTGCATTCCCAGTTCCTAAAATAGCCACTAAGCTTAAATTTGCATTAAAATAACCTAGCAATTTTTTTTCAACAATAATAAATTACTGGCTTATGCTTTTTGTTCTTCCTTTCTCTTTCAGTATCTGTGAAAATATATATGTGAAAATGAGGGCAAATATGCCTGTTTTAAAAATACATTTGGTAACTCCAGAAGTTCTTGAACAACAAAAAAAAGTGTATTTATATGTACCTTATATGTACCTTCCAATTTAAAAAGCGTTTTAACTTAAAACATTCCTTGGCTGAATCTCGATAGAAAATGATGGCATGGCCCAGACAGAATAATCCTAAATAGTTTCAAATTTACCTTCTATAGTTTCTATAGGCAAATTACTAAGATAAACCATATATAAACAGTCAGTATTTTTATTTTAAAAATACACTCATCTTCACTTGAACAAGTTACCAAAAGCCGTTTATCAATCTGGCTATGGAACTGGCCAATCCTATCATTAGACCAAATGAACAGTAGGTCCTGAAAGGAAAAAATAGGTTTGCGTATGTGTTCCATGCGGCTTGTCAATTCAAATTCAAACTCAAATCTTTATTGTCAGTGTACAACATACGTACAATGAGATTGGTTGAGCTCCCTCAGTGCACCCCTCCCAACACAACTCACAGTGAAGACAGAAAATCCCGAACCCAATAAATCATATTAACAAAACACCCAGTCCTATTGCACCAGTGTGAACATGTTACATGTTGCGCCGGCTCTGCAGAACATCATACTACATAGTTATGATGTTATTTCTCATTCAGGAGTCTGACAGCCCATGGATAAAAACTTGTTCTTCAGTCTGTTTGTGTGGCTGGCTATACTTCTATATCTCCTTCCCGATGGTAGGAGGGTAAAGAAGTGATGACCAGGGTGAGAGTCGTCCCTGATTCCCATTGTCTCTGACCAATGTTGGAAGATTAAACTGTCAGTTTAGTTTGTTTTCCTAACTCTTGGCCTTGACAACAACACACCTTGGGCTAGGTTTACTAAGGTTTACTTCTTCAAATGGTCTCTGTGCTCTGAGAATGACTCCAAAGGTAATGACAGAACTGGAAGTGTCCCCTGTATTTCATGGAAATATGCTATTCAAGGGGGAATGGATGTACGAACACTGATAATGACATTGCATTTACTCTCCTTATATATCTTTCCTAGGACTTTGGGCTTGGCTGCACTGCATTCAGATGGAGTTTTTGTTCAAATTTACAATTTGATTGCATTTAACAAGACAGACAAAATATTTGCACATTTCCGAGAGTGTAACACTTAACCTATATTTATGACATTCTATACACTTACACAATTTGGAGAATTAATTCCTTTGCAAAATGTTATTCTTTTTAAAAAATATCCTAATAACCGAAGATTCAGTTTTGGTCACTGTAGAAAGTGGTCTAAGAAAACATTTCCACAGCAAAGAAGGAACTAGAATCTTATTTCATCATCTCTCATTCTATTTAGTTACTTTTTCTATTCAGTTCAGTTTAATTCTATGGTAGCTTAAAAAATCGATTTCCAGAGTTCCCTTGCTCCACAATAATTAGCAATTTGTGGCATATTGATAGCATTTGCCGCTAAGGGTGAGAATTTTACCCCATCACAAAAATTTGGTAGTACTGGTCAGAACAGTTATGAGATATGATACATTAAGGAAAAAAAGTTGATTATGAAACAGAATTAATCATACAATATAATATATTTCATTCTATAGAAAAACTCAGCTAGTATTTGCAAAATCTGAAAAAATGAAAAAGGAACACAATATAAATGCAGCTACTGAATTAGGAGGAAGCATACGCACCACAAAATCACAGCAAAGAGTAACCTCTGACTATAAGAGTTTGTGCTCCTCTTTTGAGATAATTTCGGCTCTTGTATTAAGGATTCATTGCCTTTAATAACTATAGACCAGGCATGTTGAAAAAGGAAAATATGGAGCTGACATTCCTATCCTGCTCTCTCTATATCTGGTATTTTTTTCTTGTCAAACCTGATTATGGCATGAAAAAAAATATAACATACCTATTAACAAAATATGCAGCTCACATTTGGAACTCATTGACCCAAGGTATCAAGGCCAATAGACACAAATTAGGGCCAGGTTTACACACGCACGCACGCACACACACACACACACAATCTATCCATTTTCATTCTAAAGGTTTTCCTAATCCTTTTGCTGCTGCAAGGGGGAAAAGAATGAGCAAATTGTTCATTCTGGTATTTCTCTTGTATCTTTCTTCTTCTGAACCATTTAAAGGGACAGGAAGGGGCAAATGGGTAAAAGAAGCAAATCTTAAAAGGAGAACTACTTTGAGAAAAAGTTTTACATTTGCCCTGAGAACATCTCTAGACCAAATGCAACACAGTCTTGGAATTAGTGGACTTGTAGGAGACTTGCATAGAAACTTTAAAAAAAACTTACCTGTTTGCTATAATAAATAGGTTTATTTCATTTTATAACAGAACAGCTTCCTATTTGGTTTTGCTCTCCTCTGCCCTTTTCACTAGCAAATGTAATGTCATGTACAAGTTTAAGAACAGGATAAATGGTGGTAGTGCCGTATTTCCTGTTTCCAACTACACATGGAGAACTTACAGAGAGATGGCAGGGACTCTCCAAGGAAACAAGAATGGCAGCTCCCCAGAATAGGAGGACCCCGCCTTTTGGTGGCTCACAAGAAGTGAAGACCTGTGAATTCCCAACTAAAATTATTGCTTCATTTTGCACATCGCCCACCCCCACCCCACCCCACCCCCGCCCCAAGAGCTTAATTGCAGAGTGCTGGCTTCCTGAAGCAGGTGGCTCATCCGCCAAGATACCCTCCTCTGCCTGTGTGTCTTGGACTTCAGCGCTCAAATCGTTTTGTGTACCACCACCCTCATGACAAGCAAGCTGGCAAAGATGCAGGAGCCACACTGAGCCTGGCAATTCCTCACTTCATGCCGCTGTCTCCCTGGGAGCCAGCACAAAAAGGCTTTGAAAGCGTGTAGCCACCGGCTTTCATTGAGACTCCGGCATTAACTTTTCCCCTTTCCCCCTTCAGTAACTTGCTGCAGGAGCAGCAGCAGCAGCAATATCATTTCAGCTTTGCAGTTCTCACACACGTGCTTCTGTTAGCCTGTCATCCCCATCAGCAAATAGCTCCTTCCTCACCTGGTGCTTTAGGAAAGGTGGCCCACTGACCTGTTCTTGGGGGCAAGGTCTCCCTTGGCTGCTCATTCCTGATATCTTAGGGCGTTGCAAGCACTGCTGCTGCTCCTGCTTGCTGCTTTCTTCCCATCCAGTCCTGCTGCTTCTGGGGTGATAATGCGCTTGCCTCTTACTCATGGACTTGGCATTACTTTCAGCTCAGTTCCTCCAGCACCATGCTGCCCCCGCCTGCCCAGTCCCCTGCGTGCCCTACCGGGAGCCCATCAGCATTCTGTACCCAGACACATAGCTCTGCAGCTGGTTTCTCCGTTTCTTTTTCTCCGCTTCCTTTCCTGTAAGTCTTCCTGCACCCCGCATGGTAGTGTAAGAGCCCTCCACGTTTGAAATCTTATCAATAACCTCTCTTCGCTTGCAGGAGGCAAAATTTATCTCCTGTCTATTCTACCAAATTGATGTAGACAGGGAAACTGTTCGGGCCAAACTATGTAATATCTGGAATAACTGTGGCTGAATTTTCCAGTATTTTGTCTTTCACTGAAGAGTAATTCAGAAAACGCCCCATTAGAACAAAGCAAACTCACGGGAGAAAGGAGCTTTTTACATTAATTTCACACATACTTTTCCTGATTTAAAGTGTGCATGTGCACACATGAACCTTATTTGGCTTTCTGGAGGCTATATTTAAATTGATCCAAAATGAATGAAAATAAATATTATCAGAAGATAAGATAGTAGGATCCAGCAAAATCTACAAATAGAACTAGGGCTAGGGATATTAATAGCATAGTTATTTCTGCAGAAGTATTTGTTTAGATATAAATGTTGAAATAATTACTCCCACAAAAAGAGAAATTTAATATTTTTATACAGTGAGGAAGAATATGACTCAGACTTGGTACCTATTCCCTTTATTGGGAAGTCACTATAAATAAATAGGCAACTTCAAACCATTGCTTTCTCTTCGATTGTTCTTACAATGAACATAAGCAGTGTCCTACTGGTTGGATCCCTAGCCCATCCATTCTGGCAGCCTGTTTTCATAATGGCCAACCAACTGCAGAAGGAAGCCCGCTAGACTACCTGCACATGGCCTTTAGAGGTTTTCACCGCCATTAAGGCTAATTGACTTCCTTCAATTGGTCCAATCCTTTTTTGAAGCCAGCAAAGCTGGTGGCCAACATCACATCTTGTGGTACTGAATACCAAAGTTGAATTACATATTGTATTTTTAAAAATCCTTTTGTCTATCATGTTTCTTGTAGGATTCAATTTCATTGCATGAACTTGGGTTGTGGTCTTTTGAGAAGGGGAAAATAGCTTTTCCTTGTCCGTTTTATCTTTTGTGCACCTATAATACTTTAATCATGTCCTTTATTCACTCAAGTGAATTTATTCACTTCCTTTTCAGACCAAATAGCCCCATATGTTGCAATCTTTCCTCGTAGAGAAGCTGCACCAGCTCCTTGATCATCTCAATTATCTTCAATATTCCAGATGTGGCTTCACCATTGATTTATAAAAGGACATTGCAATATTAACATCTCATTTTCAGTATCCTTCCTTATTATCCCAAACATGTTATTGGCTTTAAAAAAAACAGATGCACACTGTGTTGACGTCTTCATTTAACTTTTTACCATGACTCTGTTCCATTTCAGCAGTCTCTAAGTCACTGCTGGCTCTAATTCCATTAATTTGTACGAGCGCTCAGGATTTTTGGCAGCAATGCACATCACTTTATATTTGCACTCTTCTATTTTCCAAGCTGGATGGTAATAGTTTTCAGACTGAGAACTGTCTTCTTACAAGTACTTGGACATTGGGATGCAAGAGTCCCAATCAAAGCAACCCAAGCAGAAGGCTCTCTAGTCTCTTCAACACACCCAAAGAAGGTAGTCCGAGGGTTTTAGACAGAAGATATCAGAGAACAAACTTCAGGCCTCTTTCATGCGAAGTGTAGGCTCTGCTACAGTTCCTACTTTATTACAGAGAATGTGGGTATTGTTGTGGTCCGCCAGCAGCCTGCGAAGCTGGCAGTGGAGTTGGACAGCAATGAGGCTGAGGAAGAATATGGGCCAGTCCTGGAGGCTGGGGAAGGCCCGGATGAGGGCTCTGCATCTGAGGCAGAGATGGGGCAAGGCCATCGGGGAGTGATGTGCGGACTTCGGAGCCTCCAGAGGCTGACAGTAGAGGCAGAGGAACAGGAAGTGCCTGTTCCTAGTGCACATATGAGAAGAGCTGCCAGAAGGCAGGAGTAGATAAAGCAGAGAGGACGACTTGGGATTGACCCCTCCCATAAGGCTTAACAGACCAGCAACAGGTCTTGGCTTCTTTGCTGGAAAACAACGTTGAGAAAATTGCTTCTTGTTTCACTGTATTCATTTCTTGTCGGCGTCTTCTGCTTCTGAACTTTTGCCAAGAAAAGCTATTGGCAGTTTGCCTAATTATCCCAAGGCCAGTGATAAACTGAGGAATGGTGTTTTGAAGAATTTGCTTTAATTTAGTTTGGACTACGCTGAGAATGAGTTAATTCTCAGCTGTTCTAATAAAGTCTGTTTGTTTTCGAACTGTTTGTATTTAATACTAACTACTTGGGCCTGGGTCACAACAGGTATATAACAGTTGAAGCAACAGGCACCTACGATTTTAGCTGCAGGACAAATATGAAGGCCATAATCTGAGATGCAAAGAAAGTTCATGGTGCCATTGTATTATCAGTTAGAACTGAGAGAAGGAAAATCCTGAGCTCTATGGCTATATTGTATGGGGAACTTATTGTATCACAGACTGCTCAACCCTTTCTTGTCTACTAAGCACACATACACACAGTGCTGAAAGAGACAACTCAGCCATCTGATTTTGTTCTAATTAGGATTAATTATCTGGGTCCAGCTACTGACGACCATCCCAATTAGTCAGCTTTAACAAATGGAAAGAGAGATCATCTGCCTCAAAGATGGGCTCAGACCCCATATTGCGTCTGGACAAGGAGAAGGGTAGTAAGCAAGGAACGTCACCATCAAGCCCTCTACTTAGCTGGGCTGAGATATTCTTCAAGCTGGGTGCTCAGGGTTAGTGTCTCTGCATGCAGTTTGGTTTGGTTTCTTGGAACCAGGCGTGCTTGGCATACATTGAAGAATATAGCTTTACACAAGCAAGCTACATCATCAGCACTACCTCATTCACTGTGTTCATATGCTCCCTCCTCACAGGGCTATTTTAGGCTTGGCTGGTGCAGCCTGATCTTCCAAGGGCTCCTGCTTGCAAACACCTGTTGCAGGGCATCCTGAAAAGCCCAACCACTCCTAGAACTGATAAGAAGCTAGAGTTGCGAAGAGGTCGCTCAAAGACCTGTATATATAGAACACCACATTCTCTCTAAGGCTAAGGGTAATCTGGGTGATAGATGTGAACACCAAAGACTTGATGTTGAAAGTCAATACTCTTCTTTCCTCCCACTCCACATGGATGTATGTGTGACACTGTTTCATAGATTATATTCTGGACTGCTGGCTGAATTGGTAACAGCTAGCACAGTTGCTAATACAGTACTACAGGTAGTCCTCGACTTACAACAGTTCATTTAGTGACCATTCAAAGCAGTGGTGGGTTTCTACTGTTTTGCCCTGGTTTGGGCGAACCAGTAGTGGCGGCTGTGGGAGGCTCCACCCACCCGCCCGGATGTCATCACGGATGCTCTCGGATGTCATCACACGTGCACTCACAGTTCCAAACCGGTAGTGAAAGTAAGTGAAACCCACTACTGATTCAAAGTTACAACGGCATTGAAAAAAGTGACTTAGGACCATTTTTCACACTTATGACCATTGCAGCATTCCCCATGGTCACGTGATTTACATTCAGATGCCTTGACAATTGGCTCACATTTAGGAGGGTTGCAGTGTCCAGGAGTCATGTGATCCCCTTTTGCAATCTTCTGACAAGCAAAGTCAATGGAGAAACTAGATTCACTTAACAGCCGTGTTACTAATTTAAAAACTGCAGTGATTCACTTAACAAATGTGGTGAGAAAAGGCGTAAAATGGGGCAAAACTCACTTAACAAATTTCTCACTTAACAACATAAATTTTTAACTCAATTGTGGTCGTAAGTGGAGGACTACCTGTATAGGTTGAGGACTGTGAATTGGAAACCCACTCTAGACATGAGGGAGGAGGGCGAGATGAAGCCTGCAGCTTTCCTCTCTTTTACAGATGCAAAAGAGCTTTGCTGTGAAATAAATGCTTGCAGTTCAGAGTCCACAATACTAGACTGAACCAATAAGCTAATTAACAAATGCAAGTTTCCTATATTAGGGTTGACCAACAATTTATTTTGCAGAGCTTCATTCCAGCTTCTTCTATTCAATTCTCAAAGATTTCAAAGATCAAAGATTTCCTGATTTTGCAACTCAGTAGTTACAGAGTATAAAAAGGCTGGACTAAACTCATTACTGTACAAATACAGGTTAGTTAAGTACCGTGTAATCCAGGGGTGAAATTCACTTACCTTTCCTAACAGTTTGCAAATGTACGCGCGCCATCATCCATGCATGCACAAAGCCTTCTGCGCATGCGCAAAGGCTTAAAATCACCACAAAAAAGCGACGTCATGACATTCGCGTGGGTGGGCGGAGCTTCCTGCAGCTGCCGCTACCGGTTCGCCCAAGCCGGTTAGAACCGGCTGAATTTCACCCCTGGTGTAATCCCCACGTTCACATAGACCACCTCTTTAGTGACCTCTGTAACTAACTAAATCAGAAATATTTAGTTTAGTAGCAAATTTGTGAGGATGAATCTTAATGTTATCATCTTGATTTATATGTCCCTGATTCCAAGATGGGATGAAGAAAAGTGAGGAGCATGATCTAAGTGGAAAGGGAAGTGCAGGTCTTAATAGTATGAATTTAAAGTAAGATATCCCAGTTTGTTTTCTTCTGACGGTCATCATCTCTAGCTGCATCTCTTCTTCTTCTTCTTCGCATCATGACGGCCATTTCTATGGTAACAATTTACAAGGTCACCTTGCACAAACCAGACCATCTGGTGACATTCAAATAGTGGATAAGAGGGTGAATGAAAATGACACACCGACGATTTAGATTTACCCCAAAATTTGGATATATTCCAAGAATATAGAAACTTTATCCTCTCCTTGAGTTCTGATCTCAGCACAGCTTGCTTTGGCTTTTTTATTAGGGAGAGTTGCCTAGTCAGCCTATGACAGAATGTTAAGCTTTCCTGCTCCCTTCTATGGCTTCAAGCAGCCCAGATGTTTCCTGAACATCAACATCAAGAAGCCCAATGAAGCATGAATGCAACAACAGACCATCACAGTAAAATGTGAAGAGGGAGGGGGGGCAGGTATATGCCAGATGAGGTCTGGGGGACTACCATAGCTACACATAGATGGGCTCTGGTGTGGAGCCAGTTGTTACAAGATGCTAGACTTGACCAGTCTCTTGCTCTGTATGACCTTGTTTCCACTGATGCAGGAAAAGCAGATAGGAACACCAGCAGTTTTTGATGCGATCAGTAGGGGGAGCTAGTTAGATTAGGCAGAAAAAAAATTCAATGCATAGATTAAAGAAATTTTCTGCTGTTCACTATAGCAGCGACCCCCAACCTTTTGGGCACCAGGGACCAGAGGTTTTTCCACAGACTGAAGGGACATGGTTTTGCATGCTGCCTGCATCCCATGGATGGGGCTTCACATATTTGTGCAGCCCGGTTTCTGGCATGTTGCGGCCCGGTCTCGTTCTACAGACCAGAGGTTGGGGACCCCTGTACTATATATAGTACAGTAATCCAACACTGCATGCTTTTTGATATTAAACAAGCTATAGGACCATGTATCCAAATCACAACATCACTCTCCAGAATATATTGTAAATGCAAATATATGTCTGTATGCACCACACTGACATGTATTCATGTATTTAAGTAATTACTCTTTTAAAAAACCCTGTGTGTTCATTAATAAACATGTGTTAAGACTAAAACTTGCAAACTATAATGAATTATCTTCTAAGGACTGCTTTGAATTGCCTACCATAACATAGATTTAGAACTTCTAATTTGTTTTTCAGATCAAACATTGAATTTTAAGTTTGCTTTTGACAATATTTAATTTTGCTTCTGTCAGAAATTAATTTTATAATTTGGATCCCACTTTTTGGTTCCTAGGCTGCAGCATTACTATTTTATTTAAACGGAATAGTTCAGGCACATTAAATTGTATTATGAAATCTGCTATATATCCCAGTCAAATTCCTTTGAGATTGGAGCGGGTTATAAAGCATTGTAAAGTGAATAAAAAAAATAGGCAGGAAAAATAATAAATATTAAACTGTAAGTAAAACACAGATCACACCTGAGTAAAAGAAACTACAAAGAAGGGCTTGTAAAAGCCATTTTCCCACATGCTATGTCAAGGCATTTCATAAATTCCTCAAAAATCAGTTGCCTGCTATGAACTATAACAAAATATATGAGATGGCAGTCTCAGACATCAGCATATAGCCAGATGCATGGGGAGAGAGAGTACTAAGGACATTACACAGGGAGGGAAGGAATATTTTACAACAGAGCCACCTAATAGCCTCACACAGAATCACTGAATTATCCAAATCATAGGACTGGAAGGGAGGTTAGAGATTGTCTAATCCAACACCCTGCCCAATTGCAGCAGGTCTTACATCTTCCTGGAAAAATGATTTTCCAATCTTTTCATGAAAACTCCAGCATGTTTACAATTGTTTAAGAATAGACTTGAATTATTGCTTTTACTGACATTTATCGTAAACTTTACTGAAATCTTTATTACTTATATAAGCTGGAAAACATAATTTTGCTGATACCATTAACAAGAACAATAAAAGGGCAATATTGGAATTCCTTACAAATTTAGGTTTTACTTGAAAACAGCTGTGTGGCTTTCAGCACAAGCAGCATTTTATAGGCAGGAAATTATAAATAAATGACTAACTTATCATTAGGTACTATAATTTTTTTCAAGGAGATTGTAAAACAAAATCAAGAGAAGATTTGACAATCGATTTTTCAGTGGTTTTTTTAAATATACAATTATCAAAAAGAGTTAAAATGGATTATAGTTTTTGTTTTGAATAATGTAAAACTGGGTTTGAAACAGAATTATGCACTAATGGTGAATATGTTATTGCTAAAATGTATACACTTTTGTTCAAATATGAGAACAAGATTAAGTAAAAGAATGTATGTCAAAATGATCTAAAAACTTTGATCACAATATACAAATGGACAATGGGAAAATATGTGGCTGAAAAGATTGAAATTTAAATTATGTTCTAACCTTAAAGAGAATCTTTACAAAATGATATATTGTTGGTATTTGATATCAGAGAAATTTTCTAGAAGGTACAAAGGTATTTCAAATTTTTCCTGGAAATGTGAACAAGAGGGGACATTACCATCTTTGGTGGTCACGTAAAAAAGCCAAAAAAGTTTGGATACAAATACATATATTAATTCAGAAGATTTTACAGATGAAAGTACAACTGAAACCAGAGGTTTTTTCTTTCATAGACGAGCAACTAGAAAAAGTCATAAAGTTGGAACTTTATGTTTATATGTGACAACTGCAGTGAGACTATTGTATGCTCAAAAGGGGAAAAGTTTGATATTCCCCACATTGAAGGAATGACTGGTGAACATGCTGGAGCTTTCAGAGATGGCTAAATTGACTTCCTTGGTCATAGAAAAGACAATACCCACATTTATGGCTGGGAATCCTGAATAGACTTTTTTGGGGGCATAAAACAGGAAAAAAATCACTTATGACATGTAGTTTTTATGATAGAAAAAGTTAGCCATTTCGTAATCATACTGTAAGAGATAATTTTGCAATCATATTTATATTTACTGTAGAGGAAATCAGAAGCTTCTTTCTGTTTCTTTTTATTCTTTTCCACCACTATTTTTTCCTTTTTTCCTCGTATCTTTTTTCATTTGTTTTCTCTATTTCATATTAGTTTGTGTTAGTTCTTATGTTCTCTTTAAAACCTTCAACAAAATTAATTTTAAAAATATGAGAATTCCTTATGACAAGACAGAGGGATGGCCACTAACCTAGATAGCTTTAAAAGGGGATAGAATCAATTCATTACTATCTCCAAATTTCAGTTGCTGGGAATATCTCCTACTTGTGAACACACCAGTGGTATCATGTTGGTTACTGAGAGAAAGAAAATGCTGGATGAAGATTGGCCTTAGCTTGATTTAACAGAGCTGTTCTTACAAAATCACCCAAAAAGCAAAACAAAAACAAAAAAAGTCTTTCCTCTTAAAATAAATGAAATGGGAAAATAGTTTTAGCTTATTTACACTATGCAAGTTATACCAATACCATAATATAAAGAGACACACATTTGGGGTAGAGGTGATGGTGGAATTAAACACCTCGCTTTCCGGTAATTACTATCATGTCACAACAGCTATCAGTTGTTTTCTAGCTTATGCGGCAATTCAAGGGCTATTTGAAATAACTGAATATACTTATGCAATCACTTGTCTAACATAAAGAACCTCCAGCAGAGACTCATGAGATCTAGGATAGTTCCTTCAACTCTTTATCAAGGGGAAGATTGAATTTTTATTCAGTATTAATAAAACAATAACCATGAGCTATAGCATAAAATGAGATACAAATCAGGAATGCAAATATTTTTAATCTGCAACTGGCAGCCTTCTTGAGCCATGACAAATATCAGACCAGAAGTTGTTCAAACATTCAACATGCAAAGAACATTACAAGATAAGCAATATTACTGATTAAAAAACAAATATGCATGTACCAACAGATCCGAGAGGTATGGTAGACAAAGATAGGACAGAAAATTCAATCCATGCTGTATCTTTAGTTTAGGAATGTTTCACCACTACAGAAATATTATGACCACAACCGAAACTGGAAATTCTGTTGGTAAGGCATGTGGTCATTAAGCGAGTCACACCCTGTTTTATGACCTTTTTTGCCACTGATTGTTCACGGAAGCACACAATTGTAAAGTGAATCAAGCTTCTCTCACTGACTTTGCTTGTCAGAAGCCAGTCAGGAAGGTCATAAATGGCCATCATGCGACTCCAGGATGCTGTTATAAATATCCGTTGGTTGTCAAGCACCCTAATCATGATCACGTGATGGTCGTCACTTTTTTCAGCACCATCGTAACTTTGAACAGTCACTAAAACAAATGGTCGTAAGTTGAGGACAATCTGTATTATACATTTTGCTGTAGTAAGGCAGCAGGCTAGAAACTAAGGGACTATGAGTTCTAGCCATGCCTGACACACTAAGCCAGTTGGATGACTTGTGTCAGTCTCTCCCTCAGCCCTCAGATGCAGACAGTGGTGGGATTCAGCCAGTTCGCACCTATTTGGGAAAACCGGTTGTTAACTTTCTAAGCAGTTCGGAGAACTGGTTGTGAAAAGAAATCTTATTTAGTTTTTTTCCACTTTACAGGGCTAATCCTGTAAGGAAGGCAGGAAGGAAACATTCTGGTGTTGTTTCTAGCCTAATCTTTATTGCCCTGCTTACAGAAACTGCCTCTCTGCTTAACCCTTATTACATTGTAACCGATAAGTCGAAGTGCCCATCAATGTGAGTGGCATTGAGTTGGCCACGCCCACACGGCCACATGACCACTGAGTCATCCTACCCAGCTGGTCATTAGGACAGAGTTGTTAAATTATTTGAATCCCACCACTGGATGCAGACAACGGCAAAACATTTCTGAAAACTTGACAAGAATCAACACTGATTCAAATGTACCAAAACAAACAAACAAAAACATTAGGAGGATTAGTCACAATAGCACACACTAAGAAAAAGATACTTCACAGTTGTATTTATTATTAAATTTGTATGCCACAAGCCACAAACTCTGTATCATTATTCATAATATCATGAATGTTTATTCAGAAGTCCATTCTATTTTTCAGAGAATTATTCTCAGGAAAATCTCATAGATGGTACCTGTGCAACTTAACCATATGTGTGCCTACTTAAGCCACTTGTCACCCAATGCCATTACTGTAGGGTTGGAACCTTAACTGATATTTAATTATAAAATAGTAGTAATGATCAGTTAAAGATAAGGGGATGCTATGGCTCAGCAGTTAAAGATGAAGCTGACAGTCTGGGTTTGAGACCCGAGTACTGCACAACGGGGTGAGCTCCCATTACTTGCTCTAGCTCCTGCCCACCTAGCAGTTTGAAAGCATGCAAATGTGAATAGATAAATAGGTACCACTTTAGTGGGAAGGTAACAGCCTTCTGTGCACCTTGATATATAGTCATGCTGGCTACATGACCACAGAAGTGTCTTTGGACAACACTGGCTCCCTCAGCTAAGAAACAGAGATGAGCACTACCCCTTAAGAGTCAGACACAACTGGACAGGGGAAACCTTTGCCTTTTTTTATTATAAAATATTTATGATGGCAATGCTTATTGGTAGCTCTAACAAACAAGCAAGTAACATATATAAAAAAGTCAGAGGAAGTTGATTGGGAGCTCCTGGTATTCTTTCCTGTGTTCCCCCATTCAAGTAATAACCAGGTCCAATCCTGCATAGGTTTTCAAGATCAGCTAAAGTCATCTAGGTGCTTCCATATAGTGAAACATCAGCCATTTTACTTTTAAAAAGTTAAAGAAATGAAGCTATTAAAGTAGTAAAACTAAAATATATATGTTCATACATTCATTTATTTTTAAAGATTATATTGGTATTAGATATGAACACATTAGGAAGATTAAAATGCCCATATTAAAAGACATATATATTTAATCAAAATTAAATACAGCTATATTTAGTTTGATTACTTAGTATAGTACCACAGTTAGCACAATTAATATATACAATATTTTATTAAAATATTTCAAAATTCTTGTAATAAAATTATGGAATAATGTCCGTGTAATTTTAAAACTTGTCTATTACAAAAGAAAGGTCCCATTATCTACATTTATGTGTTTTAAATTCTCTGGAAAGAACCTGGCAATGAATGTTTATACCAGAATAAACAATTACAGACTTGTATTTCTTAAAATATCTTGAACACATATTTCAGAACATATAAAACTTGAAGTTATTTCACATATCTAAAATCCATTTTGTTCTACTCACCAAAGAACTACAACATGCTTGTAGTTAATCTAATTTGGATATTATGAAATAAACTGCATGTCACTCAATGTCTCTCATAATGGGGGTGGGGGGTGGGTATGAAAAAAAGCTTATCAACCCTATCATATCAACCCTATCAGGATCTGCATATAATCTCATGATCTAAAGCTCAAAAGTTATCCTGCATTGTGATTTATCTTCTGGAGGGAACAGAGGACATTAAAAAGAAACATACTTCCAATCAAATATTGTTTCCTCTGAATTTCACACTGAATCTATCTGCTGGGGTGCAGCAGGGAAAGGTTTCTCTGCTTAGAGAAAACAAAGGCTGATGGTATAGAGTTCTCCCTTCCTGCAGCTGTTAAACACATCTTGCCACATCAGAGAATCCAAGCGTGTTGGTGCTCGAACATCTGTTTTCATAGAGAAATCTCCTAGGTTATAAACTCTTGAGCGTTTGCATAAAATCTTGATTTTACTCAACCTGACTTAAGAATGGATACATACGGTATAATGACATTAAGTGAAGGGGATGTTCTGCTTCTTAGCATCAGGTACAATTTTACATTGAGAGAGATCTCCATTTTCGATTACAAATTACAATTCTGTAGCCTTGAAGATTTCTGTCAAGCAGTATTTGCAAACTTGGTGGCTACATTATACTGCTTTTTGAATGCAGATAAATAAACATCCTTTCTAAAGTTTCCAATTTAGCTTGCTCTTACTTGCAAATGTATATCAATAATTTAGCATCCTTCATGATGATGAGGTCAATATGTCTGTTATGCACAAAATTACGTTCAATATATGAGCTAATAAATAAGTGAAAATAAAATATAGTTTACTTTGTTTTTTAACCTAGGACAGCTGTTACCACTATTTCTCACACATTGGACTCTACCTCAAAGGATGATTGTAGAGAACATAGTGGATTTTTAAAAATGTTTTTGGACTTGAGATTTTTTTTATAATGTTTTTTGAACTTGAAGTGATATTACTGGAAGAGGTGAGAATGAATATTTGGAGAGAATCCCCCTCCGCTTGCATTATTACTATATGAAAATCATCAGGCTCGGCAATGCTGTGGAGCAGGGGTGGGTTCTAAATTTTTTTACTACCGGTTCTGTGGGCGTGGCTTATTTTGTGGTGTGGTTTGATGGTCATGTGACAATTCTTTAGGATTTAGCAGAGGTACTGGTCTACCAGGCTTTTAACTGCTTGCAGAGCTGTACCGGTCTACCCATTTGTTCTTGGAGCGTTCCGGTCTACCCATTTGTTTTTGGAGGCACCAGTCTACTCATTTGTTTTTGGAGGCACCAGTCTACCTATTTGTTTTGCGAGCGCACTGGTCTACCACCACATTGCCTTTTAACACTGATCAGCTGTAAGGTGGCCCTTTGAAGCCCCCTGGCAAGAATTTAAACAGTTTTTTTCCTTCTAGCGGATCAGCTGGGACTCGGGAGGCAGCGAACAGACTGGGGGCAGGGCCAAATAAAAGGTAAGAATAACGCGGGGGGGGGGGGGCGAGAGGACCCAGCTCCCAAACAAAGAGAACCGGTTCGGTGACATCATATCGTCACCGCTACCGGCTCGGCCGAACCCGGAGGAACTCACCACTGCTGTGGAGGTTTAGCAGAAGAAGTACCGGTAACTATCAAATAAAATCAACCAAGTCTTAATGTTTAGCAATGCTAAATAAGCTAGTATTTTTGAGATACTAGTCTGAACTCCAGACAAGGATTAAATATTTCATCCAGATTCCAGAAGGCAAACTGTAGGACCCCTGACTAAAACAAACAGAAGGATACCAGCAGTAATAGCACAATAAAGAATGGAGCAACTGGTAAATTGGGAGTTTACAAAGCCACTGCTGGCTTTGAGTGTTTATTCATCTTAGAGGTCAGAAAGATTTTCTCATACATTTTCTCACACACAGCATCCCTGTGGGTCTACACTGACCACCACTATCACCACATCATAATACTGAGGCATTAAAGTATATGGGTGCCAAGAGAGACTGATATGTGTTTGATGACACATGGCCAGGCAACTTAAGCTCCATCTGTCCTAAATTTCACTTTAAACTTCAGGAACAAGAGCAACTAGTCAGTAGCAATAACTGTCTTCTGGGGAGGGAAGGTATTTTCCCCAAGTATGGAATGTTAACTCTATCTAGCTCCCCCATTCACAGGTGGAAGTTTTGTCCCTGTCATTCTGGAGGATGCAGAGAAGTGGCCTGTGCCAGGCACATACATCCTAAGGCTATTTTCTCAGGCCCTGCTGACGATTGGGCATCAATTCTCCAGGCCTGCTCAGGCAGAAAATCCACATCAACCCCCCTCTCCATCTTATTATTCCAAACAGACATACTTCCGCAGCCCAATAAAGACTTAGCACCCCCTCTGTGTGTGTGTGAGTGTGCGCAGGAGATGGCTTGGTCAGGGGCCAACAAGCATGAGCCAAGGCTGTTTCTGAAATCTCCACAAACAAATCCAATGTCTCACATTAATTCACAACCTCACAACTCAAGAGCGTAACCCCCTTGCATTGACTCTGAAATAAACACAACACCATGGTGGCCCCTGCTCCTTTGCCACCTAAAAATACTCCAAAAGATGCTTTAAGCACCCAAGCAGACAGAGAAACTGCTCAAACGTCAGGAGCCACTGGCTGAACTGTTGTGCCAGCAAAAGCAATGGCAATTCCAAGTACAAAACATCATGTCCTTAAAATAAGCAAGCAAAAATGGCACAAACTGGTGATGGGGGGGGGGGAGAGTTGGAAATGCCCCTCTTTAGAAAGTGTTCGCATACACTTACTTACACACACACTTTCCAGGAGTGTCAAAGAAACAAAGAGAATTTGTGTATGGATCTCAGCACTGTGAAATAGACAACTGTCTTAATGTTTCAGGATTCATGCCAGTCAGTAGCATTCCCTATAGTTACTGGGTTTTCTGATACTGATTTAAGCAGTATCAAACTCTGGATTGTTTCTCCAGAAGATGTCACTCTGCAGCAACTCTGGAACTGGTTTTCTTCCTACACTATCTGAGTCTTCAACTCACTGTAGACAGCCTAGAGCAGGGGTCTCCAACCTTGGCAACTTTAAGACTTGTGGACTTCAACTCCCAGAATTCCTCAGCCAGCTTTGTTGAGGAAATTCTGGGAGTTGAAGTCCACAAGTCTTAAAGTTGCCATGGTTG
>WNWU01000004.1:18833798-18958711 GCA_012654045.1 Ptyas mucosa
CTGCTTTGCTGGCTGAGGAATTCTGGGAGTTGAAGTCCACAAGTCTTAAAGTTGCCAAGGTTGGAGACCCCTGGCCTAGAGGGATGCTCTAACTAGCTGGAGCCCCAGCTTTGTCTATCCAGACTCAGGAAGGAAAAGGATGGACAGAGCTGTTTTTCTCAAGTTTACCTATCCTTCACCTATCCTGATATTAGCTATGCTAAGTTAGTCTTATTTGTTCACTGGGGTGGAGAGAAACCAAGACAGCAAAATCTGTTTTGGAATCTGCTTGCTGTCACTTAAGATTTTTAAAAAAACTCTTTCCCTCCCTCCCTTTATCCCCCTGGCATAAAATTCCTATAAAAATGATATGTAACAAATATTTGGCAAACTGTAACTTTTCATCTCTCTCCCACAAATACACACACTTTGTAAAAGAGGAATGCTTTGTCAGATTTTTTATGGATCAATTTCCAAGATTCAGCAAGTAGTGGAATAAAAATGTTCCGAAGTTCAGATTTATAGAAAAGATAAATATTCAAACCTCTGTTTCCTGTGCCTCAAAACACTAAAATTTTGTTATCACTGATTGTTCCACTGTAATACTTAAAATCTGTACAGTAATAACAGTTATACATGTTTGAAGCTATAACAGCATCCTATTCTATCTCAATCTATGTTTTGACTTCCTAAAGGATTTATTGCCTGCTGTAGCTCCCTTCAACTCTTCATTAGTTGGCAAACCAGGTCTCTCTTTTTCATCATCTTTTTTGCAAGTCACTGTTCAGAATATGGAAAAAATATTGAATTCTGCATCTCTGGATACAGCAGGATTTGTATTTACTCCTCTGAGTAGGGCAACTGGATTTAGCAGCCAATTTCTTTAGCCAGGATGATCTGATTTGGCCATACTGGCTCTTTTAGTATTAATTCTGTGTACGGGACAGTGGAGTCTTATTCCCAGACCAATACATTGCAAAGTAATTGAGTCTATGAAGCTAAGGTGCTGTATTCTTAAAATCTTGCCACACTTCAGCTAATTTTTCTCTTTTCTTGTACTTCCTTGGTTTATTAGAACTGGATATATTTTAGGAGACTAAAATGATGTGGGGAATTGTGAGGAATTAATTCTTCAAAGGCCAGGATAAAAATCTTCAGTATGTTGGAAGAAATATAGGCAATTCTAATACTGTATAAGTAGTCCTTGACTTACAACCATTCATTCAGAAACTGAACAAAGTTACTGCAGCACTGAGAAAAGAGATTTATAACCAGTCCTCACACTTACTACCATAATAGCATCCTCATGGTCATGTGATCCAAATTTGGGCACTTTTTCCACCAGCATATATTAACAACGATTGCAGCATTTCAGGGTCATGTGATTGCCATCTGCAATCTTCCCACCTGGCTTCCAACAAGCAAAGTCAACGAGGAAAGCCTTTGATTAAGCTTTACAACTGCATAATTCACTTAACAACTGCAGCGATTTCCTTAACAACTATGGCCACAAAAAAAAGATTGTAAAATCAAATGCAACTGACTTAATAACCACCCTACATAGCAATAAAAATTCTGGCACCAATTGTAAATTGAGAACTATGTGTATAAGAATGAGGACAGTGAAGTGTTGCAATTTTTTTAAGTGGGAGGGTGAATGGGCCAAATGCAAGAAGAAACATCTTCATGCTTCTGTTTTGGGAGCAAAAGTCTGACATGAAATATTAAAAGAGAATATCAAAAACCCACAAGAAGCTATGAATAAATACATGCTTTAGCAATGGTTTGCAAATGGCCACAGCAAACTAAGAGTGTCAGTGGATTGTATGTAAGCATGTGTTTGTTGAATCAGGCAGGACAGCAGACATATGGCTGTGGTGCAAGTCCCATCCCTTTGTTCTGTGTCACATGCACATCCAAAGATGTATGGCTCGCATCACAACACTCTGCCTGCCATCTTATCTATTCTGCTTATTCCCCAAGTTTGCTTTTGTGACTGACCTTTTCTGGGCTTGGAAGCTAAGCAAGGTTGGGCCTGATAACCATTAGGATGGGAGACTTTCAGGGAATACCAGGGCTGCAACTCAAACTGGAAAGTTGAAAAGCATATCAAAGTATTGTTGCTAAAAACTTACTAGGAATTGAACTCTTTTACTCTTAGACAGGCTATCGTCCAACATATTCCTTACTTGTGAATGTAAGAGAGTCCGCATGATTATAGCTCTTTAACCACACAAGAGCCCCACCCCCAGAGTTGTTGAGTGACACTGAACATCCTTTTTCCTCCAAAACAACAGAACAGCTGACCAAACTGGGATCTTCCCATATACATGATATGGGAACTGTGACTGTAGAATTCCTAACAGCAGTCCTACGACATCTTAGAGAACATTTAGTTGGAAAAGGCAATATAGGCTTAAAATAGTTACCCAAATCTGAGTGTTATTCTGTATCTAACTCCATTTGCCAACAAGGCTATCCAGTTACTAATAATCTCTACAGTGTTTGTCCATTATGCTCCCTAGAAAAAACATCAAGGAAAGGGCTGCATAGTGGTGCTGATCTAAATGCTACAGTTCACTTAATTAGGAAGTTAATTTCTTGATGTGTGAATATGTATAATAAAATGCAGAAATCAAAGCAAAATGTTGCATCATTCACAGTTTCATATTTATCTTATACTGCATTGTCCATGTTCAAACATCAGAATGGGGCCTTCTGTCACGCATTAGTTTTAATAAGATCCAGATACTGAAGAATTATTGAAAAGGGTCTGGATTACTAAAAATTTACTTGTAGAGCAAAATCCAAGTCACAAATGGGCCAAATTGAGTTGCAATGAAATAATTCCATAAGAAAATGAATAGGAGCTGAAAATGTATCAAAAAGGACAGAAAGGTTTTTATGCACGTCTGAGCACCCAGTAGCCTTCTCTGTTGGGAAAATTCTCTATGGTTTTCACACTGAAACGTATTTTCCTAGGACCTCTTTGTTTATTTAAAATTACAAGAAAAATGATACTCATAAGAAAGAAGTACTCATAAGGAATTAACAATAATGATCAATCTCTAAAGAGAAGGATCTAAGGAAATTGTTTTATTTATTTATTAAACCAATTGATAAGGCTACATATCTCACAAAGACCAACAGAACAGCAATAGGCTATAAGATGCTGAATCCATCTTGCCCTAGGTTATTAGTGGATGATGGGCTTAAGATGCTATTTCAAGAATGCCTAGGGGATTAGCATCTTCCCTGTGGCCCAGAAAGCTCTTGATGGCTGTCCCAGTGACCCATCCACACATGATGTATGGGACCAATTATGCCAGATGCAGGCTCTATAGGTAAGAATGCTCTCCTAGTGATCTCTTCAATATCCTTTCCCCCAAAACAGTATGCAACTCCCAAAGAAATTGATCAGAATAGGTTTAAAACAATGAAACAACGTTGTTGCATTTTTAAAATCAGAAGCTACATTTTTTTTCTTTTGTTGTTACTTTCTTCAATAGTTGAGAACTGCAGAGAGACAGCTATGATATAGTGATGTCATCAAGTGAAGTAGGATTTTTGGTCCTGCTCCACATTTTCAGGTTTCACCTTTTAGTTGTCTAGGTGTTACAAAGGGTTACAACATCAGTGTTTCATCTTCTTTTGCTTTTGCTAAAAAGTTGTTGTTAAATCTCATGGTTATGGTTTGGTGCTTTGCCATCAAGTGTATTTGCCATCAAGTGTATTACGTACAGTGTATTGTAATGTGATTCCAGGAAGCAGACTCATAAAAGAGACTGGTAACAAAAGCTAAAAGTGGCTACACGTGGCTTATGGACTGCAGCCTGTCCAGCTCTGTCTTAAATATTATACTAAACTTTCATGGCCCACAGCACACTTTTTCCAATGTGCTAAGTGCTTTTCTGAGATGCATTTTCCCCTGCTGCTACGTACAATGAAGCAGCTACTTCTGACAGTAGATAGAGATGGGAAGCGAATTGGAGCCAAGTCTTCACTTGCTGCCTTCCAGCTCACTGCATGGAACAGGTTATCTAAGGAATATCACCGATAATGTAAGTGTTACTCTGGGGGACTCTAAGCTTGTTGTGTTGCTTGCCTCTACAGGCAAGCAAAATGTGATGCAGATTTGGAGGGTCCTGCTCAGAACATGTACAGATAAGGCAATCAACTGGCTGACCAGCCCTTTCTTGAAAAAGAGCATGTAGATCTTCTGCTCATATAGAGGTCCATTTGGGCTGCCCCTTTGAGAAACATGTATACATGGCTAGGACAAAGAACTATAAATAGTGAGGTCAAGGAAAATAATGTGCAGAAAGTACAGACAGTGACAATTATGTCCTTAACAGCAGCATTCCCAAAGCAGCTGCTGCCTAGGCAACATGGGCTTGTTCTGTGTTCTAGCCTATCCTCTTCATTTCTATCCTGGGGTGTACACCGCTACCCCAAAAGAGCTCCTGAGCATTAGACAATAACAAACAAAATAACATAAAAGGAAGAAGGCAAAAATGTTCATCATGCACACAGGAAGAAATGCAACGTACTACAATAGGAGTAAGAAGCACAAGCATTTGTAAATCTCTGCTAGGACTTTCAACAGCAGTGTGAACAGTTCAAAGCAGCCAATTGCTTTCACACACACACTTTGCTGCCTGGAATCAAACCAATACAACACAGACCAGCAAAAGACAAGCACTTTCTTATGTCTATTTTTTCAAATGGATTAATGCTGGCTGATCAGTGTTACTTCCTAGCAAACAAAACTGAATAGGGAGGATACTGGAAAGCAGAGTCATAGTGGCCAGTTCTTCTATGCGTATCCCTCTGAATTGATAAAAGTGGGCAGAGAAGTATCCTTATGAAATGGGGGGGGGGGAGTGATGCATATTACTGTATGGCTTGCATGTAAATATGAATGCAAATCATATTTGCATAATATGTGCTACTGCTCAGACAATTTGAAGATAAAGCATAAAATGTGTTCAAAGGAATGAACAATGCCTGTGAAACATTGCAGAAAAGAATCTGTGTTCTTTATGTCTGCAATTATGTGTGTGCTTATATATACATAAATATGTCTTGCAGCTATCTGACTCCCTTCCCCCACATGTTCCAGTACTGACACTGGCACGGTGCCTCTGGCTGAGGTGCAAGCTATTTCAGGCGTCTCCTGGGAGCCCCATTCTTTGTCAGTGTAGAAACCCAAACCACAAACAAATAGCAGCATACTGGAGCCAAACTTTTCCCACCTGCTGGACACTGACTGTTTCCTGGGCAATGCTTGGTGACTTTACAGCACTTCAGAGGAAGTAACATTACCTCTGAAGAAGTAATGCCTGGGGAAGGCACTTCCTGCATTCTTCTGTTTACACTATTTGGGACAGGAATCATAATCAAGGGGCATTAAAGAAGCAAAGTAAGGGTCCTATTTTCCAGTCTCATGAAAAATGTGAATACTCTAACAGACCATAATCTAGTCCGGCTATATCCCAGCACCAAGCCTGACTTCCTATGTAATTATTTAATATAGACTCCAATACTGTCACAGTTCACCTCCTGAATAAATTAGATCTATGTTCAATATAAGTTTTGTACTTCATTCCTTCTCCTAGTCAGCTTCATACTCAGGTTAAATTCTGGTGATTAGGCCTAGGAAGCTTCCCACCCATCCTGCTTCTTGTTCTGGGACTATCCTGATAAGAGGAGGTAACCGAAGGTGGGGAATGGTGATTAGCAGAGAGCTCCTTCATATACAGCATGCAGCTCCAGGCCCAATGCAATAGCCAGCCAGTCCCCAAATCATTCAAGTGGGGAGGGTGAGGAACACAAAGGGCTGGATGTTTTAAACAGTAGTCAAAAGTCTGAAAGAGACACTTCTTCCACCCAATCCAATGGACTTCCCCAGTTTCCAAGAGACACCCTCTCTTCTTTTTTTTAATACCAACATCTCAAGCACAATATTGCAGAATCCACAAGGGATCCCCAGACTCACCAGTAACCCCTCACTGCATTTTTCTGCCATGGTTCTGGGCCAAGATGTGGGCACCCACTTCCTGCTATCCCGTCTCGCTGGCTACACTTCCAGGATAAGCAGAGACCTCAAATCATATGGCAGGACAAATTAGACCAAGGAAACACCAAGCTGTGGAGAAGAAAAGGACAGAATTTAGAGAAAAGAATTAATTAAAAAGGAAAAAGTAACCAGGAAGAATTGCCTCTGAATCTTCAGTGGAAAGCAATTATGCCCAATTATGCTTCTCGAGGCCCGGTTTGCAGTAACCACCAATAAACCCAGTTTGATTAACTTGTAAAGGCCATTTCTTTTTACTGTGTATATATGTGGTTATATCACAAACATACACCATAAACACACTCACACACACACACGCGCACACACTGACACGTACTGTAGTTATACAATCTACATTCAACATATGCCCAAAGATGGTAAAATGAGTCATGTCAGCAGGGCTGGGAAAGAACACAGAGTTTGGGCGAACAGGCACTATATTTGCTTCACTATTTCTGGGTTTTTCTGTCCATTTCTTCCATCTGAAGCAGGAACAGTCCCCCCGAATTGCACATGGCTGAAAAGAGCATAGCTAATGCTCAGAGCATGAAGTCTTCAGGGCACTGAGCACGCAAAGGGGCACAGCTGCCATTCAGGACACAGATGGAAGGCAATTGCCTTCCACACCATTGCACTAGTCACGTGCCAAGCCAAGCCTACTAGAGTCCAGGTGGTACTGCCAGGAAAGAAAAGGAGGCAGATATTAGCTCCCTCTCTTCCTGGTTCAAGGAAAATTTCTTCTAGGAAACCTGTATAGGTATGCAAGTCTATCCATTCAAGGCAGGAAAAACTACTTTGCGAAACGTAGCAATCCTAAAGAATGTGGAGGATATGATAAGAGCTTGGAACGTGAAAAAAATGACTTTTGTGCTACAGCATAATGGAGTGGATAGAAAGGGTGACAGACTTTCATGGTAAAACCCAAGGAGATAAGAATTTGAGTAAAGTGCCCAAACCATTGTCTCACTCAGAAGTCTGTAACCGATGACTCAAACTCACATTTTCTCTCTGTTGTATGAAAAGAAATCTATGAAGAAAGAAACTCAGTTCAGGTTATTCAAGTTCACAGCTTCATATTATTTTAGGGTCAAATATTCTTGAAGTTCAAAGTTATGTTTATATCATATAGAGACATTAATGCAGAAATGCCATTGATCAGTGCAATGGTAATTCACACTTTAGATGTGGCTTTTTGAGTTTTTGTCTTCCCTGCTCCAATTCAAGCCACCATAAGTTTCTCCTTCTCCTGCTCCTCTGCCTTGCTCTCCCATCTGAGTTAAACTGGTAGGTCCCACGAGTCTTGTTTTACCCTCAAGAGAGCTAATTTGGTACCACAGGAACATTTTGATTCTTTGAGACAAACATTACCTAGATTCCTGTTAGAACAATTACCCAGAGAGGTTGTGAGCTCTCCTTCATTCAATGGACGATTCAAGCAGAGGCTAGGAAATCCTCTGATACTTTAATTTAGACTCCTGCACTTCACAGAGGGTTGGACTCATAAGCCTAAATACTTCCTTCCATCTCTATTGTTTGTTTATATAAACAAGATGATTAAAACTCTTCTTATTTTTTGCTTTATTTCTTTATGTTCAGGTTTGAACATCAAACAAAACCAGTATCAAAACCAGAATTTGCAGATCAGATACATGACATAATAAAATCTGTTTAAAATTTTAAATACAAAAAACTAAATAAAAACATAAAAGCTATTGGATTCAAGCTCATATATCATTATGCAACCCATTATGAAATGCTCCCGGTTCGGACCGGATCACCTGATCCGGTAGCGATGGAGGCGGGTAGCAAAAATCCCTGCCCCCCCGCCCATGCCCAGCTGAGCCGCACAATCATTAGAGGCTTTTTTTTTTTTACTTTTAAAAGCATTTTTTCTACAACCTCTTCGGCCAAAAAAATGCTTTTAAAAGTATATTAAAAAAAGCCTCTGACAATTGCTCGGCTCAGCTGGGATCGTCAAAGGCTTTTAAAAGAAAAAAACCCTTTTTTTCTTTTAAATGTCTCTGACGATCCCAGCTGAGTTGCCTGATCGGCAGAGCCTTTTGAAAGCATTTTTTTACAACCTCTTCGCCAAAGAAATTGTAGAAAAAATGGTTTTAAAAGTAAAAAAAAAAATATGGCCACGCACACCCAGTCACATTACCTCCCCACCAAGCCACGCCCACAGAACCGGTAGTAACAAATTTTAGATTTCACCACTGATGCAACCCAATATATTTACGCAAAGGATGTGATTTAGTTTTTTATGGACTTGCAGATTTAAAGGAGTCAAACACAGAGGTGCCAATGGATAATTTGACAGAATCATTAGTCCAGTAGAAAAGAACTATAGGAAAAATCTTGGATAGTACAGTGGTCTAAAGCCCTGTTATTAACATCAGCTGCCTGCAATTATTGCAGGTTCGAATCTCACCAAGGCTCAAGGTTGACTCAGCCTTCCATCCTTTCTAAGGTAGGTAAATTGAGGACCCAGTTTGTGGGGGCAATAAGCTGACTTTGTATAAATATACAAAAGTATGAAGGCTATTGCTTAGCGCATTGTAAGCCGCCCTGAGTCTCTGGAGAAGGGCGACATATAAATCAAATTTTAAAAAAAATAAAAAATCAAGGGATAGAAATTTATTTTAATTTTAGGAAATGGCTAAATTTGAAGAAGCTATAGGCCTTGGGAATTTTATTGTCCCACAGTAAACATCTTGTCATCTAGGTTTCTTTATGGAAGAAAAAATAAATAAAATTTCTACCCCTTTTTCACATCACAACAGATTTTGATAGACACTTTGAAGCAAGTAGTACTTAAGTGCCTAAGTAGTTTAAAATAGTGTTTAGATTAGTTGGAAAAAGTTGAGTGTGTGTGGGCAGAGGTGCAAAAGTAGCACACTCTTTTCATTCCCTCCTTTTCCAGATTATTTTATTTAATATTTAATATAATGTCACCATGTCACTATCAACTCTTTTGTCATCACATAGACATTTTTCAGGACATCTGTTCCCAGCCTGGTGCAACAATTGGACAGACACACACATGGTATCTCTCAATTTAATACATGGTCATAATACTGTTTAAATATTTGCAACTGCGTATTGCCAGTGGCTTACAAAAAAATTTTCAATAAGCAATAGTGAGATTCAATGACTGCATTCCATAACTGCATTGAATTTAGGGATTACTTAATATGGGATAATTAATTAGTTAAACTTCTTAGTTGAAGACAATTAGGTATGCTTTTAAAATTGTAAAGTATAGGTTCCATTTACTTCAGAATGTGCAGCCAAGCCTGTCCTGCGGTATTTGGAGACATTCCTGCTCATTCCTCTAAATGGGGTTCCAAAAGTTCCTCAGAATCCTCCTGATTTCACTAGTCACACCATTAACTATTAGGAGTGGACTATTCATATATGAAAACATTATTAAACTATGAGACTATCTTTAAAAACTGTCTGGAAATTGGTGCAAAATGCAACAATGCTAAACAATGTTGGCTGGCGGGCCTGCGGGGGAGGGCCTTCTCTATGGCTGCCCCGGCTTCTGGAACCAATTACCTCCTGAAGTTCGGGCCACCCCCACCCTATTGGCCTTCCGGAAAGCGGTGAAGACCTGGCTCTTCCGGCAGGCCTGGGTCCGTTGATCTCATTATAGTGATCTTGCGAGACCTGGCCACAAATTGGAGTGTATGTATTTTAACATTTTAATGTTTTAATGTCTTCTTTTAACTTTTGTATAGGATATTGTTGCATTGTTTTATTCTCTGTTGTAAGCCGCCCAGAGTCCCTTGGGAGTGGGGTGGCATAGAAATGCAACAAAATAAATAAATAATAAATAAATAAATAAACAGCCAAGCTGCTGGTACAGGGTGCAGAAATCACATGGTACTATACTGAAAAATCTGAAATGACCACCAGTTGCCTATTGGGCACATGTTAAAGTGCTTATGCTGACCTTTAAACCCCTAAACAGCTTAACTATTTGCCAGATTGTCTCTCTCGCTCTGAACCTGCCTGGCACCTTAAATCAGCTGGAGAAGCTTTTGGAAGATTCCCCCAGTGGTGTGCTGATAAATGTAAAATACCAGTATTTGGTCCTGCCAGCTCCAATGCAGCTGTGGTGCTGTGAGCTGCCAAACAGTTGATTGGGACACAAGATGGCATGATTCCTGAAATATTCCTGAAAATGTAAAAATGGGCTGCTGCAAGCCAGCTCCAATATACCACTGGATTCTCCCTTCCTCCTGCTTCCAGAAGTTCCATCTGTCTCGTACACCAGAAAGGGTCTTCTCTTGTAGGGCCCCCATGCACTTCCCAAAGTGATGCATTTGGACCCCAGAATTTAGAAAATTAGTTTCACCAAGCCTGTAATTATTAGCCGAGCAGAACTTTAGCTTCAATGATACTTATTTTAAATGTTGTTTGGATTTTAAACATAACACAGTATTCTTACATTTCGTACTTTCTATTTGTAATAGCCATAAGCTACTATGAGCAAAAAGGTGGGGCATAAATTAAACAGTGCCAATTGTTACTTCACTACTAACCTGCTGAGACCAGGCAGGGAGCACATAAAACAAAAATGGCAACATTTGTTGGCACATGCCTGAAGAAAACATGAGCAACTGAAAACTGAGGAGGTGAAGAAAGATGCAGCAACAAACCCCACAACCCTTATGGCTGTGGCATAAGAGAGCAATATAGCAGGTAATACACTGAGGAACTGCTTCCCTCTATAAGATTGGTCTGCTCACTTGCTCCAGCAGAAGAGGCATGCTAGAATCCCTGATGGTCAAAGAATTCTGAGTGGTGGGATCTAGAAGAACCTTTTCTGCTATGGCCATCCTTTGGAATATCATGCACCTCAGTAGTGGGTTCCTCTTACCTTTGCTACCGTTCGGAACTGGGAGTGTGTGTGCGCAGAGCGCCCGTGATAACATCTGGGCAGGTGGGCGGAGCCTCCCACCGCTGCCACTAACCAGTAGAAACCCAACACTGATGCACCTGGAAGTGAGATCTGCCTCTATCTTCTTGGCCTTCTGGAAGGACCTCAAAACCTAGCTCTGCCAATTGGGGGCACCTTCTGCTGGAGATGGTTGGTGGAGAGAAGATCACACCGCTCATATATTTTGTGCCTAGTTTCATCTAATTCATCTAAGTTTAATGTTCGTGTATGTGTGTTTTTATTGTATTGTAAACCACCCAGAGTTGCTTTGGATAGATGGGTGGCATATAAATTTAGTAAATAAATAATAGAACTAGGCAAAAAACTGAGCAGCCAGAGAAAGCTATTCTTGCTGCCACTTTCAAAAGAGAGAGATGGAATGCAAAAAGAAGAGATGAAGACTTTAAAACAGAAATATAAATTTGTGTTTTGCAAAATCCCAGAAGCCTGAAACGGGGAAAAGTGGCAGATTTTCTCAAGCTCATGGGGAAACAGTGCAGTGTTCCATGAAGGCTCTTCTCATGGCTCACTAGAGCCACAGAAGCAGAAATGGTCTGGAAATCGAATTATATCAATTTGGCTTCTTTTCTTGTTTGTTTGAAATATTTTGTTGCTTATCATTGTTTCAAACCAACAAGAAAAAAAGTCCAGTTGCCATGACTCACAGACAACTCTACCTGGATGACGGAGGATTTTCATCAACAAGAGGAAATGATGCAAAAACAACAGATAAAAATCTGATTTGATGTGCTTTAGAAACTGATTATTATGTGACATCAAGTAGATATCAATTTTTATTAGAGCATATTTATAGAACTTCTCCATAATGATCTGTCCCTAACTGGTTATTCAGGTCTTACAATAGTGCACCTATTACCCCTCTGAGTCCATCTCTTGCTTTTTTTTAAAAAAAGAAAATCTTCTTATAATAAACGTCTAGTGTGGTATAAAGATTAAGGTCTTGGATGAGGATCGAAGAGACCTAAATTCATGTCTAGGTTCAACCACTGAAATTCACTGGGTAGCTTCTGAATTCTGGGCGATTTTCTCTCCCAGGGTTGCTGTGGAGGAAAATTAGATGTGCTCTATACACCACCTTGAACTCCTGGAGGAAAGGGAGGATATAACCTATCAAATAAAGAACAAAAACAATAATAGCAATTTATTGTTTTGGCAACATTAGTGCTGCTCTCCAATTTAAATATGCAGTGAGCTTATAAGGTATAAGCATGAAAGTGCTCTTAGCTATTCTTACACTCTGCTCTCAGTATCAGAAAGGCCTTCAAAGTAAGATCAGTAAACCAATTTTTACCTTACTGTCTCCCAGAAGGTTAAGGTTCGGCTCTGAGAAACACTGAGAAGAAACGTTCATTTTGCTTCATGGGAGGATATTGTAAACATTCTCTTTTTTTAGTTAAATCATCAAGAAACCAAGGTGGAAATGCAACAAGCACAACAAAGAACTTCTCAGGCTAAAAAAGAAATTGTGCAACCAAAGGGACAGTGAGGGGATAATGAAACAGAGGCTCTTTCTGCTTCAGTGTCCTGAATTTAAGGAAGTATGTGAAAGATATTCCCTACTGTTGTCAAGGTCCAAACAAGAAAAATTGCACTCTACACAAAGAGGCAGGAAAAGGTGACACAGGAAGTATTATGTGATATGGGGTCTGACCCCATCTCTAGATGCAATTAAGATGCCCCCACTCTGGACAGGGACTGGAATGATGTTTTCCTTTTCATCCTGAGCAGTCCTTGTCCTGCCAACAAACTCCTACTGCATTGGGATGCAGAAAAGTTTTCTACTCTGCCATGCCAAAAACAAGGAAGTGCAGTAAGAATTCTGTAAAATAGCAGGGACATCTCACAAAAGGGTATGGGGAAGCTTTGCCAGAGATGGCACGGTGTCTCAGGATGAAAGAGAGATAGAAAAAGGAGTCATTGGTGGAGTATGCATTTGATAGAGCAGGGTGCATTTTCCACTCATAGAACATAGAATACGAGTTGGAAAGGACCTTGGTAGTCTTCTAGTCCAACCCCCTGCTCAAGCAAGAGACTCTATACCAGTGATGGCTAACCTTTTTGCCATCGCGTGCCAAAAGTGGGGGAAGTGCGGGGGGGTCAATCGTGCACGTGCCCACACCCATAATTCTATGCCCCCGCCCCCGCACATGTGCATGTGACCCCCCCTCCCGCGCTCCCCCCACTTTTGGCATGTGATGGCAAGGTAGGCCTGTTTTTTGCTCTCCCCGGGCTCCAGAACCTTTCTAGGAGGCCGGGGAGGGCGAAAACGGCCTTCCCCACCTCCCCGGAGGCCCTCCAGAGGCCAGAAACAGCCTTTTCCTGACAAAAGGCCTGAAAATCAGTTGGCCAGCGTGTGCATGCACACCAAAACTGAGCTCACGTGCCCACCGATATGGCTCCACATGGCACGCATGCTGTAAGTTCGCCATCACGGCTCTATACCATTTTAGACAAGGGGCTATCCAGTCTCCTCTTAAAACCCTCCAGTGACAGGGCACTAATAGTAATGGCCTGATATATGGAGCTTTCCTGCCAAATAAGTCATAGTTAACTAAATAGATTTTGGTAGCTACATATCACGGAAGATACAGGGAATCAGAAGTCTTTAAAAAAAACCAATTAATCCATCTTTGAATATTTATAATTTTGTTTTATTGGAGGCTGTTCAATACAGGTAGTTCGCAACTTACAACCACAAAATGTGAGCCAAAAATTTCTATTGCTAAGCAAGACAGTTGTTAAATGCCCCATATTACAACCTTTCTTGCCACAGTTAAGTGAATGACTGTACTTGTCAAGTTAGTAACATGGTGGTTAAGTGAATTTGGCTTTCCCGTTGACTTTGCTTGTCAGAAGGTTGTCAGAAGGTTTTGTCTTTGCTTGACAAAAAGTTGTCACATGACCCCAGGACACTGTAACCATCATAAATACATGGCAGTTGCCAAATTTTGATTATGTGACCATGGAGATGGTGCAACAGTCATAAGTGTAGAAAACAGTCATAAGTGACTTTTTTCAATGCGGTTGTAACTTTGAATGGTGATAAACAAATGGTTGTAAATTGAGGATTACCTACACTGATACCAATATATTTTAGCTGATAGTATGAGAAAAATGTTGCCCCAGCTTAGCCATAATGTTATATCGACAGGAATCTGTTCTCTAAATTTGTTACAGATTCACTCAAAGGGTAAATTAAGAGTTATTCAAGTTGAACTTCATTCCTGGTTATCCCACAAGCATACATCCTTGTTTTCTTATCAAAGGCACAGAATGGTTTGCCTCTTTCCTGTCTGTGGTGTCTTTTTTCATTTCTCAAGTCTACTTACAATCCTTCCATGCAAGTGCCAACTAGGCCTGACCCTAGTAAGCTATTTTAAGATCAGTCAAGGTCATTTAGGACTACATCTCTTAGGACTACTGATTAACTTCAAAGGCATCATACTATGCTACCCAATCTTAAATTGCCAGCCCTGGACCCTCGGAAGCTTGGGAGCACCCATATTGGAACTTGTGTTGGAAGGCAACTAGAGCAATGGCTACTGTCACACAAAAATAGATATATATTAAAATGAACCTGTAGTATCACCTTCTCAAGGGTGGCTAGACTGTTTCTGCAAGAAGATTGCACTAAAATCTGGTGGTTTATGTTCATATATTTGCAGGGTACAAATGTACAATCCCAACAATAAAAAGTTCCCATCTCCAATTTAAATTATCATTTCATGCCCTTCAGAAAAATATCTTAACCTGAAAAGCTTATGATGCAATGGAAAGGTTTTCCTCTTTTAGCAACATAGATCTATGTTTTTATTATGAAATATAATGTAAAATTACACAGTATTCAAAATTTCTGTTCATTATTTTTAATGAATCTAATTCAGTTTCTGAATCTGGATTGGAAGCGACATTTGTGCTTCTCAAGAATACTCATGGCAAAATCTTTAATATTTAAACTTCTTTATTTTACATCCCCCCCCCACACCCATTTTATTATGTGAATAACTTCCTGTAATCAGGAAGTTGTTTTTAAGTTAAGGGATCTGCAACAGGCTGAACAGTTTGGTTCAGTATGCTTTAAATAAAACAGCAATTTAACTGAATCACAAATAAAACTCTATAGTAATTATATTGTTATGCTGAAAACACACTTTTGAATGGCTACAGTTTATTTTTATATTGTTACTCCTTCAGTTCCCAGTGTGATTATCTTTATCAAGATAGAGTGAGTTACTATTTATTGGGAAATGAATGTTGGCTGATTTTTTTTTCTCCTTTGGCAACTGATCAACTAGAAAATAGGAAGGGAGGTTTATGCATTTTGTTAAAGAGAGAGGGAAAAAAGAAAACAGAATAGTAAAGAAACTTGTATAGTATTGTTTCTGACATGTATTGACAAACTATCTTCCAAATATTTTTAAGGTTGCTCTTAAACTAGGCAGTTTGTTTCCTGGAGATTTATGCTTGGGCCCCATCCTTCCCCCCCATGGAAGAACGGTAATTCTTCTTAGCAAGATCTTCTCAATCTAAGCAGGTGATCCATAAACACTATGCATCACCTGCTTAGACAGAGAAGATCTTGGGAATTACTGCTCTTCCATAAGCGGGAAGGATGGAATCCAAATACATAATTATATATATATATATATATATATATTATGTGTTATTACACACAAACACACACACACACACACACACACACACACAGTGTCCTATGAGGGGGAAAAAAGGGACCACTGACAACAGTCAACCCTTATTCTGCTAAATCAATTTCAGCTAATTCCATACTTTATGCTACTAGCTAACGGTTTGAGAAATATCCCAAAGGGGATAAATATTGATCCAGAACAATGGATCCTGAACACCTGACAGGAGAGGATGCCCAACCTTTAAAAGCACGATGGGTGGGAAGCGGGGGTTACATCAGCTGCCACGTGGGAGAGGTTCCACGTCCTCCCACACATGGTGAGGTGGAAAATTACAGCCCCCCCCCCACAGCTCTGGCCGCGGGACGAGACGCAGGCGAGGGCCCCACCCTCCATATCAAACAGTAGAGACCCCCCTGGGTGGCGAGTGACCACGCCCCTAAACAATAACATTTCCCCCCGCCGCCGCGAGGCTGCTTCCCATCCCGGCGTCAAAAGGCTCCAAGAAAGCTTTATTCTCGGGTCCCGGGTTACCGCAGCCATCCTCTCCCAGACTGAAAGGCAATTCCACCTGGCACCTTAAGGCCAATGACAGCAGCAAATGCACAGCGCTGGAGGCCGAAGGAAGCGCTGGCAGCTCTTACGCTTCGCCTCAGGTTTTCTAGCGGCACGTTTTCTTCTCCCGCTAGGCGCAAGATGCCGGACGCCACTCTCACCCCAGTTTACAATGCACGCCGCCGCTTTTGTTTTTTTTTTTTAATCTGGCGCAGAACCAGACAGGTTCCCCAGACAGCCTCGGGGGATCGTTGATTCGCGCGTTCGAGTCCCCGCCGCCGCCGCTGCTGCTTACCCTGGCCATGCTGCTCGGGTGCCTCGCGCGGGTTCTCTCCAGGCGCGTTGTCAAGGTGGCTTCCCCTCCCTCCCTCCCTTCCCCGGCTCAGCGAGAAAGTTGCATCAGATCTCGCTGCCAGCAGCTCTCGCTACTCCCTTTTCCCAAGCCCTCCGCGCTTTCGGGGGGAAGCGTCCGCACGCGTGTCAAGCCCACCTTCGATTCCCACTCTCCGCTCTGGGGGTCGAGCGCCACCGACTTTAGTCAAAGTTTTGGTCGCGGCTTCGAAGAGGGGAGGGAGGGAGATGGGAGGGGGGGGGAGGCGACAGCGGAGAGGTCCCGCCTTCCCCGCGTCGTCGGCTCGGTCCAGCCATCCCGCCCCCCTTGCTGATTGGAACGTTTTTGCATCTCAGTCTAGCCACGCCGCGGAGCTCCGGGGAGGGGCTGCGGCGCCGAGTCTGGATTTGCGGTGCGGAGCAAGACTTCGGGGAAGGGCTACGGTTCTTCCCCGCTGGGCGCTGCAGTCCACGCGGCAAGGGAACCCCTATATACCTGTCCGGCATGCTCGGGCAATAAGCTACAGAAAAGGGGTAAAACGCCCGTCACGGGTGGGGCTGGGTGGGTGGATTTACGAGGGGGAACCGATCCGGGGCGAAGGAAAGCCCCCACCCCCGGTTCGGGGCGCGTGCTTAGGGGGCGTCTGGCTCCGTCTGCGTTGCGCGCGCATAAAACCAGGAACCACATTCGATCGCGGCGAAACGTGCCGATCTGGATGCCCGAGCCTGGAGAGCGCGAACAACTGACAGCTCAACGCACAGACCTCGGAAGGCCGGTTAGGAAAAAAAGGAGGGTGGGGGAAAGGCAAGCATGCATCGCTTATCTCACCTTGAAACAGTACCATGGACAGTCACACCGGGAGAAAAACCCAGACCTAGGAACACCTACGTGCAGCACAAACAACACACCCGGAGGTGTAGGTTTTAGCTCTCAATTGTGCCCATCCTTAGCCTCATCCAATCTTGCAACGGATCCAAGAGGTTATTTTTCCCTGCAAGAAAAGCTTAACTCCGTAAAAGGTTAGCAAAACAGATCGTTGTTTCCTTTGGCCTCTTCCTCCTACCTAAAGATCAGCCTGTGGATCGCTAGGCACTGCCCGCAGCGCCTTGGTATAAGGGTGCCCAGCGTGGCTCGATTTTGACTCGGCTATCTGGGGCCGGTGGACCTCCTGCGAGTTCAAGCGCAAAGCATTTGACTGGCTCGGCGTGTGTCATATAAAGAAGAGGGGTGGGCAGTTCAAAGGCTTCTTCTCCACCCCTGACAAATGTTGCCTTCTTTCCTCCGCTCCACGCCGCCGCCACACACTGGCGCGGGCGCATACTCCGCCTCCGCCTTTATAATAATCTCGTCCATCCGGGTGAATACCTTGGACTACAACCCCCATAATCCTCAACTACGGAAACGAACGCAGAAGGCATGTAGCGGGTACCGTACTGTGGAAATACAAAACATCCCTCTCGCATTCTGCTACTCAGGCCTGTGGTAGAGATTGGGCGAAGCAGGACCAAGGGGAGGGGGGGGAGATCTTGGCCTTCTACGTGGCATCGCTTTCCCAAACTCTGCCTGGGAACCCCTGGATTTTGTGCCCTGCCGCCCCCTGCTGGCATCCTTTGCGGGGGGGGGGCGGGGGGGGGGGGGGTGGCAGAATAAGACTTCACAGCAGAAGCCATAAATTTTGTAAATAGCAACGATTCAGTCATTCCCAACATGGGCTTGGGTTTCTGTCAGTGCCCACATTCCAGCAGTCACTCAGCTGGATCTTGGACAGGATGTAACAAGTAGCCTAGTTTGTCTAGAAGGCTAGTAGTAATATTTGCTCCAAGGCAGGCGGTTCATTTATGCTGTGTGTGAGGGAAGGTGTAATTGAGAGACAGGCAAACCAGCAAACGGACTTGTCTTCTTCTGGTAAATGCAAACAAACCCCAGTGTTGTACTTTCAGGCTTCTTAAATGGCAATGAAGAATGCAACCAATTCCAATGTACACAATGACAATTTACTTGAGCGGTTTATGTAGTGAGAGAGTGCATTCGCTTTGTAGGCTTTGCTGCAGGGAGGTGGCTGATGCAATCATTATGGAAAATACGCTGTAAAAAACCAAGCTGGCTCAAGGCACTGCTTTTTTTTCATATTTGTTGACAGTGAATCTAGTTTCTTTGCAACACAACATTTGACTCAGCTAGGAGCACATGGTCCCTCCCCTTCTCTCACCTCCAAACACCATAATTCAACAAGAGGTCTTTTAGAAGAGAAGGAAAAACACTACATATCCTATCCTAAGATAGCATTTGGCTTTTTTGCAGCTGTATCACGTTGCTGACTCATGTACAACATGTACAACTTGTGGTCACCAAATTCTTTTTCACATATACTACTGCGAAATCAGATTCCCCTCTTATATTACTCTCTTACCTGCTTCTTATCCAAATGCCGAACTCTGTATTTGTTCCAGTTAAATTCCATTACTGTAGAAACATTCAGGAAATAGCCACTGATCCCCTCCCCCCCCAGGATTGGCTGAAATGATTTTCCTGCTTTATACAGGCAAGTCCAGCCTTATGGATTTTAATTTGAGAACAGTGTTTGTGTCAACCAAAATAGCAGCATTGCTACCACTGCTTAACATGCACACAGTGCCTTTCTTCAAAGAAATGAGAGTAGCTACCATGAATTGATGGATTTGTGAGCAAATAGTTACCATTCACTTTTTCTTTTTTGTACTTGCTGAAACTTGTGACAATGGCTTGCTTACAAATCTTGTGGGTTTTTTTCCCTTCAAAATGTCAATTGCTGAAAGTGAAAGAATTAAAGAGAATTGTGTGTGGTCCATGCATGTGTGTTGGAGAATCAATTGTTTTGACTATAAAGCTTCCTGCAATAGGAAATAACCTGGAAGCAAATAAAAACTTATTTACAGTTATCAGATTCTCATATATTCCAGTTTAGGTCAATGAGCTATTACATAATAAATTGTCCTGCACTTTCAGCCATGCTTATTATTTTAGATTTATACATTTTAGTTATGCTCTACTGCTTCTTCAGTCCTACTGATAACACTGTTTTCTACCAGATACTCACCAATCCACTTGGAAGGATCTCGCTCTAAAACCTAGACTTATAAAAATGTGGCCAATGATGGAGCTTCTGTTGCTCCAAGAGCAATTAATGGGGTAAATGACTGTCTTTATGAATGACAAAGATCAGATCTTTATCTCACAGAACTATTTAACCAGCTGCTTTGAACACAATAGCGGCATCAATATTTATATGAAATGGGTGAATAAAATAAATGAGGACCCAGATTGTTGGTGGCAATATGCTGGCTCTGTAAACCATTTAGAGAGGGTTGTAAAGCACTGTGAAAGCAGTATATAAGTCTAAGTGCTATTGCTATTGCTAAATATTACAGTTCTTCAGTGATCATAATCTGGATTTAAAAAAATATTAACATGAAAATTTGCGAGGAGTTGATTGCATGACAGAGAAAAAGAGAGGGACAGTGGAATTTCACCATTTTCTTAGGAATCAAACTAAGAAGTGCCAGCTTTTTTCCTCTAGGCAAAGTATGGATAGGTGGAAAAATTCATGATGCTACACAGAACCCACCTTTCAGAGCTTTATATTTAATTACACAAGACACTGTCAATGAAGAGGGGGTGGACACAGCTAACAGCTAACTTTAGAAAGGGAGGAGGATATTTTTTCACCAGGTGTGGACTTTTAAGTGCAGAGAAGGTGAGAGTCTTGTTGAAAGCCCTCCCCCCCACCTCATTCCACTATGTTAAAAAAAGAAAAAGAAGATAGATGCACACAATCTCAGATTAGTCCGTCTGACATCAGTTTTTCGGAAGATCCTAGGAAAAAACGTACGAAGTTCCTTAAAAAGGAACAAAGTCACAGGAGAAAGAGCCGCAAACTAGACAAACTACTGAATCTGTGGAAGAAGTACAGGTGTGGCAAATTCTCAGAATTTCCATTATGGTTTATTCCAAAATGAAACTGATTGTATTTCAGATGCTACATGGCTCTTTTGGTTTTGTTTAAATGAGTAGTCCTTAATGTGCCTTTCGTCTCCAGTGTTCTTTAAGAAGGGACAAAAAAACAACAACAATTCAGGAGATGGAAGAAGATTTGAACAATTGAGAGAAAAAGGATTTTGGTTCAGGTTCAGAGCACTTCCAGAAGACACTGGCAAAGATACTGGAAAAAAAGGGTTGTTCAATCTTTGACAATGTTTTTGGAATTGGGATGAAGATGGATTACTGCAATGTGTTCTATCCTTGAAGACTATCCAGAAATTTCAATGGGTCCAGAATGCAACAGTAGGGGCCCATAACTTTGACCACTTTTGTTGTGTGACCTGCAGTGGGTGCAATTCAAGGTGCTGGTTATCACTTTAACACCCTCTATGGCACACAGTGAAGTTATCCATGATATTGCCTTTCCCTAAGGATACAAGGTCAGATAGGGTGGTCTCACTCTTAAGTCTCTTCCCCTAAATATTGCCATCTGATAGGAGATAAAAAGCGTGCCTTTTCTGTGACAGCCCAACCCTATGGAACACTCTGCCCCTTGAAGTTTGGCAGGCCTCCACCCTTTAAGCCTTCAGTAAAGCTTTGAAGGCTTGGCTTTTTCCCTCAAGCACTGGATAACATTGGATAATTGCATGTTGGGCATTTGACTTAGTGCCAGCACTCTGTTGTTCTTAATGTTCTGTGGTTTTAATCTGTTTAATTTTTATAGTTTTAAGATGATTTTATATGTTGTTTTAACTTTTGGTGGGAACTGTTCATTTGATTAGATGATGAACGGCTATAGTAAATGTTTTAAATAAACAATAAAATAAAATAAAAACCTTTTTTATTGGTCCTGCAAATGGCTAAGCCTCCATCCAGTCCAGTGTATTCAACTGAATTTCTTGATCAAGTGTAATAGCAGATGCATTACACATATTGACAGTTTCGTTTTACCAATTGACAAGTCAACCTCATACAGATGAGGTTACCTTTTTGTGTTAGTTCTAACTAAAACTTGTACGTTGATTATTATTATTATTTTTTTGCACTACACTGCACAAATTAAATGAAGTAATATAGGAGGGAAAGTTTCTCTTGAATACTGTATAAAACTTGAAAATCCCCACACTTTTTCAGTACCTAATACTGAGCAATTGGGTGCATTTCTGTCCAGTGGTGGGATTCAAATTTTTTTACTACCGGTTCTGTGGGCGTGGCTTGGTGGGCATAACATGGCTTGGTGGGCATGGCAAGGGAAGGATACTGTAAAATTTCCATTCCCACCCCACTCCAGGGGAAGGATACTGTAAAATCTCCATTCCCATCCCACTCTGGGGCCAGCCAGAGGTGGTATTTGCCAGTTCTCCAAACTACTCAAAATTTCCGCTACCGGTTCTCCAGAACTGGTCAGAAACTGTTGAATACCACCTCTGATTCTGTCCAAACCTGTACACATACACTAAAAATTAGATGTATTCCTTTTTTTCTCCCAGACCAAAACCTAAACATAATTGACTACTACCTGGAATATCTAGGACAGGGGTGTCAAACTCATGTTGTTCATGGCGGTGTCACGTAACATATTAGGACTTTTTCCCCCTTCACTAAACTGGACGTGGGTGTGGCCAGTGTGAGATGCATCCGGGTCCCGGGCCGCGGGTTTGACAGCCCTGATCTAGGAGATGGATAGGGCACTATAAACTTGCATACGTAAATGAGACTGATCAAATGTTACTTCTCTGTTGCTTTATTTGTACGTCTTATAAGCATTTCCAGCTAAAATAGAAATGCTGTTGTCATGCTGACTCAAGATATTTTGCTTTTGAAATGAAGAACAGGTGACATTTTCTCTCCCCATAATTCTGATCCAGTTGAACTCATGTGGTGATTTGGAAATGGAGTCTAGTTTTTTATATCAAGAAACTAGATAATTCTAGTTGATTAAGGGCTTTGAAGAGGATAGCAGTACCTTTAGAGAAAAAACAACAACTGACACTGCAGGTAGGTTATGATCAAAGCTAGGCTGATTGCTAGCGTTCAGAAAACAATAGGAGCCTGAGTGGCATAGGAGGCTAATGCCTCCTACTAAGGCAGCATTTAACATCCAGCTGCCTGCAATTACTGCGAGTTCAATTCTCACCAGGTTCAAGGTCGACTCAGCCTTCCATCCTTTCTAAGGTGGGTAAAATGAGGACCCGGTTTGTGGGGGCAATAAGCTGACTTTGTATAAAATATACAAAAGTATGAAGGCTATTGCTTAATGCATTGTAAGCCGCCCTGAGTCTCCAGAGAAGGGCGGCATATAAATATAAAATAAATAAATAAATAAATAAATAAATAATTAATCTGAGAGCAGGAATGATATCTAGTGGTAAGTATAATGTCTCAAATATTCCTTCCTTCCTTCCTTCCTTCCTTCCTTCCTTCCTTCCTTCCTAGCACTGTCATGAATATATGATTGTTGAAAGTATTCTGAACTTGCTCCATATTATAATATTCACTTTTGGATTAGAAAAAAAGATCTCAAGCTGAATCTTGATCACATCTTATCTGCTTTCCAGATTTCTACTGCTTACATGTTTCAACCAGTCTATCATTTGCCAAGGGAGATCTCAGAAATAATATTGCACAAGGATTTCAGATATTACTTCCTACAAATGCAAAACCTTTTTTGTATTTATACTTCTAAAGATTCTCAGTAATCAAAAGAACAACTACATATGTTGTATCCTTATAGCCTTTCCTCAACCTGGTAGCTTCCTATTGTGTTAAGAGCCCCAGAATTCACATCAGTTCTGAAAATTTGGGATGTTCTAGAGCAGGAGTGTCAAACTCACAGCGTCACAGCGGCATCACGTGACATATCACAACTTTTCCCCCCTTTGCGAACCTGGGTGTGGGCGTGGCCAGCATCTGACCCACGGACCGCAAGTTTGACAGCCCTGTTCTAGAGCTATGCTCCCTAACAAGAAGACAACATGTATGAGAAAATGCAAGTATTAAATTATTCCTGAGACTGGAAGATGTTTTCTTCCTCGCTTGTTACAAATATTCAATTTACAAGATAGGATTAAAGAATCCCATTTACCAAAAACCTTTTCTGTTCTTCCTTGTTTCTATTCTGCTTGTGGTTGTTCATATGTTCTCATGTTAAGATATGACCCAATAAAAGGACTAATTTTATCTCATCTAAAATTAGCATCTTTTAACTTTTTCCCTTTGTCTTAGTTGGAACCTTACCATGCAGACTTAGAGAACTCAGATTTTCTCTCATGCCAAAAAGATTTCAGGATAGATTCTCCATCAGCAGGACTATCACAACAGCAAGGTTCTCCAGACTGCATTTCATCTTTGCTGCTGCTTCTCTTTTCGTGGAAAGCTGTTCATTGGGGAGATAGGCAGTGAACAGAATGCATGGCTTATTGTCTGCTTTGTGTGTCTGTCTTGAATGTGAACTCATTCTCCCCACTCACTCTTCTTATAGCAAGATGTGAGCTATCAGTTTGCCACTAGGAATGCCCATGTCACTGCCATAACAATGGCTGCAGCAGGAAGGGAAAAAGCTGAATGATGGATGCAAGTCCCAGACTCCTTATTCATTAGTTATTGATAGCATTGCCAGAACAACCTGGTAGCCCCAATTTCACTGTGGGCTATGATTTACACAGATTTGCTGTGCTCTTTTCCATATTGCAAACCACCTGCCAGCCAAAAAACAGAGCATGGTGAAGAAAGTCAGGACAATGCATCTTTATTCTAGCAGCAATTTATGTTGTCCCAACTGGGGCTGAGTTCCCACCAAAGCTTCAAATTAAAAATTGCAATATTACCTCAGTATTGTCCTGGTCAGATCAGTTCAAAAATTGGAACCATATATATGGATGGAATGTATTTAATGCACAGAACTACCAGATTATTAATGCTGTCTTCTCCATTTCAACTTCTCTCCCTCTCCTTCTCATTCCTTCTTTCTCCCTTTCCTCCTTTCTCCCTCTTCTTCTCACCTTAATTCTAAGATAATTCTACTATTTCAGGACTCACTGTGTTAGCATGACAGATCATGGGTTTTGTGCCTTGCAGTCTGATTTTGGGCTCCTCTTTATATGCTGGTGCAGTGGATAGCAGCTGGGAATTGGGAGGAGCCAAATGTCCTTTATATGCAAAGCAGTCAAATGTTTTTACCCCTGCAGTAACAATTGCTGGTGCAAAATGGGTTTTCTCTATTTGCCAGCATTACAGTAAGACAGCAAGGAGTTGAGTATAGCCAGCAGTAAAGTCTTTCAAATAGTGGAAAACCATGTCAGCTTTTGACCATGCTGATGCTTGTATTCCCAGGATACCAGTAGCAAAGCAGCAACAGCTTGAAATAAAATCTTTGGCTGTCAGTTACAGCTGAAGAACTCCATTTAGCTTCCTTATATCACTTCAGAAAAAAAAAGTTGACCAAACATAGAATTAAGGAAAAAATACAATAGCATCCAACAAACAGAGCAACAAGTGATATTCTCCATATATAGTAGAAGGAATAAAGGTCATTTCCACCCTTAACTTTCAAAGATTTCTCTTTTACCTTTCCGTGAAGTGAAATGCAAATATAAGTGAAACTGATAAAAGTCAAACAAACTTAGATTTGTAGGGCCCTGGGAAGATGTTGTACTTTACTAGATTGTATAAGGCAAATCTCTCTATAGAAATACTCAATTGGACAATGTTGGAACAATGGAAAAATGTTCCCAGATGACATAATTGTACACATGTGTGGAGAAGCTCCCCTGATGAAATCTGCCAGGCTCAGCAACTAAGCATAAAGTTGATAAGAAACACATGTAAAATTAAGCACTCACAGAAATTAGCAACAGTGTGAGGAGGTCAAAACTGTCATTACTTTCCTGCTTCTCATATTTCTTACAGCTCTACTTGGCACAATTTATTTTTGAGCTTTTTTGGAAATTCTGGTATTTTTGGGGGAAGAACATAAATAACTGTAATAAATAAATAAAGTGCTAATGCTAGAAACCACCAAATCAAGATAAAGGCTTGAACTGTTGTTTTTAAAGGAGAGTGCAGACATTGTGAACATAATAGAATTACTGGATATTCTGATTGTGTCATTATCTACAGAAGGAATGGTTAATGACATTCTTGAGGATGGTATCACTTTGTACATCAAGAAGGAGATCATACTGAATAGAACAGGGATGTCATCAAGGCCCGTGGGCCAGATTCGGCTTGCAGGGTGCTTAGAGCCGGCCTGCAGGGCCGCTCTGGAAACAGCAAAGGACCAGCCTGTTATTACTGGCAGAGGGTTGCAGGAGGCAATCCCAGATGAAAACAGAGATCGGGAGCCCATTTTCACTGGCAGAGCACTCGGGACACCAAAAGTGCCCCCAACATGAGTGACATCAAGCTGGCCACACCCATCCTGGCCACACACACACCCCGAGGTCAAACACAACCCTGATGCAGCCCTCAATGAAATTGAGTTTGACACCCTTGAAGTAGAACCTCAAAACAGAAAGACCAATTCATTGAATTATTAGGGGTGTTAGTATCAATCATGTCTCCTTCCCCAGTAATTTACTACAGAATGGTCATAGCTGTCCTGAGATAGAAAATAAAACCAGGAAGGCATCCAAAGCAGAAAATATTGTAATCGCGGGTACTTTCATGTAGACCTAAATTCCAGTCATGAAAAAAGAAGTAAAAAATTTGAGGTTTCCTTTACAGATATGCCTCAGAACAGTTAGACCAAAGAGGACACAACTCTGGATGTAATCCTAAATAATGCTTAGAATTTAATGGAAGTATTATTCACGTGATTAACCCAGTGCTATTAAAACTGATTTATATGTACATAGAAAATTGTCAAGAAACTTCAACACTGGCGTTTAAGCACAGACTTTAAAAGAGTCTCTAAAATAAAAGAATTGGTAAAAGCACTTTGGAAATAAAAATCAAAGTCAAATCTAACCGCCATGTTAGGAAGTTATTAAACTCTTAATAGATAAAGCTCAGCTGAATGCATACCTTCAGGAAAGGTTCATAGAAGATCATCTGTCTATAAGATTAAAAAGCAGTGCTAAGAAAGTAAAATTCTTCAACTCTTAGTGTAGCCAAAATAGTATTTTAACCCCACAGACTGAATGGGAGGCCCCATTTGCTAACTTCTACAGCATGTTGAAACTAAAGACATCAATTTGTTCTAACTTCTGTCCTGCCTGATTTGTTCTATCAATTGTATGGTGAGAAATGGGGGAACTAAGAGGACTTTGAGCCATTGTTTCTCACAAGCAACTCACTGATCTGCATTTTGTTTTGCTTTGTTTTGGGTTTGGCAGCTAATATGAAGACATACAGAGATCAAACACATTTCTTAGAAAAAGGACCCTTGCTGTTACTGTTGAGTCTTCTGTTTAGCAAGTGCCAAGGAAACAAAATGATAGAAATGAGCCTCTGGATGGATCAAATGCCACTATTTGTGAAAAAAGGGTGGTAAAAGAGGGAGACAGACCAGGAAAATTAACAATTAGGGTCAGAAAAATCTGAACAAGAAATGGGAGATTTGCTTTTCTAGAGAAAATTTCCAGGCAAACCTAGAGAAACTGAATTAACCTCACATAGAGGGAGTTTTATTCATGGTGTTCTCAAAACAAACAAGTTCCGTCTGAGTGCAAACAAACACTCATGGAATTTATGCCATCAGTCATCTTTACTAGAATTGCTTTTTCTCTACATCTTTTCCTTTTAGTACTCTTAATTTTAATTTTTGTTTCTTTGTTTACAAATACGTTTCTTTTAATCAGGATTTTATGAACAGAGTTTATGCATAATTTACACTGTGTTCCTTTAGCATAGGGTCTAGAACTATTAATTTGGTTTATGAGTAATCCCAGCCCATTAAAATATCAGCAGGTGCCAGTTGCCAGCATGAGCGGGACACCTGCAGGCAACTTTGCCTGAACAGGCAGATTACTTTCACAGCTGATATATCATGGGCTACATTGCTCAATGTTAGAAGAAACTGACAGTCCAGAGAACTCACGAGGTACTGATAATATCAATGAGGCAGATATTAGAAACAGAGTAAAACATGCAAAATTGGAATCCACACCCACGTTTGAAAAAATTTCTTTGGAAAAAACACACACACACACCTACACCACAGAAACCAAGCATTTTATTTTCCCAGGATGCCAAACTCATGGAATGGAATCTCCTACACAATTTGTTTATCTATGTTAAAATGCTGACCAACCACAAATGAAAAAAAGAGATCAATAATGTAAAGAAAAGTTAAAGCACTGTCAATATGATGCGTGTCATGTTTGCAGTGATCAGACTAATGTTGAAATATAGTAGGCATTTGAAAGAGTCCATAATTTAAGCAGCAGAAGAGGGAACATTGCTTCTTGTGAGTCCCTTCTTTGAGGGCTATTTGTCTTCTCAAACACTCAAAAATTGCAATCCCTTTTAAAGATCTTTACTAAGCTGCTGTCATTTTACATGATTTCACAATGATGCCCTGAAACATGAGCACTTTTCTAACTTTCTTCCTTATGCCAAAGCTACAGAATACGTAGTCAGAAGTCATATGTATGGTAGCACAATGGTTAGAGTGCAATATTGCAGGCTAATTCAGCTCACTGCAAGAAGTTTGATCCCCACCAGCTCAAGGTTGACATCCTTCTGAGGTCGGTAAAATGAGGACCCAGATTATTGGGGGAAATATGCTGATTCTATAAACTGCTTAGAAAGGGTTGTAAAACACTATGAAGTGGTATATAAGTAAGTGCTATTGCTATTGTATCCTGTGTGGTAAGAATCTAGACCTGCCACAGAATGGATCACTCCATTGTTGGATATTTACTGAGCTGTCTCAGTTTTGCTGAAATGTTTTCTCTGCCTGTCATGTGTATATCACTAAGGGCTTGTGTTTTTCTGCCACCTTCTGTGATTTAGTGACTATGATGTCAACTTCTATGGGGCAACCAGCCAAGGCAGGATAGTCACGCTGAGCTCTGTATCATGCTGACTGGTAAATGTTTAGAGTACATGAAGAAGGTTCTCTTCTGATTGTAATTTAATCCCAACATGCCAGCTGTCAGGAGCCAAGACCTGAATGTAGAAGAACCAGTTTACTGGCTGTTCCAAGAGCAAGACCATGCATTGATGTATATAATGAAACCCTAACCTTTCCCCTCTTTTTACATGTTTGAACAGCTCAATGTTCAGTTTCTTCTTCTACTTTTGGAGAAGAAGGAAACTGTTCTAAAAGCAGTTATATTTTCTCTAGGCAATAGACTTTAGCAGCAAGTAACATAAGGCAAACAGTCTTAATTGGAGAGGAGCAGCAGGAAACATGCCAATAAAAAAGTTAAAAACAACTCTAAGCTGCTACAGATCCAAAGGCACAGTTATTACACCAGCTTATACAAATATTGCTTTACTTGTACAGTACAACCAAAATATTTAATGCCAGAGCATTGGATTTAGTTTGTGTGGTGGTGGTACGATATTATTTATGTGTCCCTTAACGTAAGGTGGCAGTGGGCCAGTGTAGGCAATGCCATTGTCATAGTGATGGGCAGAGGGAGGTATGGCGGGAGGCTGGGTGTAGGCCACATTCAGGGATACTGGATCTGTTATTTGAAAGTGGTTCCACTGTTTGGCCCTTGGCATCCACCTTTGGTGTCTGGTGATCAGTTCCTCAGCAGCCCTGGACTTTCGCTGAGGCTATTAAATGTCAGGTTAGATGTATAACTAAACTGCCTTCCTCCATGATCTTATCCAGATTGAGGGCATTGGCCTGGCATATTTTACTGAGGTGTTGTTGGGCCCAAGAGTCTAAGACTGAGTATGGCTGTGATCATTCATGAGATTTTCAGGAGCTTTGTTCCACTAATACCGTAATTGGTTGAAGCTGGGCTTATAAGGCAACAGATGGGATTCCTGCTGGTGTACTGCTTTCCCTGCTGCCTAGTGGCATCCCTGACTGAGACGCTGGATTCTTTTGCTACATTAGCAACAGAGTTCCAAAAGCTGTTGGTGTTTGGAGGTTTCAATCTGTCAACCAGTGATACTATATCTACAGTACCCCAGGACTTTGTGGCCTCCATGATAATAAAGGGCCTGTTCCAAATCATTGGCAACACATACTGGCAACCACATACTTGATCTGGCTTTTTTCTTAGGGCAATAGAGATGTGATTTGGCAGTGGAAGACATTAATGTTAGTCAGTTGTCACTGACTCTTCAGTCTCTGGTTGCCTTTCAACTCACTGGTGATTCCAAAGACAACTTGGGGGTTTCCCTGAGGATCTAGGTATGGTTTGTCCAAGACTGTAGACATTGTCTGGAATGGGTGGCCAGGGTCTTGGACCATATCACTGCAGCCTCTCCCTGTGTGCCAGTTTCAAGGTACACTTTGGTTTACTGAGAGATTCTAGGAGATGATGCATCAGAAAAAAAACCCATGGAGCACTGTTGGAGAAAACTTGAAGCAATCTGACTAGCCATAAATAAGAACTCATATAAAGGATTACTTTGTGGTGATAAGGGTGGCAAAATGCCAATATTTTCTATGTTGTTTTAATTTTTGACTGGAAGTCACCCAGAATTGGTTAAAAGGTATAGTAGGTAGCTATATAAATACAGTATTTTAAATATTTTTTTTTAATTGCCCTTATTGTATCCCCTGATAGCTGTCCATTGGCCTTGTTTAGAATGACTAGTCCCTATTAGGTAGGGAGGGCCCCGTAGTACATCTGCAGGGCAACGATTATCCAGACTGTCTGGTAGATGCAAATCACTTTGCCTTGGACTCTGACTGGACAAGGCAGGCCAAGGTTTTTTGGGCATGGTCTGATAGTTCGATCTGGGATGATTCTGAAGAGTACAGGTCTCTCTATGCTGTCAGTTCATCCACCTGTTTACTGGATCTGGGTGCCTCCTACTGACTGTGGCCAAGGAGTTGACCTGTGGTTAGAACTAGGCTGTGGTGTTGGCCTCTTTGAAGGAGGGATGGTGCCTCCTGCCTTGAAAAGGGAAAATTTAGTACTGATATAGTTTTGATTGCACTTGAAGATGATCCATGTTAGAGCCAGAATGCTGGTGGTGCATTCATCTTTGTGCTCCTTGATCTCTTAGTGGCTTTTTATACAAACTTACCGTGGTATCCTTCTGAACTGGCTCCATGGGTTAGGGACTGTGAGCATTGTTTTATGGTAGTTTTCTTCCTTTCTCCATGGGTGGTTCTAATCAGTGTTGGTTACTCCCTTGACCCTTTCTTGGTATAGTACAGAGAATTCTCCCCTTCCTTTTTAACATCTACATGAGACTGTTGGATGAGGTCATCTGCTGGTTTGGGGTTTGGTATTATCAATACACTGATGAAACACAAGTATATATTTTGATCCTGGTCTCGCTAAATGAGACTGTTGAGATTCTGTCCCAATGTCTTGAAGCTATGAGATTTTGGATGAGAGGAACTATCTTTGTCTCATTTTGTCTACCAAGACTGAGTGATTGTGACTATTTGACCACCCAATTGGAATGGGACAACTCTCTATGGTCAACTCACCACAGCCATCTCACCATGGACAACTTGCTGTGGCCAACTCACTGTGGGACAATTCAATAATTCAATTTAATTACTTCAAATAATTTAAAAATATTTTATTTTTTTTATTCACATTTCATTTTGTCCCTCCTTTTGCATCCTTTTTAAAAATTATTCTATTATACCATGTCTTCAATATTATGTAACTCTTGTCCTGCAGCAAATTGTCCTGCAGTGAGTTGGCCACGGCAAGTTGGCCATGTCAAATTGGCAGTGAAAAGTTGATGGTGACAAGTTGTCCATGGCGGGTTGTCATAGAGACATAGACATTCAGGAAATATTCCATCTCTGACCTTGGATGGAGTGGCACTTTCCTTTCAAGTCTGTTGTGAAATTTGGGGACTTTCCTGGACTCACACATCCTGCTTGACAAAGGCCTTTGCCCAAATTTATCTGATGTGCCAGTTTCACTCTTTTCTAGATCAATAGGCCCTTCTGAAGTCACTGATGCCCTGGTCATATCCCACCTTGTCTACTAAAATGTACTCTACATGGGGATGCCTTTGAAGTTTGAATCTCATGGTAAACTCCATTAATCTGCCCATTACCGTTCACAACACTGTATTCTGGATCAGTTGAAATTCTGGAGTGAGATTGGATGTGGACTACTATCTATAGAACCTATACTACTACCTATAGAACTGCAGAGGATAGTGCATCCAACATGGTCAAGGTGAAAATCCAATGAAATTTCAGAATTGGAATTGAAGAGAAATAAGATGACGGTTCTTATTTTATAAGAATCCATAAACTGCAAGGTTGAGCACTAGACCTAAACTGGTTTGAAAATCAATATCCCAGATACATTGTTTAAGATGACTCTTGGCATTTTCAAGACATAATGGAAGGAGACTTCACAAAGAAAGTCCTAAGTATTGAGCTTTGCTATTCACTTTGGTTAGTCAGATTGATTTGAAACAGTCTCTGAGAACCAGTGGAGCCTCTGACTCGCAGGAGGAAAAAAAATCAATTTCAATCAGAAATTAAAGATTTTAATTTAATTTCAATCAGGCCCTGGCACTCCCAGAAACCAAATCTATCTCCAACTGAAAAACAGTAGTAAATCAATAACTGAAACTATAGGAATATATGAGTGAATGGCATTTAAGTAAGCAGAATTAGCCAATTATAAAGAAGAAACAGATCCAGTTTGGTTTGGAGAAGGCACCAGGCTAGAGTTGAGTTATAGTTCTGCCTTGGGTACAAAGCTGGCTAGATGACTTTGGTCCACTCACTTTCTCTGAGTCCTAGGAAGGAGGTGGCAATAGAAAACTATTGTTGAAAAAAACCTTGCTAAAACCCTATAGAAACTGGTCCATGTCATTGCTAGGACCCAAGACTGTCTCCAAGGCACAAAAGAAAGAGAAGAAAATACTATGATACCCCTATTATTTGGCGAAATAATTTCCAGGGTCATTTTTTAGCTATTTATTTGATCTTCTTTAGCAAACTGAGTGCTGCTCTATACAAAACAATCCAGCAGACTAAAACCAATTTATTGTATTCTGGTTGGGCAATCTCTACCCTTCCTTCCCACAACACACACACACACACACAAATGACAGCAGCAAAGGCAGGATTTCATCATCTTCCTTACCTAGTTCTTAACGATTCAGAAAATTGCCAGATCACTTTAAACAAAGCCTGTTTGTGAAAGAGCAGACCGCTGAAGATAATTGCAGGCACCTGAGCTACCTTCTTTTCCTTCTATATAAGCATTTTCTCCAGCATCACCACGGCTGAATTGCCAATAAAACAGGAGCCTTGATCAGGCATGGGGGAAGGAAAGAAGATAAAGCAAGGCTTGTTTTTTGGGGGTGGGGTGGGGTGGGGTGGGGTGAAAGCTCGGTAGTCATCAGGAAATGGAAGTGTAGTAGCTAAAAGGTGTTTTTCTCTGTAGAGGGAGGGGTGGTCAAGATAAAAGAAGTATAGAGGCTCAACAAGGGAAAACACAATGTAGAAAGGTGCAAGAGCTCTACCTGCTGAACACTAAAAAGACAGTAACAAACAGAAGAAAATAGTAGAAGGAAACTCAGAATAATTAGAACAGAACAGGCTCTAGAAGAAGAAAACATTGATATAACAGTAGTAGATGCAATAATGATAAATGAGAGCCAGTTTGGTATAGTGGTAAAGGTATCATGCTAGAGACTAATCAGTCTTGGGTTAGTCATTCTTGCTCAGCCCTAAGAAGCTGGAAACTCACTTCTTAACCACAATATAGTGGTTAAGGTGCTGCCTTAAGAGAAAGAGAGTTCTAGTTCTGCTTTAGTCATGAAAGCTGACTGGGTGACTTTGGGCCATTGTCTCTCAGCCCAACCCACTTCACAGGGCTGCTGTTGTGGGAAAATAGGAGGAAGGAGTATTAGGTACGTTTGCTGCTTTGAGTTACTTACAAAGTAATAAAGGTGGAATAAAAATGAAATATATAACCACCTTGCCAAGAAAACTGCAGAGACTCATCCAGGCATTTTCCAGGACAAGCTGTTTAGCACAAAAAAAAAGTATAGAGGCAATTGTAACTGTCATAGTAATAGTACAGAAATAATAGCAATAGGATAGAAGGAATAGGAAGCACTCCAATATATATAACATATATACATCTCACACATTACTTTCATACTTCTGTTACACAAATTAAAGTCTTCCCATCCCTTTTAATGAGATTTTAAAAATCACCTGATCTGGGTAACAATGCTTTTGTTAATTGGTTAGGCTATGGTTTAAAACAACATGTGACATCACCTTTATTACATTTACTATAATGTAGAGAACACACAAAATGTAGGTTATAACCTTGTAGTAGTATTACACTGGGATGGAGTTAATCATGGATGAGAAATTTACATTGGGCTTTAGGTTTTTTCTTTAACTCTTGCCTTTTTTAAAAAGTCACGGAGTGAAGAGGAAAGATAGGTTATAGCAGGAATGCTACTAATTAAGGGATACATAAAGGGAACCAGACAGTGACTGAAAACCTATAGATTTACACCAGGAAATTATTGACAAAGAAGTATGGGGGAGGCATGATATACTTCAGAAAAACCCAGTTTGGTTAACAGGTAACCAGCATTCATGGCCACATATTGACTAGATGTAAAAGAAATTGTGGACTGATACTCTGACCAAAAAGTTTTCATAGACTCCCCTCATTGTTGATAACTTCTCTAATAGGTTTGCAGAGCCCAAAGGAAATTGAGAGAAGAAGCACATAGTTTAGTTTTACCTTTAGCAGTAGAGAAATTAAAGAGACTTAAATGTGGTTTCTGAATAACTAGAGAAAATTTGAGTAATCTTAAAAGGGGCAAATGTATGCTGGGAAAGTACAAAAAATTAAACCTAAATAAAAATAGAATTAATCAGTGTTTCAATCAGTGCAAAGAGACTTGGGAACCCACAAATGCTGCATTTGCAGGAAGTGAGCACGTTATAAAAATATATATCCATATTAAAAAAATGCATGTGATTATATGTACTGGCACACTGGAATCTCACTGATCAAAAGTGTCAAAGGGCTTTGTCAATACAATCTATTGCCTGTGCAATAGTTATAACATCTCTAAATTTGTAGCATAAGGGACTTTGGAAACAAATCTATCTTACTTAGCAGTTGAACTGGTAGAAATGATAGTTCTACTGATGATGTGTGACTAGGTTTAAAAAAAGAGCAATGGGGAAATCAGTCTCTGGCCTCTTCAAGTAGATCAGATCAGGAAGTCAGGCTGTTCTTGAAACACTCACAGCTTAGGCCCGTGATGGCGAACCTATGGCACGGATGCCACTGGTGGCACGTGGAGCCATATCAGTGGGCACGCAAGCTCAGCTCTGGCACACATGCATGTGCCAGCCAGCTGATTTTTGGGCCTTCTGGGCCCACCAGAAGTCAGGAAACGCACTGTTTCCAGCCTCTGGAGGGCCTCTGGGGGGTGGGGAAGGCCATTTTTGTCCTCCCCAGGCTCCCAGAAAGGCTCTGGAGCCTGGGGAGTGCCATCACGTGCCATAAGTGGGGGGAGCACAAGGGGTGTGGCGCATAGAATTATGGATGTGGGCACGTGTGCATGTGACCCCACCACGCTCCCCCCCACTTTTGGCATGCGGTGGCAAAAAGATTAGCCATCACTGGCTTAGGCAATAGGGAATTAGATGACTACTGGTTTGACTAGCGGCTTTTTATGATCCTAGATGAAGTTGAATTTCCTAAGGTAATAAATTCTGAATGGAATTTCAACCCATGCTCTCATATCAGACTAAATACAGGTAGTCCTCAATTTACAATCATAACTGAGCTGGAAATTTATGATTGTACAATGTAGCGGTTGTAAGTCAAGGCACTCAAATGAGAAAGTAATTTTCTGGCCCTTCTTGTGATGGTCATTAAGCAAATGCCACAAGTCTTTAAGTGAACTTATTTTAATAAACTGGGGGTGGCGCAACCATTTACAGTGACTGGCGTACTTTGTGGGCCATAAAGCACCCGTTCCACCCGTGGCTGTTGTAACTTCAACCAGACATTAAGCAAGGACTACCTCTATGCATTGCACTAGCTATAGTATATGCACACTTATCTTTTGTAATAATGATGACTTTTCAAATAATCCTTAACGTGGATTTGGCAAAACAATTATGGTTTGAAAAAGATGAAAAAAATAATATGAATTCATAAAAGTGTATTTAGTATATTGGGCTTCCCAATAGAATGTACCTGGAATAATGGATATCAGATTTTGTTGGAAGTATAAACATTTTCAAGTTCATTGACCCGTATGATATGGTTATGGGATTTATCTGTCAGCTTCCAAAATAGATCAGATAGGAAATACAACCAGATGAATGAATTTTACTTTATTGTAGAATTGGCTACGTTAATTATGCAAGTTTGCTGTCATCTTTACAGGCTGAGAAGCTAGTAAACGGTTCCTTCTGAGCCTCTTTACCCATCTAATATGGGCTTTTGCAATTATCTGATACCTTTTTTTGTGGTATTGGATTTTAATGTATTCAAGATTTATAGAGTTGCTCTGTGAGAGAAATAGGCAATTTCTTAATTTGATACAGTATATAAATTGGAAAATATGTAAATGTTAAGGATGTTAATGTAGTTGAAATATATATGAAAGCTTTAAAATCTGACTCTTTTCATTCCAAAAGAATTATATTGAGAAATTGGAAAAGTGATAGTCCAGTTTTTAAGAGAGAGCTTTTGGAATTGTAGTATTTATCCATCTTGGAAAAGGCATAATGTTTAGTAATCACAAGATGAATTTGCACTACTGAGGCAGTGGTTTTGTGATATTTTATAATTTTTGTATTTATTATACTATAGTGGAGAGATGGGCAGCAAACACATTTAATAAATACTATATGGTATTTATTAGTAAACCAATGGCTATTGATAAGTTTAGTCCAAGGGAAAATCAGAACTTCATAGCTGTCCTGTGAAGAAAAAGAAAAGTTCTGTTCTCTTGCATCAAAATTAGATTAGTTCCAGAATATTTGCTCCATAGTCCCTAATTTCCTGGTAAGGGTTTCATAGAAATTGCCTCTTATAAACTGAATCTTTGTGATCACAAAGCAAAAACAAAACAAAACCCACTTACAAGTTTTTTGGAAACAATAGTGACCACAATGCATCATTCTAACTAATTATTTACAAGACTTATAACTCCTGGTTTTAGCTCTATTTCATTAACAAAATCTTGGTCATAGTGTGCTGCTGGTCATTCCCATTGCCTAAAAAATTAAAATATTCCTTTTAATATAGTAAACAATTGCTCTTTAATGAGATTGTATATTTTCACTCTAGGCAGGGCTCAGCTAAGTAAACATGGCTCAAAGAGTTTAAAATAGAGAGTACCTTTGCACAATAGATGTGCATCACTTCAGGTAACTTAAAATCATCAGACAAAATTGTTTTCGTAATTAAAAAATATCTAAGAACAGTTCTTAGATCTCCCTGCCCCCCCCCCCCCCCCACCCCATGTTTATGTTAAAGTTGTATCTACCTCACCCTTGCACTTTTGCAATGTTTGGCCAAAGAGTGTTCCAGATAGGAAGTTAAACTTTTCTTTGTACTTGGGAAGCTCCCTTCAACCCTGTCCCTCCCATCTGTAAAACTTCAGAGGAGTTTTGAGAAAAATGTTAATTTGATTACCCAACCCTTTACTGAAAATGGGAAGGGCTGGCAAAGAATAGCTAATGGCAATAGGCATTCATTTCTAGATGAATCTGACTAGTCCTGCAGGCTAAGGCAAGCAAGTTCAATTTTTTCCCAAAGGTGCCAAAACTGCCTGTTTTCAGGCAGAACTCCTGGATTATTACCAGCTACAACTAGAGAGCCAGTTTGGTCTAGTGGTTAAGATATCAGGTTAGAAAGCTGGAGTCATGAGTTCAAGTCCCACCTTAGCCATGAAAGTCAGCTTAGTGATTTAGGGCCCGACACTCTTATCCCACTGACCTCATAGGACTGTTGTTGGGAAAATAGGGAGGCATGTTGCACATATTCACCATCTTGAATTATTTGAAAAAATAATAATAAAGGCAGGATACAAATAAATCTAAGAGGACTGCAGCAGATAATAGTTCCCTATCTCTGTTTAAGGAAAATGATGCTAGATTTCAGTCTGTAAGAGAACTGATTAAGGCACAGCAGCCTTAAAGGTGGAAAGAGCTGGAAAGAAATGTGCAATTGTCTAAGATTCTATCTTTTAGCGAGGATATAAAATAGTTTGCATAGTTGTATGACTCTGTTATATATTATACAACTTGCATAGTTAATACAATGATTATGTGCATGAAAATCTAGATCTACTACAGGAGAGGATCTGAAGATTAACACTTTTTAAAAAATGCAATACTTTGATTAAACTTTAATAAATTAATACTTTATATTAATCATATTAATATAAATATAATTTAATATAAACATTAATATGAAATGTTCTGGGCAGCATCATCATGATGAGGCACTGTTCCGGGAGGCATCCGGCTCCATTCTTCCCACAGGGAACTTTTTCTTGACTTCAGGAGGCTCCATGAAAAGATCATTTTGGGGCCACATGGGTGGGTTTGTTCAAAATATATTTGCCTCTGCAAAATGATAGTGGGATTACTTGAACAGCCCTATCTTTTCCATTTGAATTTAGGAGGCTCCATGAAAGGATTGCTTTGGGTCACTTTCTTGTTTTTATTCAAATGCAATGGGCTTATTTTCAGAAATGCCAGGGAGCCATCACTAGGGAACCGAGACTCAGGTGATCCCATGGCCTGCCAGTCTGATGCTGTAACCTTCAGGCCTTACTTTCAACTGAGCCCGATTTTGATCCAGGGCCTCCTTGAGAGCACCAGCTTTAACCTCCTGTCTGCTGAACTCAATGGAGGGGATGCTGCACAGCCTCTGAAGGGAGAGGAGACGCCATAGTTTCTGGAAATAGCAAAGCCTCCAAAAGCAGCCTGAAAATCACTCGCTGGTATTAGTCCACTGACGATTAACACTCTGCATGGATCTCTGTTGGTGACATTTGCACAGAACGGTCCACTCTGAAGGACCAATGCAGGCTAGCATTGTAGCATTTCTTTCTTAATAACAGACACAACACAATCAATTGGTGTGGTTGTGCTAATCTCTCAGGACCTCCGCATAATATAAAGTTATACCCATCAGATTAAGCTTATCTAGCAACTATATTCTATTTCTTTTTCTGCATCTGTCCAATTATAATTTCACTTCATTTGTAACCTGTATTTTTGAGGTGCAGAGTGTTGTGTATGTACAGGTGCAAGTGCAGCTGGAAGATTTCACTCCAGTCCTCATGAGGTGCGGGGAAAATACTTTAAATCTATTGTCTAATGGCTGACAGCCCTCTATAAAGAGTGCTGCCAGCCTGCAGCTACTGTTCTTATTACTAAGATGCTAACCTGAGCTGAATAAACATAACCTGATTCATCTGTCGGCTTCAACTCCATTCTTCGCCCAGGATATAACACAGAGTACCTCTTCAACAGTTGAATGGAGTAGTTTGTAGAACTGTTTGTGACTACTGGCAGTGTTTACTTTGAGCAGGAGATTACCACAGCCTGAGGAAATTAGAGTGGTCCTATCCTTTGGTACAGAACTGAATTGCAATATTAATTGCTCTACTAAAATTGGAGAACAGAGTTAATAAGAAATCTTATTATTAATGTAACTTGCCCTTTAGAGTTGGTGAACCTTTTCCTGGTTCTGAAGATTCAGGGCAGCTCCCTCAAGCAGAGTAAATATTAGAAAGTTTGAACTGCAGTAAAGTATTAGAGGAGAGAACAGAGCTTGCCATAAAATCTATTTTGTATTGGCTAAGGAAACCTTCTGCTCCTGATGTTCTGTCCCATTGTTGATGTTTCAACTACTAGTCTGGTTATGTTCTGCACATGAAATGGGGCAAGAAGGTTCTCACCATTCATCTCAAGCAGCAACATATCTTGAGATGGCTTTGATAAAAAAAAACTATTTCTATTTAGCTGTAAATCAGATCAACTTTGTCCCTGGTAGTAAAGTTCGGTAAGTTAAAAGCTGACATTAGGACTATTATGGAGAAAAGAAATATCATTTATTGAACACAGGAAGATTAGAGCAAAACATACTTAAATTTTGGAAGGATGTTTAGGCAGCTGCTTGTGTAGGGTGGCCCTGAGCAGAGCAGTGTTGACATTTTGTTGATAGCAGCAGCAGATGTAATTTGGAAAACTACTTCCACTATAGCCATGAACTCAAGAGGAAATTTTTCCTTCCATCGGTTATGAGATTAATAATGGGCTATTCACTGTGGTAGTTCTTAGGATAAAATGCTTGAATATTTATATTGGCATACAATATATTGCATTATGATTATGACAGCAATTCCAAGGGGCCCTTAAAAGAAAAAACAGTCAAGTTCTCAGCTTCTCTGTAGAGTTCTTACAGGGATTGGAATTCTTAAGATCTCCTAAGAAAACTGCTTTCTGATCCCTCCTGCTGTTAAAGCACAACAGCTGAGTTGTGTATCCTTACTCAAAATAACCGACCATTGTGATGTTATCTTGTGATGGGCCTCCAACAGTGGTTGGAATAGGCAGCTGAACTGGGCTGGCAGCTGGGACAAATTGTCCCAATGGATTTCTGAGGGGGAAAAGGTAGAGTCTCACAAGACTTTGACTGTGATTAGATGGTTCCTCTTGCTACTAACTCTCAGTTCACTCTTATGGTTGACAAGCATGTTGTTATAGTGGTTAAAGCCACTGGGCTAGAAACGAGACACTGAATTCTATCTCTATCTTAGCAACAAAGCCAGTGGGTGATCTTGGACTAGTCATACTCTCTGACAATGGCAGGCCGCTCCCGAAAAATACCAAGAAATAAAAAAACTGTTTGAAAGGCATATATATACCAATATACTCCTGAAATTTGGAGAATTTTGGGAGATTTCAGTGTAGTCCTTCAGTGAAATGATGTGCATGGGAATACAGATGAGAAGCCAGACTTCCAGCATTTATTTAAGATAAGGATTCATTATAAACCAACATGTAATTCCCTGGTGACAGCCCCTTTTTATAGGAAACTGTCAGCCTTTAACCAATAACTTTAAAATACGTCCCGCACTTGCGCAACAGAAGGAAAATCCTCTGCTCGCGCCTGCATGGACATAACATTCAGATTGCAAAGTCTCATCTAAATTGGTCATAATCTCTGAAGTTCCATTTGTCTCTAAACAGAAGCTATATGCCATAAACATTCTTGGGACATTAGTTCCAAAAGCAAATAAACGTAAATATTTCATTTGATAGAAGTCAGCTGGTCATACAATGAGAGGGAGGGAACAGTTCCAAATAGGAGCCCTGAAGCTTAGAACAGCATCCCATTTCTCTCCACTCCAAGCCATCCTCAGAATCACCTTCTTGGTAAAATATTTGGCACAATTTTCTACTCTCCTTCAATATTGCAATTTGGTTTGTGATTAGCTTAAAGATGTGCAGCAAAAGACCAATTTACTGTTGCATTGTATATATTCCTGCTTTCTCTTTCCTCCACTCTCTTGATTGCTTTTATGGAATTGGACCTTCAGCTGTAAACTGCTCAGAGCGTGTTCCCTAATATTCTGTAAAACACAATCACACTAATGATGCTGTATATATAATTAGTAGTTCATTCAATAGTCTTGCTATTATGAAGGGAGAGAAGATCTTGTGGTATTTTAATTAGCTTCCCTAGGTTGTTGTTAACCCAGATGGGTTAAGATTAAAATTTTCACTGAGCAAACTCTGGGAGTTTTGGTCTCAAAACATTTAAAGGTACCATCTTAGAGGACATTGTTTTGGAGCAACTAATTGAGTTGCCTAGGCTTTCATGGACAAAAACATTTCATTCAATACATCAAAAATGATAGATACAGCTGGAGCTATCTCTATATATTCCAAATATACAGAAAGTTAGGATTATCAAATCTGGGTTATCAAAATCTCACTGTAATTATAGAATAGTTACTATTGTAAATTGGGATGCTTTGCTATCATCTAGTGGTCATCCAGCTTTTTGCAACCCAGATCTAGACCCAAAACACAGGGCTGTCTTGCATGGCAGCCTTGTCCATAAATCAGCTAGAAATAGCATAAGAGGTTGGCATAATAAATCATTTTCTGGCTTTCTACCCCTTCCTCCACTTCGGCAAAAGTGATGGCCCAGTTTTCTGACTAGACTGTTCATTATAATTCCCAATTGATGAATTCTGCTTTTCTCTCCTTCCTCTCCAGTCATAAGACTGCACAGGAAAGGAATAGGCACAATATAAGAGCAACCTAAATCTGAAGACCGCCATACTACAGATAACACAACTACCATAATTCATAGTAGCAGGGATTAGAAAGACCCCACTTCTACAGAATGGAATGCAATCCACTATGGACATGAAGATGACATTAATGAAGGATGGGAGTGGTTGCAATACTTCTGTGCCCAGAAATCTCTCCATTATCTGGTGTATTCATCTCATCTATTAACTGCAGAGGCAGTGTGTGTACTTTATAACTCTTGGAAAGGCAAGTGGTACTGGCAACCATGTGTGGAAGCATTTTTCCTCCTTTAGGCTTGTTTTCTTACTAGTTATAATGGTGGCCTATGCATTATGACACAGCATGAAAGGGAAAACAGTGTTTTGGTATAACTGCACCATTCCTTGACAATGCTAATGGTTAAAATGCTCCTTTTCTTGGACTTTCCTAGATATATAATAAACATTAAAGGGACTCCATATGCTGAAATCCAAGGGCCCTATCAGAAGCATTGTATATGTGGGTAGATGTGCATAACTTTTGGGTTTGTACCTTATTGGAAAGGATATGATACTGTGATACCAAAACAGGATTGGATTGAGACAAAGCCCCATAATGATCTATGCCAAAGGGAGTATATAGTAGTTCCCTACTGCCCAAACCATAAGGATAGGTGAGTTTCTGTTAGGTGGATAAGCGGTTCAAAGTGAATGACAGGGCAGGTTGGTTTTATACCTCCCTACCCCCAAACTTCCACTTTTATATAAAAAAAAAGTGCATGGGAGGATCTGAGATGCAGATGTTTTTCTGGGCAGCTTCCAGAGTTGCATCAGGATCTTCAGTGGTGCATTCCTCTTATTGTGGGGAGAGATCAAAGATAGAATGAGAAGGTACATCCAACAAAACTTGACTATAGAGATTTAATTTGGAATTCTATTATTGTATCCTTCAATACTTTCTGCTACATCATTTCTTCCAATCTATACTCCAGCATACAAATATATTATAGAGACGATGAGGAAAACAGTGCCTTTGTGTTCTCCGAATTACTATCTTGCTGGATACAAATAAAGTATTACAAAGCAAGATCTGGAAACTTAATCATTACACCTGTGAACCCCATTTTCGCCTTACCTTTACCTTCCCCCATATATATAAACAGGGTGCTCAAAGTACAGTCTAGCCTCTTTAAAGATGTAGTGTTCTATTGGTAGGTCAATATTTGGCAAAAGTTTGCCTGGAGTCCTTTCACCTTTCTCTAAGTAGAGTGGGGCCCAAGTGATGTGTTGTGTCCTTCCTGCCCTATCAGTTCACATATTCTCAAAGCGCTGAAGTGTGTCTCCTCCTCCCCTGCTTGTTGACTTTTGATTCGTCAATTGCTTTCAACCTGAGATCACTTTACATCTTTTCCCCCAGTTAAGCAAAGCTTTTTGATGAACATGACTGAAGGGTAGGCGTCCAATTGTCCCTCTCTTGGCTTTTTAATCCAATTTGCACATGGAAATTGAATAATGAGTGAAACAAACAAACAAACCCAGGCTTATTATTTCTGAGAACTGACATTCTTCCACCTGGAATTCTCTGGAGATGGCAGAGGACCCCCCAAATGCTGCTGCCTTTTCTTCACTAGGGAGGTTGGGAGGAGCAAGCAAATCAATACTGGTTCTGCTTTTGTTCTCCATATTTCTTTTCTGTGGTACAATTCAAAGGCAGACCTCTCTTTTAAAGGATTTTGGCTAGAATACGGACCCATAGTTGTCAATGCTTGGTACATTTGCAGCCTCAATTGGACCAACAGGGGATTGATGGTTGTATAGCATTGTAGGCAGAGGATGCCTCTCTAAAACAGAGATTCGGCCCCTCCTCAAAACTGAAGAATGCTGGTGGATGTGTTCTTTTACTATGCCCCATAGAGCACAATTATCATCTTGCTCCTGAGAAGCTTATAGGAACATTACCTGATATGCTGATATCCAGGGGGTAGGCTTCAAAAATTTTAGCAAGGGGTTCTCTGCCCGGTTGCTGGGTGGGTGTGGCCATGGTGGGTGTGGCCTAGTCAGCCTCCTGCACCACAGCGGGGGAGAGGGGTGTTTTTGCCGGGCTCCAGAGGCTTTCCTTGAACCTCTGGGAGGGCAAAAATGGCCTCCCCAGGGCTCCGGAGGCCCTCTGAAGGTCAGAAATAGGTCTTCCTGAACTTCCAGTAGGCCTGTTTTTCACCCTCCCCAACCTCGGCACATGTCCTGCACTTACCTGCATCCAAAACAGGCCGCATGGGACTCCTGGGAGGGGACGGGCAGGCGGGGCCAGCCAGGAGTAGGATTTGGGGTTCTCCAAACTGTACAGACTCATAGCTAGAGGTTCTCCCAAACCCCCACATCTCAACCCTGCTGCTATCACTCTCACACTCCGTGGCGGAAGTCACTGATACCGACTGCAATTTCAAAGAGGCAAGTGGTTCCTGCAGTGCAAGACCTTGAAAAAAGAGGAGATAAACTCTCTTCCCCTCTTGCAGCCCCAGATGGAATTGATAGTTTGTACAGATTATACAGCTGTACAGACTAAGGTCCAAACCCACAGCTGGGTTCTGATGCACACACCCTCTAAGACTCAGCATCTGCTTCCAAATATAATGTGGCCTTGGCTGATGTACCAGAATCAATTGATTGCAATTACCAGCAGGTTCTGCATTTTCCTCTGAATGGCTTCCAGATTTAATCTCCAAAAAGGGGGACGGAAGGAGTAAAATAAATACCTGGACCAAAACCTCCAAAGGCCTTTAACTCAAGAAAGCCTGCTTAGTAACTGGCTCACAAATTAGTTCAAATTGGCACTTGTATTTTTAGATGGAAACTAGAAAGTAACCAACACAAAAACTGACTCTATTCTGCTTATCTCACTATAAACAGAAAATCTAACCTATGTTGTAATTGGCCTTTGATATTATTACTGATCAGCATTTATTATACAAGTATATAAAGGTTGTGTATAGCCTCCTTCTGTGAGCAGAACCTTGTAGTCTTATCACCAGTGCTGTTCAAGTAAACTTGGCTCAAGTAGATTATGTGGTCTGTACTTGTAATTTGAGTAGTGGGGAATTTTTCTCCTTCATTTTCAACTGGCTTGCTTCTAGCAGAAGTGCTTTGCTTGGTGGACTTTTCTGGATCATCAGCTGGTTCAGATGAGGACAACAAAAGGATTCTTGTTCTGGACTACATGGAGCCCTGTGGATTGTGGATAGTAGTTAATGAAGCATTGGAGCTTATCCAGCAGTACAGATACCATTACAGAAAACACAGAGAGATGGAAGTGTATGGGAAGTTAGTTATTTTTAAAGGTGAACATGCCAATGCACTCAAGGAGCAAACGTCAGTGTGCCATGCACTAAATGCATAGCAACTAGGTGGAATGTAAGATATATGGAAAGGAAAGTTTGCAGTGTGACTTTGAGCTCCATTGTAACAATTCATTCCTTATTACTCATGATTTGCATCCCATAGCAAAACAAATGTCCAGAATGCTCCTGACCAAGGTTGGATACATAGACCTCTTCCTGAAGTTTGACCTAGAAGCAGCATGAACAAACCTGGATCTGCTGCTGCGTCATCTCAAAGCTGTCCAAATGATCCCTCAAACTCCTGGTATTTTCACTTACTGAACTCACCCAAAGGACCCTGCAGAAAAGACAGGAAGGAATTGCAACCTAAGGAAATGACAGCCACACATCAGCAATGATTTTGTACTGACATATGTGAATTATCTTTTTCAGCTCTAACAAACAAGTGCAGTAAAATCCCTATTCTTTAATACCTGAATCACAAACCCATGCATATTTAAATCTTAATAGGCTGAAAGATATCTAGGAGCAAGGAAATCACTGCAAATGAGCTATAGAGGTTTGGTTACTGCACCAGAAGAGGGCATAGTAAACTGAGCAAGAAATAATTTCTCCCCAGCTCTTACCTATGGCTATTTCCTGTCAGAAAATGTCAGAAAGTTTGGAATCAAATAGTAGGTACAATGAACAATAGATGCCAAATTAAAAATACAACTGAATGAATTTAGAACTGTCAAAAGATTAATAGTAGTTATTCAATGCTTCACCTGATCTCTGTTCCAATTGCTCTCTGAAAGTAAAATTTAATTTAATTTAATTTAATTTCAGATTTATATACCGCCCTTCTCCCTGAGGACTCAGGGCGGTGTACAGCCAAAATTAAAAAACATAGAATATGAACATTAAAAACAATTAAGAATATATATAAATTTGGCCCCATATATTAAAAAGTGACAAACCAATTAAAACATTTAAAATTATTTTTAAGCCAGCCCGGCTTGCTGGAAAAGATAGGTTTTGAGGGCACGGCGGAAGGCACCGAGGTCTTGGATTCTCCTTATCTCTGAGGGCAACTGATTCCAGAGTGTAGGTGCCCCCACAGAGAAGGCTCTCCCCCTGGGGGTCACCAGCCTACATTGTTTGGCTGATGGCACCCTGAGGAGGCCCTCTCTCTGGGAGTGCACGGGTCGATGGGAGGTCATTGGTAGCAGCAGGCGGTCTCGAAGATAACTAGGCCCAAATAGGTCAACTAGAATCTTGAAGTTTTGTTGTGGAAAGGAAAACATTAGGCATATATAAATTCCATCATTCCCAACAGGTACAGATAGAAAATATACATTAGGCATGAGTACAATTTATGAATGCAGCTTAGTCTCTTTAAAGCAGCTGCTAGAATTTAAATCTACCAGTATATGCAAAACAGCAGCTGGCAGAATCAACTGCCTTTTGTAAATTTTGAATTGTCTGATCACAGAAAGAGACATAGGTCTCTGAGTTACATCGAAATAGAGTTTCCAACCTTCTAACCTGAGAATCGGTGGGTGGAATTTCTGCAGAATTTCTGCAGATACTCAATGGGTAAGACTCTGAAATATTTGCTGATCTCCTTCGGTGTGCCAGTTCCATTCCAACTCTGATCATCTCCATTGATCAGATCTAATGAGTAATGTGAATTCTCTCTCTGGATACATACAGTATTATCAGTGCTGTTTGATTGTCATGCATTTCTCTCAGCAAAATGGAGTTTTGTGGTATCCAGGTCAAAGTAATTTTTTGTTATTGCGCTAGCATTCTTATATAATTAAAACTAATAAAAATACATTTTTAAAAAGTAAACTGGAACTGACAGAGCTGCAAAGAAAGATTTATCCAGAAGCCTGTACCAGATGGCATTCCATATTAGCAGGCATTCCAAGCCATGTGGAGGGCAGCCTTTGCTCTCAAATTACATAATTCTATGTCCTGCATCCCAGCAAGCAATCCTATTAGCCTGGTCAGCTTAGAAAGAGCAGAAGGCCCTCTGATGGTTATTACAGCTCATAGCAATGCTGAAGCATTTAGCAAAAAGTTATGCTTTTTATGCACACCCTTCTTTATACGTTTAGCAACATTTTAATGCAATATTCAGTCTACATTGCTGAAGATCTTAATGAAGCTGGGATTGGGGCTGGGTTTCTGTAATAGCAACCAAAAACGCACTGAGGATCCAAAAAGAGACTTGCATTGCCAAAGAGGTCTGATGTAGGAAGATGAGAAGCCCAAGATAAAGATGAAATGAAATCCTGCAGATCCTTGCAAGTTCAAATGTTTTTGGGTACTTAATATAGTTTTTACTCACTCCCTTTCTGAAGCATTCTATAAAAATCCAGCAAACTACATGGCATGCAATTATTCCCCCAAAGCTCTGACCCTCTCGGTTAAAAAGCCATGCTAATGTCAAAATGCTGACATATGCCATACTGTCATTACATAAACAACAACATTACATAACATGTGTCATTGCATCATTCTAATGCGTGTGTAGTCATTTCATATCCTACACACACACACAATCCCGATAAACAGCCATATATTTACTTTCCTGGGAGTAAGTACCAGGATTTGCTTCTGCAGAATTAGTTGCATGGGGATTGGTAGTGAGGAAAGACCCCAATGTGCTCTTCAAGATAGCTTGTAAAAAAGTACAAATTGTAACAGAACAGTATATTCAAATCAGAATTAAAATCATTATTGGAACAATTTAACAATTGAAAAGTTGGCAAAAGAGATATCTGTGCCTGTGATGAAGATGGCAAAAGAGATATCTGTGTTGCCTTCTATGATGACATAGAAGGCAACACAGTTAGTTGATAGTTCAAATTGCCCCTTTATTGCTCATATCTTTCCCCCAAAGACTCCCACATTTATGGCAAGTCCCAGAGCAAAGTGATCACACACACACACACACACATACACACACACGCACACCCCTCCAGCAATCTCTGGCTGCAAGTAGTCCAGCAAAATGCTGTGAGCACAATGGCTGCAAAGCAAGAAATCCAGCGGGGTAAGGGAATAAGTCAATGAGTCCAGGAAGCAAAGGAACAAGGCAATTAATCCAGGAAGCAAGAAAGAAAGCAAGAAGTCCAGGATACTCCAAACGTTGGCAATGGCACACAAAACTCCCATGAATTCAGTGTTTGTTCCTGACAAATGCCCCTCCCCACAGCGTTTCCTTAAATCTCAGTTCCCAGGTGTGCCTTGTGAAGAGGGGTGGGGTGCTTTCCTCCCGAGTCGGAGGGTCAGCCTGTGCTGTTCCCGCCTTCTCTCCACTCTCCGTGCTCGGGGATTAGGAGGGGTTGGTCCTTGCTCATTGCCTGAGCTCTGTCACTCCACATGTTCATTACTTGCCCTCTCTTGGTTATCCTGCCCCCATTCTTCCCTGCCTACAAGCCGTCCCAATACTGAAAGGCCCTGGCCTGACTCAGCCTGCTCCTCCCCAGCTTCCTCTGAAGCCAATGAAGGCGCCCCCTCAGCTCCAGTTTCGGCTTCTCTTTGCAGATACAGGCTCTGATGGAGGCATGACAGTGCCATTTTTCTAGATACTGGGAGAATGGAGGCCTAATGTACCTCACTAGGGAGGGGATTCTTTTTTTTTTAATTTAAAAAAAAATATGAGTGCCACCCTATAGTTAGGTCATGTCCTTCTAAAATTAGCAGTCTTTTATTTTCCAATTCTATCCACTCCTTTATCCAAACTAATCCTGCTGCAAGATAGTAGGTCTCCCAATCTGGGAGGGCGGTTCCTCCTCTCTCTCTGGTATCTTGTAATACTTTTAACCTAATTCTAGGCTTCTTTCCTTGCCAAATAAATTTTGTAGTTAATTTATTTAATAAGTCAAAAAAAAATTTCTCCATTTTTATCGGAATAGTCTGGAAGAGGAATAAAATTTTAGGCAAGATATTCATTTTTATTACTGCCACTCTTCCCATCCATGAGATCTGCAACTTTGTCCAATTTTCCAAATCTTTCCTAATTTGCTCAGTTAATTTATCATAATTTTCTTTTTTAATTGAGGAGCTTCTTGCCTGGAGCCAAATTCCCAAATATTTAATTTTTTTGGTTGCTCAGATATTCATAATCTTTTCTAATTCTGTCTCCTGGTTTTTTGTAAGATTTTTAGTTAGTAATTTCAATTTGTTCTTATTAATTTTTAACCCTGCTACTTCACCAAATTCTTCTATTTTTCTAATCAATTTGGGGCCAGATTCTAAAGGTTCCTCAATTATAAAGACCATATCGTCTGCATATGCCTGGACTTTGTACTCCTCACTTTTAATTCTCAGACCCTTTATTTCTTAGTCTTCCCTAATTCTATTTAAAAGTGGCTCCAGTTTTATAAAAAGAAGTGGGGAGAGTGGGCAGCCTTGTTTTACTCCTTTTGTTATTTCAAAGCCTTTTGTCATATCCTGATTAACCAATGCCTTTGCTGTCTGTTTTGAATACATTTTCCCAATCATTTGTCCAAATTTTTGTCCATAGTCCAATTTCTTTATTAATTGTATCATAAAATTCCAGTTCAGATTGTCAAAGGCCTTTTGCGCATCAAGGAAAACCAGTGAAAATTGTTTCTCTGCGTGTACCTCATAATACTCTAGTATATCTACTATCGTCCGTGTATTATTTTTAATTTGCCATCCTGGCAGGAAACCACTTTGATCCAAATGTATATGTTTGTTCAGAATCACCTTTAGTCTATCCGCAATTATTTACATAAATAATTTATAATCAGAATTCAATAGAGAGATAGGCCTATAGTTTTGTATTAGTTGTGGATCTGAATCCTCCTTATGGATCAATGTCATTAGAGCTTCTGACCAGGATTTGGGTGTTTTTGCCTCTTGCAATACTTCATTAAATATTTCTAACATAAGTTTTCCAGTCTGTTCTATCATATTTTTGTACAGTTCTTTTTTTGTTTTTTCATTGCCATTCCAAATTCAGTTTCGGAGATTGGTCTATTCAATGCCTCTTTCTGTTCCTCTGTCAGCTTGCAAACATTTATTTCCTCTATATATCTCTGTATTTCAATTTCCTTCTTTTGTTCCTGAGAATACACTCTAGAGAGGAAGTTATGTACTATTCTTTTTTTCCTTCTGTTTTGTAACATACTTCCCCTTCTTCATTCTTCAAATATTGTATCATTCTTTTTTCTTTTTCTTTTTTCATCTTATAAACTAGCCAGCTACTTATTTTGTTTGCAAAATGGTTTTGTTTCGCTGCCTTTATTTTCAAAGCTGTTATGTTGGGTAAATGAGGACACAGCAAGCCAGGCAGTGAGTGACAACAGCTCTTTAATGTATAGTGAGAATCCAGCAACTAACCTGGGGAAACAGCTCTCCTTATATACCCTACAGCTGTGGCAGCCAGCCAATCAGCTGAGGGCTATTAAGTTCAAACTTTCCCGCCAAACTATATACATAACAAAAGCAATTTCTTCTTGTGTAATCAAATTTAATTTGTGTTTAATTATTCTCCATTCCTCTTTAAATTTCCATATTTGCGGATCTTTATATAGTTTTTCCTCTACTTTTTGGAGTTCTTCCTGTAATTTATTTTGTTGGTATCTTTTCTGTTTGTTCCTCTTTGCAATATATACAATTGACAACCCTCTAATGTAAGCTTTCAAAGTATCCCAAAGATTTTGGGGCGAGGTGTGTTCTTTTTTGTTTGTACTTAAAAAGATCTCTATCTCTTTTCCCACTAGTTGTTTGTATTCTTTCTCCTTACATAAATACTAGCATAGAGTCCATCTTTTGTATTTTGTTTTGTCCCTTCCAATGTATTATTATAGATTGTGATCCGCCCATTCGTTTAATCCAATGTCTATGCTTTCTGTCTCCAATTGCAATTGTGCCGTCATCCAGGCCATGTCGATCCTGGACCACGATTGGTGCGGGTGGGAACAGTATGTGTATTGTCTTTCTTCTTTGTTGATTTCTCTCCACATATCTTTTAAGCCTAATTCTGATATCGTATTAAAAAACTCCTTCGGTAGTATTTCCTTTTCTTTTTTTTTCTTTTTTTGCTCTTATTATCACTATAGTAATCTTTTCTAGTGTCGACTATCACGTTGTGATCTCCTATTATACATATATTTTCTATTTCTTGTTCTAATACTTTATCGTGTAATTTTTTATAAAAATCTTTTTGGTTTGTATTAGGGGCATAAATCCCTACTAATAAAAATTGTTTCATTTCAGTATCTAATTTGATCATCAGCATTCTTCCCTCATCATCTGCATACTTCAATTCTGATTTTAGTCTTTCTTTTATGTACACTGCTATTCCTCTTTTTTCCTGTTTGGAGAGTGACACATATAGTTTTCCTAATTTCTTATTTTCCAATAATTTTTTAAAGTCTTTCTTTACATGGACCTCTTGTAGGCAGATCACATCCATGTCTAATTTTTTTAATTTTGTAAATGTCTGGGCTCTCTTTTTCTGAACATTTAGGTCGTTAATATTCACTGAGAATAGAGATATTTTTTCTTCCATCTCTTACTGTACTTGTCTCTCTCTTAACTCTTCCTTTTGCTCCCTCTCTTTCTTCTCGCTCCTTTTCTTGGGCTTTCTTTTGTTCTTCCTCTCTTTCTATTTCTTCCTGTTGTTCCTCCTCCTGACTTTTGTCTTCTATTTGTTCCTTACTTTCTTGTTCTTCTTCTAAATAATTTTTATAGAACTCCTGCGCTTTTTCTATTGTGTTGATTTTGAATTTTTTGTCTTGCCATGTTATAAGCATTCCTTCCGGCATGATCCAATGGAACATTACTTTGTGTTGAATTAATTTGGATGTCAGGAAATAATATAACTGTCTTTGATTCCGTACTCTTTGTGGTGTTTGCTTTAAGATAATAATCTCTTTCCCATTATACGTTATTTTTCCATCCCTTGATTTTTTATATATTTCATTTCTTATTGTTTTTTTTTACAAAATCTGATATGTACTTCCCGTGGCAATCGGTGCCTTCTAATGTAATTATTGTGTACTTGGTATGCTTCATCTATCGAGTCTTTTACTTCTATTTTATCTTTCTGTATTATTTCTGCTATTATATCATTCATTTTCTCTTCCAAATCTTCTCTCTCTTCAGTAACGTTCTGGAAGCGTAGGAAGAAGGAGGCTTTCTCCACTTCTCGGAAAGTAATTGAGTCAGCCAGTTCTTTATTTTGTTGTTGTAATTTCTGTTCTGCCATTTCTAACTTTAAATCCAAATGGTCTATCTTCTATTTTTTTTACTTTATGTCATTCTCTGCCACTGTCTGCTGAATATTCTCCATCTTCTCTTTCATACTTTTCAAATCATCCTTTAGCTCCTAGTTCATCTTTAATTTCTTGGTGATATCTTCTAGCTTTCTCCTGGTGATCTGCCATTTTTTCTTGAGGGCATGGCGGAAGATGCGCAAATCCGGGATCCTCCGTATCTCCGGGGGGAGCTCATTCCAGATGGCAGGTGCCCCCACAGAGAAGGGTCTCCCCCTGGGGGCCGCCAGTCGACAGTGTTTGGCTGATGGCACCCTGAGGAGCCCCTCTCTATGTGAGCGTACTGGCCAGTGAGAGGCTACTGGTGGCAGAAGGTGGTCCCGTAAGTACCCAGGTCCTAAGCCATGGAGTGCTGTAAAGGTGGTAACCAAAACCTTGAAGCGCACCCGGAAGACCACTGGGAGCCAGTGCAGCTCGCGCAGGAAAGGTGTTACATGGGAACACCATGTCGCTCCCATAACCACCCGCGCGGCTGCACTCTGAACCAGTTGGAGCCTCCGGGTGCTCCTCAAGGGGAGCCCCATGTAGAGAGCATTACAGTAGTCCAGGCATGAGTGACCATGCATAAGGAGTCCTGATCCAGAAAGGGACGCAACTGGCAGATCAGGCAGACCTGATAGAAAGTCCTCCCGGCCACAGCCATCAAATGCTCTTCTAAAGACAGCCATGAATCCAGGAGGACACCCAAGTTGCCAGCCCTCTCCATGAGGGCCAATGACTCGCCCCCAATAGTCAGTGATGGCACCAACTGACTATATCGGGACGCCAGAAGCCACAGCCACTCGGTCTTGGATGGGTTGAGCTTGAGTCTGTTTCTCCCCATCCAGATCCACACGGCCTCCAATTTTATGCCAAATTTATTTTCTGCCATCCCACTAATTTCCTCTTCTTCTTTTCTCCACCTTCGATCGCTGTAGCTGAAATCACTCTTTACTTCCTCTCTGAGGCAGCTGCCATCGCTTTCAATCTGCCTAAAGAGGGAGATTTTTCCCTGCTGGATTTAAGGGGTCCGGTTTCACTCTCCAGGACACTAGTGCCTCGTCTGAAGCTTGAAGCCTTCCCCTTTGATGTTCCGGACTCCCTGGGTCTGGAACTGCCTTATGGGGCTCCTGTACAAGGATTAGCTGGGTTTACGGGAGCTGTCAAATTCTCCTTCACCCACACTGCATGACATCACCGCTGGAAGCTCGGGGAGGGGATTCTATATAGCCTGGAAGTCATACAGAAGAAATGCTCTCATGTACCAGATAGCTGAGCTTTTGGCAGCAGGGTTCTCTTCAGAAAAGATCTGCAGATCTAAGTAATCAGGCATGTTCACAGTAGATGAATTGTTTCCTCAAATTGATAGACCCTAAACCATTTAGACTGTAAAGGTCAATGTCTTAAATTATACCCAGTAATCAATTTGCAGCCTGTGCAACTATTTAATATGAATGTCACGAATTACATCTTGCACTGACTCACAACTTGGCCTTCACATTTTACTCTAATTGTAATGTCTGTACTCCTTTCAATGCAGGGTCCTTGATGCTCTCTGAGCTTGTTTTCTTGCAATTGTTTCATTACCCTAACTAGATAACATCATCAGTGCTAGTAAGGAATGCTGTATGCTGTCAGTTTATATTCTGCTGTCTTGCCTGTCTGTGCAGGTGGGGGCAGTCTTAGAGATTAGTTTTTACTGATGGCTCTTTGGCAGTTACTTGATTGAGGTACTGCTTACTTGATTGTTAGTCTGAAGTTGACCTTGGAGTTAATGATAATCTATGCTGATCTGAGCGCTGATAATATGATGGAGAGGTGTTGAAGTCATTTCTCTTTTGAGCTGGTTGATTATCTCTTTTGCATTGTCTATAGATGTTGTTAATGTTTGTGTCTATTGATGGCTGATTTGTCAGAGTGCCAGGCTTCTAGAAATTCCCTGACATTTTTGAACTTGACCTGGTCTAGGATTGTCACATTTGCCCAATTGAAACTATGGTTAAATCTATCTATATGTTGTGAAATTAAAGAATTTTCATCATGTCTTCTGACTGCCAGTTGGTGTTCATGGATGCGTTCTGACAGTCTTCTCCCTGTTTGTCCTACATAGTGGTTGTTGTAGTTTTTAAATTGTATGTTGTAGATGACTCCTGTTTTTTTCTTCTGGGGTTGGTAGAGGAACACCTGGTTAGTATGGGTGGTTTTTCTGTAGACTTGCATTTCTTGCGTCTCTGCTGATCAGGATGTCCAGGAAGGGCAGTGAATTGTTGTCGTTTTCTTCTTCTCTTCTTCTTTTCAATCGTAGGATATATTGCAGTCGTTAAAATGGGTTATATCCAAGTGTTGCCAAGTCCAGTCAACTCAGAAGCATCACTTTTGGTTCAGTAGCCACCATTATGCAAATATTTTGACACACTTAGGTGCAGTTCTAATGAGAGCTGGGGGAACAAGGACCACTCACAAATTGTGAACCTGCTTTTTCTGAGGCAGTACATCCCCATCCAAAACTAGCTTCACCAGCATCCATGAGTCTAATTTTCTCATTAAATTAACACTTCCAGCTTGTTTGGATTTGATTTATTTTTATTTAGTTGTCATATCTTCTGACTGCCAGTTGGTGTTGATAGGTTCATGGTTTATTATTTATTAAATTTATATGCCACCCATCTCATGCTAAAAAAACAACTCTGGGTTGTTTTTTGAAACCTTTTTGAAACCCTGAAACCTTGACTGGAAGGGATTCAGATAATTAGTTTTAACCAGAATCCTCTTGAGCTGCAGTGCAAGCACCTTTTCCACCACCTGTCCTAAAAACAGATAGTGAAAACAGGAGAAAAATTATCTAGATGGGGGAGATCAAGTGACAATGTCTTGAACAGGGACTAAACCAAGGCCTCTTTAAATAGGGTCAAGAACTTCTGCCGAACCCACATGGATGTCATTGACCTTGAGGCTTTCATCAACCAGGAGGGATAATGAGCTAATAAGTAGGTGGTTGTGCTAACAGCCCCAAGGACTCTGTGTACTTTCTCAGGCCCAATAGAAATTGCTCCCAGATAACAGGGTAAGCATACTCCCTGGACAATTCCAATGAACTTTTCCCGTATTAGGAGTCCAACAGAGAACAAATCAGAGTGATTTTATCCATCATGTATTCAGCAAATTCCTCCATGCAGCCCTGAAGGTAATCAATCCCCTGAGCCCTGATTACCGAGGAGGGACTGGGTGATCCTAAACAGGGCCGATGGATGACACTCTGCAAATTCAATAAAAGGGCATAAATAATGCTATTTTGCTGCCCCTGCTACCATGAGGTAGGCCTTAACAGTGATTCTAAGCCCTGCCTGGTCAGACTTCTTCTCATTTTCCTCCAGTAGTGCTCTAATTTCACCTCACCCTTCCTCATCCATCCCACTATCAAAATTTGGTAATGTTCAAGGATATAAATTGTTTCCTCAGAATTGGCTGACAGGGGATTACCAACCAGTCCAGAGGAATTTTGATTTTATCACATGGCAAAGTTCTGAACTACCTTCCCATCAGTTTCAGTGATAAATTTAAATAGCCTAGGACAGTGATGGCATGTGCATGTGACCCCTCCACCCCCCGTGGGGCCATTTCCGGCCTCCTGAGGGCTCCGGAGGTGGGAGGGAAGACTGTTTTTGCCCTCCACAGGCTCCTAGAAAGCTTCTGGAGCCTGGGGAGAGCAAAAAATGGGCCTTCCCCACCCACCCCGGAGGCCCTCCGGAGGCCAGAAACAGCCTGTTTCCTGACTTCCGGTGGGCCCAGAAGGCTGAGCTAGGGCAACACTCGCGTGCCCACCAATATGGCTCCGCGTGCCATCACGGGCCTATGAGAGAAGACAGTAATCTGTGAATTAGTGCAAGTCAACAACAACCTAGATATCAAACTGTAGTCCTCAGCACTACCTTCTGACTGCATCCTGTCAGGAAGCATCATTCCTATGATTGGGCAATGTTAGCATGGACACTGAAATTTTCTAAATCGAGAAATCTAAGATCCATTTCCATGCTACAAATTATTCTGGCTACATCAGGAGGAATGAGAGTCGTGAAGCCAAATGCAGTAAAGTACCATTATCCTAGCCCAACCATCCAGCAGCAAACTCATAATTGACAGAGAATTGGATGGAATTCCTGGTAACAAAATGGAATTCCTAAAGACTACAGCCACCCTGTTATCCACTCTCCAGGCTAAGATTGCTGCATTACAGAGGAACAGACTTAGAAATGAGAAGATTAATTATCCTGTCATCCCTCGGCCAGATCTCCATAATACATGAAAAACCAGCATTTTCATCCAGTAATAAATTCTGGATAATAGATATTTCACTAGCAACTGAGCAGGCATTTAAAAGCAGGACTTCTCTATTGGTGGGCTCCACTTTTTTGGGTTTTTAAATTATTTACTATAATCAATAACAAATTGCAAATTAATAAAATTGTGAGATGAATGCAAATCCTTCTCTGTTAGAACTCCAACTTATCATCAGTGTCCTTACATAAAATCTAAAAGTTTGTCCTTCCATAAAGCAAATTCCTTTATTGTCAGTTCTTCAGCAATGATCCCATTGGCCCAGGAAAACTTTTACTATCCAATGTGCAGATGATTGCAGAATAGTTTCAGCCAGGAAATTGGGGGCTTAGGTATATGACAGGGATCATTTTTGGGCTTATGTTGAAGGTTTTTAGGATTCTTTAGCTGCTATGGGTTTTCTTTTTTAAAAATTGTTTTAGTAACTGTATGTATTTTATTTATTTTAAAATTTTGCACCAGAGTTGTCTATGTGTGATGGGTAGCCATATAAAATGAAGTAATAGAAAAATAAGCAACAATATTCCTGGTCTTGCAAAGAGAGCTGGCTAAATAGTTACTTTCTCAGCTTATCTCCAAATAGTTGCTGGTGAATTAACAGTGTGCTTGAAAGTGTAAATATTTTTTAAAATTAGAGTAATTATGTCATAACAATATACTGTAGTTAGAAAAGATGGTTTATACTTAATCTACTTAAAGTAAATAGATGGTGAAACCTTTAATGAAAAGTTCTAGAAACAAATAGTCCTTAATAGACCTCCATAACTGATGCCATAGTCAAATGCTAATCATTATGAAGTTTTGGGAAGATTCCATTGAATTTCCTTTCCCATAACTTAAATTTTATGTTATTTTGTTTTGTGTCCAACACTCTGGAGCAACAGAAAATAAGATTTCTGCATGCTGCCTTGAACTCCTAAATATCAATCACTTAATCATTCAATCAAATAAATCATTTTTAATGTTTGAAGAATGCTATCATACCTGTTTCCTGTTCTCATGCCTAATTCATTCAATCTCTCTTCACAATACTTTAAAACCTGAATTCATGCAAATAAGCTCCTAGACCTCAGCTACTCAAGGCATGCACACATTTCAATTCTTTAAAAAAATAAAAACAAAATCAATGTGAAAATCAATCAATACAGGGCTAATCAAAGAGAATACATTTTGGCTGCTCAAAGACGGATAGTGACATCCAAAATTTCCAAAGGAATAGCTACAAATGTAATTTTCTTGCTTGCCAGACAGTTTCAAGTATTCAATACATATTCATACAGTACTTGGGAGAAATATCCTCCATCATATACACAAAGGCGCAGATACAGTAATCTCAGCACCTCCCTCTACTGGAGAAAGAAAAATGAATTTGGGAGAAGTTGGGCAAAACATTGAACTGGGAAATCCAGAGGATTAACATTATTTTTTCCAATAGCCTCAGAATCAGTGTATTGGAATCCTCAGGAAATAGGAAAAATGAAGAAAAAAAAGATAGCTTTGTTGTGGAGAAATAGATAATGTTTAAGCCAGGAATTTGTTTCAGATCTCTCTTTTTCTAACATGGCGCTTAGCTAAGTCTGTCTCTATTTCTATGTATTAATTATAATGCTGGGTTTTATGACAGCGTTGAATCAAACCTCAGGCTGTGTACAAGTCTTCATGAAGATATATTATATTCTCTGTTTTCTTTCCATGATCTGTAATTTTTTTTAATCTCCCCAGTCACTTGTACATAGTTTCTGACTAGAAACAAACCATTTGAAGCAGACCAGCCCAGCCCCATAATTTTCTCCTGTAATTCTCTTTTATACAGTATTTCTGTCTATAATCAAAACTGCTCTATCATTATCTACCAGCATTTAGTATATACATGTTAAGATCAAAAAGGAATATTATATTTTACCTTTTTTCAAAACAGAGTTTGATTTTGTCTTCTTTCTCGCTATGTTTCTTGAAGATTCACTAAATTACAGAGCTAAGAAGCTACATTATAGAAATTATTTCCCTTAAAAACTTTTAGTCACCAGAAGGCAGCTCAGAATCTAGCATCCTTATCTCTCTCAAACAGCAGGACTGGGGGAGGAAAACCCCATATGAAGAACCCTTTGAAAAACAGTTGTGACGGGGTACAACCAAGTTTATATACCCCCAAATAGGAGGCATCATTGTATTCTGAAGACAATTTGGAAGAGAGTTATTACACCCAAAGAATGCATACTACATACACGATCTTCAGAAAGGCCTCTCTTACTATTCTTAATGCATAATACTGAGTGTTGATTTGCAAATGTATTATAATTATTATTATTCATCAATGAAAATTAACTCTGGGAAGAGACAAAAACAAATTAAAAATTATAGACCGATTAACAAGTATTCATGAGACTATAGATGGAATCTCACTATGAAACAACATTAACTCATAGCATTACAGTGGTTTCTTACAATCCTGAATAAGCTTATTCTTGATAGGAAATACAAAGTGAGGGAGTTTGGCACAATATAGTAGAAATGCAAGTGAGTATTCTGTCAGTTTGAAGGCAGATGCTAGTTATGGGAAGAGATGATGTGATGAAATAATCAATAGATTATAAGAAATGGAAAGAATGAGGATGTAAAATATTTTGTAAGTCAGCTGGCATAGATAGCTATTTATCACATGTCCACAATGAAGAAATCCAGGATGTCTAGAACAAACACATCATCCTGGGATTTCTTCAGATCATATTGCATTCAGACTTGGGTAAACACAAATGAATTTTAGGATTTAAGTGCCTGTGACGTAAATTGATCACAGCCATAAGGATGTATATGGAGAATCTAAGCTGGCCCGAATAGATAAGAAGTGGGATGACATGCAGTTTGAACATAAAGTAAAATGTGGCATTTAGAGTGTTTGAACATAAAGTAAAATGTGGCATTTAGATATAAGCATTATCCTAACTGCAGAGACAAGGAAAATATTACTCTGAGCTTTGAAATTAAGATTTGTCTTCCTAATATTTTAATAGGATATTTAAATGATCCAAATATTCAAATCTAAAAATATTTCAAATATACCTTTGGAATAATCACAAAGTACCAGGTCTATTTAGTGCAATACAGTTAATTTATTATCTATTTATTCTAAATCCACTACATAGATTTCATAGTGAAAAATACTTAAAAACTAAATTGCTACATTGTAGTTATAATAATATATTATTCTTTAATCTCTCCCTTTGTCTGATGCTGATTACCAAATCACAGATACTTTGTGGCAATATGGAACATATTCCTCACTATAAGGCATGAAAATATTACAAGAGATAATAAAATAAACCTTTTAGTTTATTGGATGTATATGCACTTGTGAAGTTACCACTCATTATCCATCAAACTATTGATGGAAATATGGTAAAGATAAATTATGTTTTAGTTTAATATTCATTCATATTATATCACTGGTTATATCCATACCAACTTCAGATCTTTTGAGTTTTATACTGATAGGCTTTCTGTGAACATCTGTGTAAGAAAATGCAATTTGCCATAAATTTGAATTTATGCCCAAATCTGATCTTTGCCACTTTTTCTTGTTTTGCACACTGCCCTATAATTCTGCTTAGATTACAATCTGAACACTAAGATTATTAAATCACAGTTATCACTCATATTCCAGTGGACAGGCAAGCCCCACCCTTAGGAAACATTTGCTTTTGGGCACCTGAGTCCACAGGGCAGTGATAATTCCAGCTCCTTCTTGCTGCCTGGCATTCATATCTCATACTATCGGACATCAGTCACACTCTGAGTCAGATTTCCCTATAAAAAGTATTTTATCTGGTTGATATCACAACCTATGCACACTGAGACTCCTGGGTTAGCAGGGCTGAAGTTGCAGGATAGTTCAGCTGAGGTCTAACAGAAGAAAAAAAAATAGGAGGTTGAGTCTGTGCTTAATTTTCAATAAAAGCATAATGTAGAGGAAAATGGGGGTTATGGAAAAGTGAAGCAATGCCTGAAATAATGGTCAACAGAATTTACTTATGTTAGTGACAATGAAGTAAAATCTCAGCTAAAAACCTTCTTCTTCTGGGCCGTCCAAATGTTGGCTGCTAGGTCCTTGAATTCCTAGTCAGTTTGACCAATATTGCCAAACCAGGGAAGGAAATTTAATGGGAATGTAAATAGGTCTGCCAAAGAAAATATAAAGAAAATAAGAATCTACTAGGAAAGTAATGCCACTTCGGTTTTTAAGAAAACAGGGACTATCCACACAGGTATGAGTTTCCCAAACAAGGCCTCCATGAAACCTACTCAGGAGGCTCTCTATTGTTATTCTCTCTCCTTTCCATTATCATTTCCTCTGTTGTGGTAGCTGGAAATCCCCTTTTGATTAGCACCCACTGATGGCTTTATCTACCATTAATCTTCTGGTCTCTTTCAAAAGCTATCTTCAATCATGGCCCAAGCAATTTCCCTTGAGCCAGACAATTCCATATGCTGAATGTGCGGAGAAAGATTATAAAAATCTTACATATGTTTCTTGAACCACCTGCCAAGTATTGTGTGCACTATTTTGAGGTCCTGAAGGAAAGGTGAGATATAAATCTCACAAAATCATCATCTTCATCATCGTAACATTTTATTCATAGCTTTAAGATCTTTATCGTAGCTAGATGGTCCTGTTCGGTCCTTTAACAAATAGCAACACCTTCATAAATATACTAATCTAGCGTGTATTACTTTATTGTTATTTGCTCTGAACTTTATTAGTCATTTCTATAGACAGATCTTTTTGGATTCCATCAAAGACTATGTTGGGTTTAATGTCCTAATCATTTGGCACATGTAAGATTCCACAGATGAAACAATAATTAGCTAGATGGCTTATACTAATTAGTGCTTTCTTTTTATCAATATGCCCTCCTTTGTTCATCTTCTGCCTCCATATCACAATCATCGTAACATTGCAATCCTATTTATTTACTTAATAAATTTAGGTACCGCCATCTCACTCGCAGAATTCTGTATTTTCAAATAACTGAGAAAGATGTACCCTAACTTAACCTGGCACTCTTCAGAGGTATCGGATCAGAGCTCCTATCCTCCCCATTCCCCACTAAGTTGGGGAGACTAAGAGCGTGATTACAACTTTAATTTGGGAAATTAAAAAGTATATGGTTCAGATATCAAAATATTTCTCCTCTATTTTTTTCTTTTCTGGATTTTACATTTTCTTGTTTTCTTTGAAATTCAAAGCTTGCAACTCTTTTGAAAATTTAATTAAAGATTGCCTCATAATGGATTTTGGAAGCGAATGGTGTTATGCAATGTTAGCCCTGTTATATCCAACTAATGTGAAAATGCATTACAGAAAATCAGCACAAGGGGGCATATCAAAAGTATTTTGTTAAATTTAGAGGAAGTCTCTTCATCATCACTCCAATGTTAAGATTTTGTATCAAAAGCTAAAAGTGCTGCTCCTTAGAATCTAACTTAGAATAGACCCATTATACACTGCTCAAAAAAATAAAGGGAACACAAGCAGAAGACATCCAAGATCTGAATGAATGAAATATTATTATTTTTATTATTTTATTATTAATTAAGCTTATATGCTGCCCTTTCTCCGGGAAGGACTCACGGCAGCTCACAGCAATAAAAACAGATAAAATCAATATTAAGTGTTAAAACCCTTAAAACTCCCCTTAAAAACCCCTTCAGTCCAATCTGGCCTGGCGAAATAACCATGTCTTAAGGTCACGGTGGAAAGAGCACAGGTCAGGGGCCACCCGGAGCTCCAGGGGGAGTTGATTCCATAAGGTAGGTACGCCCACAGAGAAAGTCCGTTCCCTAGGAGTCGCCAGACGACACTGCCGGGCTGACGGCACTCCAAGGAACGCACCAGGCGATGGGGAGCTGTCGCTGGCCGCAGATGGTCCGTCAGGTACCCCGGGCCTAAGCCATGTAGGGCTTTATAGGTGATAACCAGCATCTTGAATCTCACCTGGAGGGCAACCGGTAGCCAATGCAGGTCGCGCAGGAGGGGTGTCACATGAGAGTGTCGGGACACTCCCATCACTACCCGCGTGGCCGCATTCTGCACCAGTTGAAGCCTCCGAGTGGTCTTCACGGGCAGCCCCATGTAGAGAGCATTGCAATAGTCAATCCAAAATAGCCTTATTAAATACTTTGTTCATTACATACAGTAGTTTTGTGTTCCCTTTAATTGTTTGAGCAGTGTATAAACTACTGTATGTAAAGAACAAAGTATTTAATAAGGATATTTCATCCATTCAGATCTCGGATGTCTTCTGCTTCTGTTCCCTTTATTTTTTTGAGCAGTATATTTACCCCAGCTAGTACTATATACTATACATAGAATACCAGGCTGTCTTTATATTTGTACAAATAGCTTCATTTCCTTCCATGCACAAATCTAGCTAACAATGGGTCCTACCAGTATAGATTGGGCTGGTTCCCTCCTTGTTTCATTCCTTGCCAGCAGTCCAGCAAATAAAACCACAGATCCCATTTACCCTTTTGTAGGATCAAATTATTAAGAGATTCATACTTCCTAGCCTGTTAGAACATCATTGGCTGACTCGCTCAGGGAATTTCTCTTTCCCCCTGTTTCTCTGATCAGCTCTCAGAACAGGGACAGTAGTTCCAGAGTGACACCAAGTGCCAAAGGCACACTTGTGAAGAACTCATCAGAATATTCTTGGTAAATCTTTACTTCCGCTCCACATTTTGTCTGTACGGAAAGCTATTTTCCTCCCTCTGACACAACAATGTTATTATCCTCAGTAACATTGGTATTGTACACTTTCTGAAGCAGCCCCTATTTTGCAGGAGAGGTAAAAGTGCAAGATCCCCAAATGATAGCAATTTCCAGCAAGCTAAGCTTAGGGTCTACCTGCAAACATGCAAAGCATCATTTCTCAACCTCAGCAATATTAAGACGTGTGACCTGCAGCTCCCAGAATTGCTGGGGGCTGAAAAATACTGCTTTAGAGGCTTTCTTTAGATTTCAGCACCAGCAAATATGATTAGAAAACCCCCTCGATTGTTACTGCCTTGGCTTGGAGAAGCCTTCCTGAAGATTGCTGGACTTAGCTCACACAGCATCTGGCTAAGATATTCCTTTTCCTCTGGGAGTCTTACCATCACGGTTTAATTTTGAAATTAAAAGTACCCATGCTAGGTTTGGTATGATGGTTTTTACAGTTTGTTTTTCTTTTCTCTGTGCCATTTATGTTGTATTTCCACTTTATTGCTTTTGTTAATGTTATTGGTATGTGCATGTCTTTGCTATTTACGGACAATATTGAAGGGCAGATGGAACATAATCATTTTGCCTTAAAGGGTAAAAAGCATTGTTTTAGCCCTCTTCTCCCTCATTAGGATACTGATGTCAAGTATTATCTGAACAGAACAACAGACAACCAAAGGTCTAAGTGGCAGTTGTGAAATGTAGGCTGAAACATCCTGTTCCACTTCTCAGAAAGATTCAAATCAATCTTACACTGCAGATTTTTATTCCAAGACGATGAAGAAGACAAACTCTGGATCCAGCTTTTCCAGCATTACAGGATGTTTGGAGTAGCTTAGGAACACCATTTTACCAAAGCCAGTTATTCATACACACACAAAGCTCATCTAGTATAGCTTTCCGAATTCACCAGACATTCACTTCATGTTTTCAGCCATTTACAAAGGCTTTTCTGAACAAAACCCTGGAAAAATCATCCAAAACCTTGGTCTGGTTTTTTTTATCAAGAATTCTACAAAATCATTTGAATTTTATCCAGTTTTGCTGCATGTTTGTTAAGATTCTATCATAGGAGGAAGTGATTTCCACCCTGAACCAATGTATGTATCTTTCCCCCCAAAGTATAAAATTAACAGTACACATAGAAATATAACTACTGTAGCTTGTTGAAGCCAAGTGATGCATTAGTGGGCTAACCATACCCAAAACTCAAGTCTATACTAGATTTAATGAGTCATAGCTATCTTCCAGCATGAGAAATAAAATGCTTTTATATTGTCAGCTTGTGTTGAATCTTTTTTCTGTAGTAGGACAGTGAAAACAACTCTTTGGAGGTTATGTTCATTTCCAGAAGGGCAAATATGTTAATTTCGCTGTAGTGGACTGAACTTCATGAAAGTTTATATTGTTGCTGCCTTTGTATACCTTTGTGTAAGATATGTTGCTTGATATATACATACTGCACTCAACACAACAAATGAAACTTGCCTGTGTCACTTAATACTTTACCAGCCCAATGCCCAAACTCTACAAAATAGTTGCCTCAATTTCATTTCTAACTAGGGGTTCAGAATTTCTTCAAGGTTTCTGTACTATTGTGGCCAATAATGCAGAAACTCCTCCGTTCTGCATTCACCTAAGAAATAAACAAGAAAAGAATGTTTCTCCAGCAGAATTATGAAGGAGATTATTGTGGCTTGCAATTTTTGCATGTGGCTGAAACTTCTCCAGTCCTCAGTTCTAGCCACAGCTTACATAGTTTGGGATAATCGGTTTTGCCAGTGTAGGTAATGCCACATCAAGTCTACACAAGTCTGGCTCCTAAAATGAGGTACATAAGTGGCTGTGGGAGGGAGAGAAGATGGAGAAAGATCTGCTAAAGCTTAGTCACCCCATGTTAATTTAAAAGGAAGCCTCAGTACTTAGTGAGAAGTGAAACGACCAGTAGATCCAGTGCAGGAACTCAACTGAGCCAGAGGGATGGGCAGTGCCCAGCTTCAAAAAATGAACACACTGACAAACTTGGGATCATTTAAAACTGAAAATCTAAAAGTCCTTTCTACAGCCAGTACTGGCTCCTGAATTTGACTTACATAAGCCACATAAGGAAAAGAGAATAGGTTTTAAAACAAACAAACAAAAAAGGATAAAACTGTCTTCCAAAGAGGTGTGGTTACTGAAAAACGACACATGATAAGATTCCTTTATATTGTGAAATGAGATCTGGCCATGTATATCTCCAATTTAAGAATTTTGTAAAAGTTCTAAAATACATTGTTCTTCAACCTGTTTTACTAGAAGCATTGCTGCTGTTACTGGTATATTGAACTTTGAAACTAGATTGCTTTTTATGTATTTAAATTTTTTTTAAAAATAGCTTTACATTTAGTTCTTAAATATGAAAGCTGGCTTTGCCCTCAAAGATGGTGCTTAGACATCTCTTAAACAAATAATGTCACTATTCTCATGTAAAGACCTTCTTTCCAATCACGTCAGAAACAAAGTGGTTGCTTTTTATGATATTTTATTTATTTTATATTGGATCAACAATATTTCTAGGTATGCATATACATAAAGCTAACATTCTGCATGGAAGTTGGTAATTCACAAACTGTACAGACAGGTGCAGTGCACATACCAGAGCTGAGGTCATTTATTAAATGGACCTGAGCAATTAAAAAACAAAACACACATATTCATTTACAGCATTTTAAAAAAGAATTACAACTTTTTTTTTGTTTTTTGCATAAGCTACATATTAAGAGGTCTTCTTTTCCCCTCCAAAAAGAACATTTCAAGTATAGCAGAAATGGACAAAAATGCCCTTTATAAAAATAAAATCCAAAAGCCATTTAGAAAAAAAAATGTAGCTGCAGCAGTACCTGGCTTGATGATCATCCTTTAGAGCAGGGGTGTCAAACTGGCGGCCTGTGGGCTGGATGCGTCACACACAGGCCACACCCATCCCAGCTTCGCCAATGGGAAAAATGTCATGAAACAGCAATGTAACATGGCGAGTTTGACACCTGTGCTTTAGAGGGTATCACCAATGACACAGATAAAAGTCAGGAGAAAGTCCCTATAGGTTTTTCAAAGGTATAAGTCTCAATTCAGTCTCGGCCCTCTTGTTAGATGGTTTGAAGCAACATATGGGCTCCCCACTTACAGACAAAAGTATCCTTAAGGGTCTATCATTTAACACTCAGAGGGTGTAATGAAGTACCCCCGTCAGAGAACAGGTCCATAAAATAGTAATTTAATGGTTCAACTGGCACCTAAAGTTATTGATGGATTAAAAACAATGGCCTATTAATCACTAGACTTCTGGAACAAACTATTGTAGTACTTTAAAGGCATCTTTGTTTGTGCAAATGAATAGAGAGTTCAGAAAATGCCATAGATTCATGTGCTTTCAGTACTGGGAGATGGAGTGGCATCACCAGTAAAATTCATTAACTAATATGCATTAGAACAGAGTTAAATTTACACAGTGGTTAAAAAGCAAATGGCTTTTTCCATACATGATTGAAGCCTATACAACACGTTGAGGTATTATAATTAATATATATAAAACCACATTTTAGCTGTAACCCTATGCACACTTATCTAGGAATAAGATACAGGACAAACCGATTTATTTTTGATTCAATATAACTAGGCTTGCATTGTTAATCATAATTGCAGTACTACGTATATTTATTTGCAAATGTATTTGTTCTTGGCTGGTTGGAAACATAAGGCATAAATCATGGTTGTAAATAATGTCTACTTTTATATAACATGCCAACCCAATATCAGCAAACCAAGTTATGGCTTGCAATGTGCAAACCAAGTGGCGATTAGCATGCATAGGCGTGTAACTTACAGTGGCTTTAATTGGTTAATAGCACTGAAATAGTAGAGTTTATTTCTATTTACTCTCATAAGGCATTTTTTTCAAGACTCTATTTATAATCAAGTGGTTTTACCACCTCTCAGAATTGTTAATCAAGGCAATTTTTGGTCCTGCTTTGGCAACATCCCTGAGCAAGAAAAAGAAGATGGGAACCTGAAGTGTATGGGTTTGTAGCTTTACCTCTGAGCACAGAACTTTGCTGCAAAACATTTGTTCCTAGACACTATAGCTTGCACAACCTACCAACACAACTCTTGTCTTTGTTCAGAGTATATATTATTTTACAATCTATTCCGGAAGTGGCCATTTTAGTTTCTTCAGTTGGATAATCCCAAAACACGCACTGCTGTCAGCTGGAGACTTATTGGTGGATGTTACTTGCTTTAAGAAGGGTTACATCATCACAGGTTGTTTATTGGTCTGAATAGATTGACCATACTGGAAACTTTACAGCTGAAACAAAACGTCATTAAAAAAAATTTAATACCAAAAAAGCTAATACTAAAAGGTTGGCAAAAAAAAAATGAATATTACTTTTAAGAGGTCAAGAAAGCTTAAATATTTGCCTTTAATCCATAATTAATTATACACATTATAAATCAATATGGATGGTTATGAGTGGATTATCATTTATTTTGTACTACCCATTTGAAGAACAAAAAGGGATTCCTATTTCCACCCACTTTAATTTTCCCCCATTTCAAGGTCTACTTTAGAAAGTAGTTTTATAAAACAGAGCCTTTTAACATGACAAGAAAAAAATACCATTGTGTAATAAAGCAAACAATAATTAAAATTGTATGAACAGCTTGAGACAATCAAGATGGGATCTGCATTATGGCTGTACGCTGAGGGTTTGGGGATAATCCTGCCACACTTACACTGCTCACACCAAACCTTCAGGACAGTTTTTCTTAAACTACAGTCCCTACAGCAGGCAGATTTGTGTAACTATTCACTTTTAAATACATACTTTTTCCATAAGAATAGAGTTCCTCTTTAAATATTAAAATGTTTCAATAATATATACATAAATTAGCTAGTCCAATAAGAAAATATTCCATCCCTTCATAAATAGAGTCCTCAGTCGCTTGCATTCCCCCCTCCCCTCTTCTTCAGCCCTACCATAGTCCACCCCACTGCCCCAGGGAGCCAGCCATGCTTCACACATGCCTCTTCATGTGCAGGGCCAGATGATCTGATCGAGAGAACGCACGGTCGCATAGCTGGCATTGGAAAGGCCGGACACCTGTATGTTTGCGATAGTGGCGTGTCAGTTCATCTGACCGTGCAAATTTCCAGCCACAGCCTTCCCAGGTACAATGATAAGGCTTCTCACCTGGGAAAGAGTGAAAAAAAAAAGTTTAGTGAACTTTCCAACCTGGCGAAAAGAAGTGCAAAGCTTCCTTTTTGCATTACACAGACAGCACAAAATGTGTGGAGACTCCTTAAATTCCCATTAGGAAAGGCTATCGAGGGGAATTGCATTTATTGTCTCTAGATTGCACCATTCATCTTCTCCATCGTGCCTCCACCCACCTCTCTCTTCTCCCCCACCCCAACGAGGAGAAAAGTAATTGTACAGCCAATCTGATAATCAGATTACTGTTAAAATACTCGGGGCTACAGGCTAACACACACTTTCTTGACCGGGCCCCACTAAACGGGGGAGAGAAAGTTACTTTTGAACAGAGTTCAGATCCATAAGTGATCTACTTAAAACTATTCGATGGGCTGAATAAAGCCATCGGCCCAGCTGCATTGTCCAAGAAATCCGAAAGTTAAGCAGGACAAGTAAAAGCAATACATTTGGAAGACATTTAACTCCGGAGGGTCCTGTAGCATAACCCTGAGGCAGAGCCAGATCAGCTGGAGAGCTCTAGTCCCCAGCCTCTAATAAATGTCTTTCTAACTTCTTTTTTGGGGGGCGGGGGCAGGCCTCTCGTGCCCTTGCATTCTATCCCATCACGGGTGGGGTAAACCCCCCACGAAGTGGCTTGCTCCCCAATATTCACCAAGCCGGAGAAGTCTCCCTCTACCCAATGCCCCTCCAGACCCTGCCCGGCGCCCTTACCCGTGTGGGTCCGCATATGCGCCTTGAGATGCGAACTCTTAGTATACGTCTTCCCGCAGCCGGCAAATTCACAATTGTGGGTGGCGGTGCGTTTGCGGGCCCAAGACCGCCGACCCCTTTTCGGCTTGCATTCCTCCGGGGGACCCATCGGGGCGTAGTAATCCAAGACGGGCGAGTTGGGCGGCGTGACGAGCAGCCCGGGCATGCCTTGGGCGCGCGGTTTCAAAGGCTCTCGAAAGACGCTGAAGTGTCCGTGGAACTGGGACTGCATCTGGCCGGCGAAGTTGGGCTGGAAGAGGTGGGCAGGCCGCGGGTAATGCTGAGGTGCCCCCATCTGCGCTCCCAGGTCGCCGCCCATCTGGCACTGGGGCCCCGAGCCCATCTGCTCGCCGGGGAAACCTGAAGACGCGTGTTGGAGCAGAGGCTGCATCAGAAGGGGCTTGTGGTCCAGGGCTCCGGACGCCAGGCACTCGGGCGGACCGCTCAGCATGCAGGATTGACCGTCCATCGGCTCCTGCTTGACGCGCAGGTGCTCTAAGGGCAGCCCCCCGGGCAAGCCGGAGGGCGGGTGGGCCAAGCCCGGGGCGCGCAGCTCGGTGTATTCCCGCCGCTGGAGCTCGCAGTGGCTCGGACCCACCGAGGGAGGGGGTTGCTGCATGTCCTGAGTAAAGAGCTCGGCTACGTAGCTGTGCCCAGGGCTGGGCAGGTAAGACGCCGCGAACTTGTTGGGGGGCTGGTAGTTGGAACTATCGCTATCATAGGTGGTGCCGCAGCTCTCCGGGGTTTCGGGCAGCGGGTAGTTAGGGTTGCCGCCGGGATGCGCGGGCCCCACCCCGCCATTGGGCTGCCCGTTGGTGGTGTGTGCCAGGATGAACTCCAGGTCGACGAAGTTACCTAGCTCGTCGGCTTCCCTCTTGATGGCGGTGGCAATTTCCACGGAAGGAGGAGCCAGCCTCTGCGGAGGGAAGAGCAGGAGTTAACGCGTGGAAGGAGTTAACACGCCCCGGGAGTCAGATCCCAGCATTAGTAACAGCACCCCCAAACTTGAAAAACGGGTTACGCGCTCTTCTCTCCGAGCAGCCCCAGCCTTGGCCTTCTAACTTGCTTCCCCGGAGACCAGGCTTCTCTGAACCCCGCACCGTCCCGACTGCGGGATCGGAAGAAACTCCGAATCAGCTGTCCCTACGTACCCTCCCCCGGGGAATGATGGAGGAGTAAATTAACCTGAACTTTTCAGTCCCGCCCTCTGCGCACCGCCACCGCGATATTTTCTTGGCGCGAACCCCCTCGCGCCGGGCGCGGAGCGATCGCCCCGGACTTGTCTGAGTGTCAACAGATGCCCGGAGCTGAGCGCCCTTTGCCGAAATCCGTTTAATTCTGACGCCAAGGGAACTTCGACCTGAATCCCTTCCGAGCCCAACCGAGCCGTTTACAAGAATCCTCCTCTCTCGTTTGCTAAGGCAAAACTCGAACCTACACATTTCTCAGCACTATTTTGTATAAACCTGAAAAGGCACTCGAAAAGGCAAAATGAGTTTTTGCCCACAAAGCTGTGCAAGGAATCCCCTTAAAAAAGGGGGAGAGGAGGTCCGCAAAATTCGGACGCCCAGCTTAACTTGCTTTCAACTAAAACGAAACTCTTAAGCGAGCCTAAGAATCTTTACTAACAGGTTTGTCCTTTCCGACGACGCTTAGCTATGTATGGAGTTGGGACTCCAGATAAAGGATTCCGCCAATTATGGCAACGCACTTTTCTGGGACATCAAATCAGCCCGATCAGGAACTCCACCCTGCTTAGTCTCCGCACGTACTTTTGGACCAGGACCAGAATAAATTAATAAACTCGCCCACCTCGGATAAGTTGAGAATGGTGCTGCCAACGCCAACCCCGTTGCTCAGGGCCGGGGGTTGTCGGAAAAAAAAACTTTGCCCCCAGATTAACAAACTCCAAAACTTTCCCTTTACGAATCTAGTTTAGCTCTGGTCTCCTAAACTGTGCCTTCCGTCAGCTTTTCAAGAACGCGGTTGAGAAAACAATTGTGCCTGCCGCAGATCTGCGCGCCTCGTTCCAGTCCCCAGCCCAAGCGAAAAGAGCAACAGGCGCGTGTAGATAGCTACGCACATCTAGACCGAGAAGGAGAGGCGGCGAAGTGGGGAAGCAGCCCTGGGCAATTTGGAACAGAAAAGAACCTTTGCGTTCCTCTGTTCAAAATTGCCCGGCCGGTCCCGAAGCTCCTGCCAGAGATATTCGCGTTCTTTAGATCTACTTTCAATTTTTCAGCGTTTGTAAGATCCTCCGTGCGCGTCTCCAGTTAGACGACACTCGCTCCCCGAGTTGAGAGCTCGCAAGTCCTCGCTTCCCGAAGAACTCCCTCCGCCAATAGCTCCCGTACCATCTCGGGCCGCCTCTCTTCCAGCGGCACCAAGCCGGCAAAGGTGGAGATGGACGGCAAGACAGCTTCCTCCACTGCTACGCTCATCTTGCGCGGTAGCTCGAGCTGGAAAGAGCTCGATCACTGCCTTCGGTCCGGCAGCTCAGCTCCGGGCACTGATCGAGCGCTGAACTCTTTCCCAAAGCGGAAAAAAAAACCCCAAACTCAAAACTTTCTGTACGAGTTCAGCTGGTGAAACAGCTGAGCCTGTTGTAATTGGTCGAGGGTTTGATTAATATTCATGACAGGCAGCTTTGGATTTGATTTCGCAAGGAGAAGCCACGCCCACTAGAAAAGCCTAGTTGAAAACACGACGATTGCTGCCAGGAGAGGAACAAGTGGAACGGCCCGGATGCAGAACCGTCCCCAGAATGGTCCTCCAGAGTGCTGAAGTGTCAGTAATGCAACTACTTTGCCGTAAACCTTTAAAAACGGCAACCTCCCCGCTGGGTTGTAACCTGCTATCCTCAGCGACCTTCCAGATCCCTGGCACACTTCCAGACTAGCAAAGCAGGCAGGACTGGAGTGAGCAAACCAATATTTCTAGAGGGCACTAGGTTGGGGAAGGCAATCCTGTGGTGTCTGACCATACACGGGAAGGTTCAGATTATATTCCCCATTCTATGAGGAAGCTACTCCAGGCTCTGTTACTCTCAGCCCAAATTACCTTACAGGATTTTTGCAAGAATAAAATAGGTGTGTAGGAGAGGATTGGGTGCTTTCGAGTACCGTAGCTGGGAGTTTAGGATGCATATAAGGGAAGCTAGAGCTCTTTTTACAGAGCTACAGCGTGAATTCTGAATTTAGCTCAAGATGCTCTTAAGTCAGTGTGCTGCTTGTTTGCCATGCCTGCAGCCTGAGACTTGCAGATGACCAATTTATACTTGGTTATTGATCCGTCAATACTTGGATTAGCAATTATAGCATTTTTAAAATTTATGAGAGCAGGTCATTCTATTATGTGGAGTACCCCCTCCACATTACAAGGAAATGGGCTCGGGGTCCTATTTCACTGCAATAAACCAAGATTTAGATACAGTATTGTAAAGTAGATGCCAGGGGAAAAAACATAGATGAAATGGCCAGAAGCAAATATTTTGGTATTAAAAAGAAATGTCAAAGTAATGAAAACGACTGTTCTGCACTTTTTGGTATGGAGATTATGCAAAGCTGTCAGAGAATATAGTATGGATTTTAAGGCAGGCATTGAAAGAGATTGCACTGTGTGCTTGTTTTGGCTGCGCCTCTGAGCTAGGTTGCTCATCCCTTGTCATCTATGAAATGCATGTTGGGAAACTTTGGCCCTGCAAATGTTATTGAACAACAAAGTTCAGCATTCCTCATTGCTGGCCAGATTGACTGAGACTTCTCGGTACTAACATTCAGTCATACCTGAAGTGCCAGGCACATTGGTTATTATAATGATAATATTAATACTGATACCAGTTGCAATTTAGATCTTCTGCAATCCAAACCAGTGTTTCTCACCATTGGTAGCTTTTTAAAAAAATATGAACTTCAACTCTCAGAATTCCTCACCCCCAGCTAAAGATGAGAAACACTTATCCTAGCAAAAACCTTTTGAAATACTTATATATTAACAAAACTGACCATGGAAAAAAAAATTCAACCATTTCATTAAAGTGATTTCCATTATTGAACTACTATTCAAACTTTCCACTATTTAAAGAAGTTTAAGCAAGAATTTTCTTAATGTAACATATTGACTGCTTTTGTAAGTTTTTTAAAAAATCCTGTTTGATCCCATTTGTTTTGAGTATAGCACATCTTAGATTTTAAGAAAAAGAGTATTGACTTTTTTTTTTTACACTTTCATGTTCAAGATGCTACATTTAGCCTTTCTCAACACAGTATCCTTCAAATGTACTGAGCCATGATCCTATTAGATGCTCCCTCGTGTATGATCACAACTGGTTAGGGTGGTGATGGGAGTTGTAGTCCAAAATATCCAGAAAGCCACGGGTTGAGGAATTAAATAGTATAAATATAAAAATTAATGTGAAATGTTCTGGGCATCATCATCATGATGAGGCACTGTTCTGGGAGGCATCCGGCTCCAAATTCTTCCTCCAGGATCCTTTCTTTTGACTTCAGGAGGCTCCATGAAAGGATCGCTTTGGGGTCACATGGGTGGGTTTGTTCAAAATATATTTGTCTCTGCAAAATGATACCGGGATGTACTTGAACAGCCCTATCTTTTCCATTTGAATTTAGGAGGATCTCTTTGCATCACCTTCTTGTTTTTATTCAGACGCAACGGGCTTATTTTCAGACACGCCACGGAGTCATCACTAGGGAACCGAGACTCAGGTGATCCCATGACTTGGCCTGCCGGACTGATGATGCAACCTTCAGGCCTTACTTTCAACTGAGCCCGGTTTTGATCCAAGGCCTCCTTGACACCATGGGCTTTAACCTCCTGTGTCTGCTGAACTCAGTGGAGGGGATGCTGCACAGCCTCTGAAGAGAGAGGAGACTCCATAGTTTCTGGAAATATCAAAGCCTCCAAAAGCAGCCTGAAAATACTCACTGGTATTAGTTCGCCAAAGATTAACACTCTGCATGGATCTCTGTTGGTGGCATTTGCACAGAACGGTCTACTCTGAAGGACCAAGGCAGGCTAACATTGCAGCACTTCTTTCTTAGTAACAAACACAACACAATCAATTGGTGTGGTTCAGTGGTGGGTTTCAAAATTTGTACTACAGGTTCTGTGGGTGTGGCTTGGTGGGCCTGGCATGGCTTGGTGGGTGTGGCTTGGTGGGTGTGGCAGGGGAAGGATACTGTAAAATCTCCATTCCGTCCCCACTCCTGAGGAAGATTACTGCAAAATCCCCATTTCCTCCCGATCAGCTGGGACTTGGGAGGCAGAGAATAGATGGGGGCGGGGCCAGTGAGAATTTTTACTACCGGTTCTCCAGAACTGGTCAGAACCTGCTGAAACCCACCCCTGGTGTGGTGGTGCTAATCTCTTAGGACCTCCACATAATATAAAATTATACCCATCAGGTTTTAAGCTTATCTAGCAACTATATTCTATTTCTTTTTCTGAATCTGTCCAATGATAACTTCACTTTATTTGTAACCTGTATTTTTGAGGGTGCAGAATACCTCTTCAGCAGTTGAATGGAGTAGTTCGTAGAACTATTTGTGACTACTGGCAGTGTTTACTTTGAGCAGAGGATTAACACAGCCTGAGGAAATTAGAGTGGTCGTATCCAGAACTGAATTGCAATATTAACTGCTCTACTAAAATTGGAGAACGGAGTTAGTAAGAAATCTTATTATTAATGTAACTTGCCCTTTAGGGTTGGTGAACCTTTTCCTGGTTCTGAAGATTCAGGGCAGCTCCCTCAAGCAGAGAAAATATTAGAAAGTTTGGACTGCAGTAAAGTATTAGAGAACAGAGCTTGCCATTACTCTCAATCTTTTCCAGCTCCAGAAAGAAGTTTGAGGTAATATATAGAGCGCTCTAACTGGTAAGAAAATGATATTCCACAAATTTTAATTAGGTTCCATGAGAGAAAGGCAAGTTAAGATCTATTCCTGGATTGCAAAACTTAATAAAATTTCAAGGTTAAGAGGCAGGATGTTGCATTTTAAACATTTATTTACTTATTTATATTCCACCTTTATTAGTTTTATAAACAACTCAAGGCAGCAAATATATCCAACACATCTTCCTCCTCCTATATTCCTCACAACAACAACCATGTGAAGTGAGTTGGGTTGTGAGAGTGGCCCAAAGTCACTCAGACTGGCTTTCATAGCTAAGGTGAGACTTGAACTCAAGGTCTCCTGCTTTCTAGACTGGTGTCTTAACCACCGAGCCAATTATTTTTCTTTCATTGAAAAATACATTTTTTTTCCTGCTATCCTTAGTCAACAGCACATTATTTGTTTCCTTTCTGTTTCTTAAATATTTGACTTGAAAATATGAAAATGACTTCAGCCTATTGTCCTCACGTTTTTTCACAAGTTGGGCAGACCAGTTTAACTATCTTTTTCATTTAAAATTTCTTCACATTCTTTTTTATTATGGTCTCTATGTTGTGAATCCTTTCTTACTAACACTAACTTGTTGAACTGGTCAGAAATAAAATGTCACTCATGTTACTGGCACAGATCATATACATAATTCATATCTAGTTTATCATCTGTCCTGTCTCCTCAATCATATTCACCAATGTTGCTATTTCCTCAATTACTTGCTTATTTTCTACCTGTGTTTCTTTCTTTCTACTTAACACAGTTGCCTGCAGAAATTCGATTTTCTTTGTTATCTTTTAATAACATTATTTTTAACTTGAAAATTGATGGAGCTATTGGGGTGGAAGCAATCTGTAGGACTATTTGGCCTAGTAGAAAAAAATAATAATTTAGGGACCACATACAAGATTGGAAGACTAGGAAGAACTAGACCAAACGTGGAAGGAATGTCACTGGACTGTCTAGTACTTTCTCTCCGATTGCAGATCTATCTTTCACTTTATGTTCATTCCACCCTTCATGAAATTAAACTTTAAAACTGGAGTTAAACAACTCACAAATAAGGATCCTAGAGAAAGGGCAGCATTCCCATCAGGACTAAGATGTAGAACGGAAAATCAGGACTTGTCTCTATACTGAGTCTATGTTACAGACCAAAATGGAAGTGAGGAGCATGGGGGTTTGCTTTGGAATAGAACCTAAGCTATTTAGGAGCTAGAAAATCTGTTTTTTTACCTCAGGTTTTTACCAGGCCAGACTTAGCCACCAAACAGATAATAAAGAAGACTAGATGCAAGAACAAGCTCTTGATACCTACTGTATAAGAGAAATTCTGCTCTTTCTTCTCAGATATCTAACCTTTACTGAGACGTTTAAGTAAAATTATAGGAAATCCCAGGCAGAAAAGTTCATAACAACTCTCTTCAGTGTCCAGAAATTCTCCAAGACTTCTATTTTTTCATCCCTAGGCTGGACTTTGAGGTCCAAATCTACAACCCATTTTCAACCCAGTCTCTCCTTCATCTAGAGATATCAATGCAAGAGAAGATTAGAGTTCAGAAGGGAATCTGAGCTGTTATGAGACTGTCACAATCCATCAAGGTTAATGCTGCAATGGCCTTATTTTTGTAAAGTTTATAATTAGAGAATAGTACAGGATATAGTAAAAGATGCCCCTTTACTTATAAAAGACATGATCATCAACTTCTATAACATTTTGCTTATTCCTAAGTAAAGTAAAATAAAGTATTTATCATCGTGGTTTATTGCACTCATGTAATCAAGATTGTATCACTCAATCCTGATTGCCCTTTGGAAAGATAGATACTGACGCTGAAGCCGAAACACTTTGGCCACCAAATGAGAAGAAAGGATTCAGTGGAAAAGACTCCAATGTTGGAAAACATTGAAGGCAAAAGGAGACGGAGAAAGTAAAGAATGAGATGGCTTGATAGTATCATCGAAGCAATAAACATGAATTTGGGCAAACTCAGGGAGACAGTAGAAGACAGGGAGGCATGGCATGCTATGGTCTCTGGGATTGTGAAGAGTCGGACATGACTTAGCAACTGAACAACAAAAATCAAAATGGCGTTATAATTTCAGGCAGTTTAGAATATGACCGTATGTTGTGAATGTTTTAAAAATTACAACTGGCAAAAACCTTTTGTTGTTGGTTCCTTTGCCCTAAAATTTCAGAAATATAATAGGTGTTTATGGAATAAGGATTGGGGAGGACAGTAGTAGATGCATAATTCACAATATACACAACGCTATATGAAATGGCCTCCTATTAAATCATTAGATCCAGATTTTAAAATGATCTGCCTTACTCTATTGTCCAGAGAAGTGATAAAATTAACAGCTATACATGCATCACAGATCTTTACAGAAAGCTACAGTATCAAATAACAACTCTTTATATCAGGTAATGTTAACCTATGTATTAACAAGGTGGTGGCAGTAGGGAGGAGATTCAAAATTAGGATAGATACTAATGAAAAAACTAAAATTAACAAATTTTATTCAAAGCATAAGCTTTCACTAGTTGCACATTTTAATAAAACGTTTTACTTGGAAAAGGTACTTCCAGACACTTCCCGATTTTTTGCCACCATACACTAATACAGTTCTCCTCCAATTACAAAAGTAATATAAATGTAAATTACATGTTTCGATTTGGAAGTGCAACCACAAGAAGATTCATATCCTTCAAGAGAAAAGACAACAAATACATTTCCTTGTACATGGACTTGACGCTGGGCCCCTGTTCCCCACAACAGTTTTGAATGTCTGAAATTACTCAGATAATATATGAAGGGAAGGAGGTAAACAAGAGATTATTTCTGTTCATTAGATAAATACATAATGGGTGGTGTTATCCCATAAATTGATCTCTCAATATCTTTTTGGGTGGCCACTCCAGAATGAGGAAATGGGATATCTCCTCCTAGCCCATCTTCCAAAGGAAAGTGTACAAAAAGTACTAAGTACTGTAGGTTGCTGCCAACATTTTACCTACAGATATACAGAATACTACAATGGACTATTTGATGATTAGATGTGCTTGCTAAGTAGCAAAGTCAGTGAGTTAATTTAATTTTGTCCATGTTCCTTGCCAATCTGCATGGCTGATGGTAAATGCCAGATATGTGGGATGTCTAGCATGCACAACTGTTTGCCTGCTTTGTTTGAATTCTGGTAATACGTATCATGCAGTAGGACCACAGATGTGATGTTATGTGATATGAAACATATTTTTTTTAGAATAAGAACCTGCAACAGAAAATTATAATTTAGAATTAGATGGTTCAGGTTGCTAGCTATCCTGGCATTCTATTCCCTGGTTTTCTCTTTACCCTTACCCTATGTCACTCAGTGTAAAAGCCCAGGGAGTTTAATTCAATTCTTACTGAGTTGTTTTGCTTCCTAAATGTGTTTTTTTTACATTTCTACAAATCCTGGAATTCCCTAACTCAGCCTCTTATGTGTGGATGATACCGTTTGGGCTATAAATATTGAGATTTCCATAATTAGCATATTGGCCCTGATTGCAGGACATTCCAATGAAATGTGTTAATCAGTTGATAACAGCTTATGTGATCCTATGGTAATGCTTGGGATACAGAATCCCAATTCATTAGACTATTTGAAGCAACGTCCTCTGATCAAATGTAATGTTTGGGAATAAATTAAGATTCTGATTTGCATATGAATTAAGAAAAACCAGACAAAAATTCCAGATACTTGATTGCCAGAAAACTTAATGTATTTTTGGTTGTGTGAAAACCTGAACTATTCAGCTTTTCAAAGAACTAAAACTATTTCAAAATATTATAAACCAATATTTAATCATTTTTTAATTTTGACACTGGTTCCCTAATGAATATTCATCCGCTATATATAAAGTCTTTGAAAAAAGTATCAAGAAAAGATACCAACTTCATCTGGGAAATACAGACTATGTTAATCTAAACCTTATGTGACAATTAACCTATTATTCTTTTAGTTACCACAGCATCCTTTGTTTCTGCATAGTTGTAATTACAGAAGCATGTCTCATAGATTCTTTGTGTTGAGTAGTATTTAACTTCAGTCTTGATCTAGTCTTGGAGTTTTCTGTTTTTCAAAACAACAGAACCTTCTAGTCTCATTTCTTTCTTCGATAATATGTACGTACACTGGTAATGTCTGTTGAGTATTCCAAGCAATGACAATTTTATCACTTTGTAAGGAGTCTCAGCTGCCTTCTCTGTGAGGTGCAGCGGCAAAAAGTACGTGTGGCATGAGAAAGATAATTGGTCTTTCTTTTTTCTAGTCTTGTACTTAGGGTGCAAAAATCTGCCAAAACATTTTGTGAGTCATTAGCTTGAAAATGGGCAACCACATTATAGTCCATTCCTACTCAAGTACAGAAGTCTAATTGTTTAGCAGACCCCCGTTACACATAAAGAGGGCATTGCTGACTTCAGTAGAGCATTTTCCCTTAGTTCCTTCAGTTTAGGGTGTTCTGCTTTTGCGAAGTTGGGGCTTTCCATGCCTTGGGCATAAAAGACAGGTTCCTTCTGTGTATTTCACTTGTCAGTCTTGGCAGGATTCCGTACATAAACTAATAGGAAATGTTTTTAGCCTCTTGAGAACTATATGGGAAGGTGCCCATTAGGACAGCTCAGCATATGTGATCTTTCTTGGTACAGAAAGTTGGGACTTGGCCTCCAGCCACTTAGTACCAGGAATTTTCTTAAGCTGTTGAGTTTGTCTAGCAGAGATAGGTTTTATCTCCCCCAAGCCTACTGCCTGCACAGGTCTCTCCATACCCCAGTTACATCTCTAAGATGTTTTGGGCTGATGTTGCAGTTCAAAAGGCATAGAAGACTCTGGAAAATAATGTGGATATAATAGCCATCAAGGAAAAGGCATGCTGGCTTCCTAAGGCTAAATCCAAAGTTACTTTTCCAGTTACTCTCCTTACTAGACCTTAATTATCAGGGTGGAGTAGCACAATAAATTGATGCTGTAATCCAGAAGAGCAACAACTATGCAAATCATTCTCCAGGAGATCCAGCAGTCTTTCTCAATGTACACAATGGCCTCCATAAGGAAATTATTTTGCGGCACATTATTTATATTTTTTATCTTTGCTTCAAATTCAGAATGAAATCAGTAGTATTCAATCAGTCCCACGTGATAATACAAAGCCTGGAAAGTCGTTTTCCCTCCATGGTAAATTTCAAATGGAAATAACAGTTTGATCTGTTTGGTGGTGTGTTTTTTTTTAATCCTTTCAATAAACTATCTGTTAACATGATAATCAAACTGTTTCTGAATCAAATACAAGTACAATCAAGCACATACTGCCCTTGAAGTGAGAGAGGTATCCACTATCAGTTAAAAGCAGAATAGACTACCTTCACAGCAGAAGACAATTTAAAAAATAAGTAGTGGCCAAATGATTCTGTACAAGCGCCAGCTATATCCCACAGTCTCCTATAATTTAGTGCCTTCCACAAATGTTGGATTATAGTTCTCAAAAATGTCCATGCTGGATGGGAAAACACATCTACAGGACATCAGGTCTGGGAAAGTTAGATTAATCCAAGATGCCTAGGTGGGCATCAGGCCAGGGAGGGTTGCTAGGCAACCTATTACCGTATCCCTTAATTTGGGTATCACTTTTTTTCCCAATCTACAATATTTAGATTTTTTTAAAAAAATTACTCATTTTAGAGTTCTTGTGAGACTTTAAGAAAATCATGTATGTGAAGCACTCCTTACTTTTCTTTTTAAATTATCTTTTTTTAAAAAGGCAACTTAGAATATTTTTTTAAAAAGCCCATAATAAACTTTGTAGCCAAAAAATGTTAACAAATCTTCTTTGCAGCAGAGATTTAATCCAAAACAAGCTGAGAGGGAATATATGGAACAAGGTAAAAGGCCTTCTCCATGGCTTTTTACAGTTTTAAATAATCCCCCCCCCCCCCCCTTTAAGAAAACCAGATTGAAGCTTTTTGCTATAAAAAGTGGCCTAGAAATATTATATAAACATATTTTAAAATCAGCTTCTTTGCGGTCCTCCCAATGCCAACTTTTGCTTTATAGCATGTTGTTAAGTGGGTAGCATTTGAATCTTTATTTTTGAAAGGCAGGATACATCAGTCAGCATACATATATTTTTTATACCAGCTAAATATACACATGCATTCTATAATTGTATAGTGATCACATGTGATAATTACATGATGTTAAATGTCAAATGTACTAGAGAGAAAGGACCATGACTTAGTGGTAAAGCATGTAGCTCAACTCCAGTACTTGAATCTACATTTTCCAATAGTAGAAGATGAGAAAGCAGACTTCTGTCTGAAAGCCTGGGGCACTATTGCCATAAGGTTCCATACATTTATTTATTACATTTATAAGCTGCCCATCTTATAACCAGCTCTGGCTATTCATGTATAACAACCCACTGTAAAGGTGTCTTAATCAAACTGGTTGTCAGGTTCCAAAAGAAAAGAAAAAGGAACACAGCCAAACACAAACCTGGTTTGTTACTGCCTGTTTTACTTCTTTTCTGGCACGCACTGACAATCGCAATTAAAGAATATCTTGTTAGGGCTACTCGCCCGTGCTCCCCATCACCTTTTAAACTATAAGCACTGCCTACCCACTCACACGTGCAGCTCCCTCCCACATGCTCTGGAAATGAGAAGCAGCCAGCATCCGCCTGACTTCAAGTCCAGCCTTCCTCAGCTCCACTGGAGTCCTTAAGGGAGGACTGGTCCTCAACGAAGTGGCCAGTCCTCCATGGAGATCCAGGACAGCCAGGGAGAGCGGTGGCTGCCTCCCCGTGCTGCTGCGCCATCCTCTATGATGTCATCGTCGCGCATCTGCCTCTCAGCTGTTCGGGGGCCACACAGCCTCCTCCCAGCATGGTGGTCTCCTCTGGGCGTCTCCGCTGCAGCTCTGCCACACGGAAAGGTGAAATTTGGTGTGGCGGTGGGGCTGGCGTCTCCCAGGGTCCTGGGTGTCTCTGCTGCAGCTCCGCTGCCCAGAAAGATGAAATTCAGAGTGGCGGCTGGGCTAGTGGCTGGCCAGAGGTCTCAGGGCAATGGCTCCCCTCCAAATGGCAGCTCCAGGCCGGCCGGCATGCCAGAACTGACATGTGGCCCCCTCTACCATGGAGACAGCGTCTGTAATGGAAAGAACACAGTGAGTAGAGGGTGGTTGGGATGCAGTCTCCCCCAACTTCCCAGGATGTTTCTTGTGAAAACTAGTGACCAGTTCAGGGACTTGTATGTCCCTCTTGGGTACCCATGAGGCTTCAGAGAGGGGATAGCCCTTCCACAGAAGAAGGTACTGCAGCATTACCCTGTGCCACCAGGCTTCCAGTACCTTTTCCACTTTGTAGTGCTGTTCACCATCCACCATGAGTTGGGGGGTGGCAGAGGGGTTGGTTCCCTGAGTGGGGATGAGTGGGTTGGATGAAGTAGACTGCAGTGGAAGCCAGGGTGTGTTTTCCCCAGCAGATGGGGTAGCTGGAGCTGCACCGAAACGGGGTTGATTAACTTCACCACTGGAAAAGGCCCAATGTACTTAGGACCTAGCTTCTTACATGGGAAGCGTAGGTTCAAGTATTTGGTAGACAAGAATGTTGACCCACATAGAAAAGGGCCTGGGACCTCTGGGTTTTGTCGACTTTGAGAGTTTGATATACAAGTGTGCATTCAAAAGCTTGTGGAGCACTTGCCACACCAGCTGGACATGTTCCTCCATAGTTTGGGTGTATATGAGGATGTTGTCTAAATAGACGAGCACCCCCTTATACAAGTGTTCATGCAGAACCTCACTGATGAACTGCATGAACACTGCTGGTGCACCCAGCAGCCCAAAGGGCATCACCCAAAACTGGTAATTCCCTAAGGGACAATTAAAGCTTGTCTTCCACTCATCCCCGGCCTTGATCCTGACCCTGTAATATGCCTCCCAGAGGTCCAATTTGGTGCTCTTCTGACAGCTGGGCCATCATGTCCTTTAGCAGAGGGAGGGGATACAGATGTTCCACACAGACCGCGTTGATCCCTCTAAAATCAACATACAAACGCAACCCTGCGTCCCTTTTCTCCCTAAACAACACAGGTGCCACCACCCGGGACCTTGCTGGCTGAATGAAGCTCCTTTAAGTTTTTCTCAATATAGGCTTTCATCTCGGCCAGTTTCTGGGGAGTCATTGAATACATTTTTTGTTTTGGTAACGACACCCCGGGAATGATTTCTATTCCACAATCAGTGGGACGGTGAGGTGGTAAGATGTCGCACTCCCTCTCGCTAAAGACATCCTTTAGGTTGGTGTATTCTCTAGGGAAAGTAGGCTCCCCTCCTGCTTTACACTGGGTACAAGTGCTCCCCTTGTTGCTTGTGATCTCTGGAGCGTGGGGTAGGCTCTCGTGGGGTGGTGGATCAGGTCCTATTACTATCCTTAGGTGTTGGCAACCACCCCCACACCATATAGTAGGGCCCCATTTGTCCAACCAGGCCAGCCCCAGGACAATCTCCTCGGGTATCCAAGGGACCACTATGAACCATAAGGTTTCCTATGCTGGCTTAGCTCCAACACCATTTTCTCAGTGACATGCATAGCTGGTTGGCCTCCCAGATCAACCTGTCCATCTGCTCAAACTGAATTGGCTGAGCTAACCTATGTAGTCCCACTCCCAGGTTGGAGGTGACCGCTGCACTCATGAGGTACCGGGTACACCTGGAGTCAATGAAGGTGTTGCACTTCCGGCGCTGGCTGACTCCAATACCACTGGTACTACAAAGGGTTTTATGGGCATACGAAGCATCAGATCAGCCTCCCCGTTGCTCTTGCTGGTGTCGGTGCTGTTGATGGTAGCGGAGACCTCTTCCACCGGGATTGACTGGGCCTGGACCCTCTGGCGCGTCCCACAGGACTTCTCTGGTGACTCGGATGGTTTTTCTGCTGGACCCCCATTTCGTGCTGGTATGACCCAGGGATGCCTTGGGACCATCGTAGGTGCAGTCTGTGGCTCTGTGTTCTGTCCCTGTCTCACACACGCACACACGCAGTGGACCAAGAGTTAAAATAAACCAGCAGACAAGAATTTCCTTTGATAACAGAATTGGCAGCAACCCAGTGGCTGCTTGCCAAAAGTTTTTACTTACAAAGGGAGGTTTTTCTCCTCCGTCCGAAACATCAAAGTAAGTCCACAAAAACCAAAGAATAGTCAAGTCCAGTCCAAAAATCAATCCAAGCAGAGCATATAACAAAATTCCAGAAATGCAGAATGACTTGCTAGCTTTCAGTTTTCTTCATCACAAGGCTTGACTGGCCACCACACCCCCTTTTATCCCCTGTGGGACATGATCCAATGACTCAGCTTAATCTCTGGCACACCTCTTCTCTGCTGTGCGTGCTTATCTCTGCGACCCTGTCGGGGGTCCAGCCAAGACTCATCTCCATTGCTGTCCAACTGCGGCTGCTCCAAAGTGCCTGGCCCCTGGCCTATCTCTTGGCCTTCGGAGGACACCTGAGGCATTGCCAGAGAGGAGGGTCCTGGAGAGGGAGGTCTTGCCAACTCCTCTCCTTCACTTTTGGAGTTTTCTCCCTCTGATAAGACAGGCTTGGGGGTCGGAGTCACAACACTCTGTGTCCCGGTCACCCACAATGAAAGCATGTTATAGCTGGTCTTGGGGCGGAGCCCTCTCTGTGACTGCCGCAAGAGACACTTGAGCAGGGGAAGGCCGGGCTGCTGGGATGTTGTTGGCTGGCTGGGGTGGTGGTTGCTGGCCTCAGGGACTCCAATGCCTCTTCTGTTGTTCATCCCAAAACAAAACGTCTAATTCTGTCGCGGCTTGGAACCATGCTGCCAACCTGGGGGCCATGCCCTGACACGCACAGGCTTGTTGCAGTGTCTGGTCAAGCCCAGCCTTGAACCGGTACACTACCAGCCGCTCAGGCCACCCATGTACCTTTCCCACTAGTCTCCTGAACTCCTTAATATATTCCGATACGGGCCTCCCTCTGCTTCACCTTCACCAGGTCCCTCTCAGCCTGTTGCGCCCTGGTGTTGTCCTCAAATCTTTCCTGGAGGGCGGACAGGAAAAGGCCCATATCCCCTAGTTCTGTGGCATGGTTGCCATACAAATCAGCCACCCATTCAGCGGCTTCCCTGTCCATAAGTGCCACCACTGCCATGACCATATCCCATATCCCATTGGGATGTGTATAACCAGCCATAGCGATCAAAATGATTCAGTACCTGCCTGAGGAATAGGGCCACTTTCTCAGGGCTTCCATCAAATGTTGCCCTCACTGCCGGCAGGTCCCATCGCCCCATGGCAGTGGGGCCTTGGCTTGTGGCTGGGCCAACCGGGAGGTTGGGTTTCCGGTCCTCATAAACTGGGGCCTCTCACCACCACCCTGCTGCTTGTAAGAGAATCTGGTGGCTCTTGTAGCCTCTGGGTTTTTCCCCTGGGCCACCCCTCCTGGCTTCCCCTGGGTTTCATACGGACATCCCATGCTTGGCAGCCTGAAGTGGCAGAGAGGCTCCTCTGGCACCTGGGGCCCAGAGGAGGGGAGTGAGCCCACCCCTGGCCTCTGCCAGACACTGCCACGCCTCTGCTCTTTGAAGCTGCCTGCGCCATACATCTCCTGCAACACCTCAATTGTTTAGTTACCCACTGCTCATCGTCATCATCAGATATCCGCTGCTCCCACCATTGTGTGAAATGTGCCCCTGAGGGGGTGAGCAGTGGATCCTGGGGTGGAAGAGCTTGATAGTCCAGAGTCCTGGAATTGCCCAGCCACCAGTCCCTTGTTTCACCTAGCTCAGTCTCTGCTGCCTGCAGTTGGCTCTCCAGAGGCTTCTGCCACCCTGGATGTTCCTTTGGCCTAACATGGGTACCATGGGTAATTGTGGGAGCCCTAACAATTCTGTCAGATTCCAAAAGAAAAGAAAAAAAGGAACACAGCCAAACACAACCTGGGTTTGTTACTGCCTGCTTTACTTCTCTTCTGGCACACACTGACAATCGCAAAAAGGAATATCTTGTTAGGGCTACTCACTATATCCCTATAGCTCACTACAGCCCTTTAAACTATAAGCACCACCTACCCACTCACATGCGCAGCTCCCTCCCACGTGCTAGAGAAATGAGAAGAGGCCAGCATCCACTTGCCTTCAAGTCCAGCCTTCCTCAGCTCCATTGGAGTCCTTAAGGGAGGACTGGGCCTCAATAGGAGCCTGAGTGGCGTAGTAGGCTAATGCCTCCTATTAAGGCAGCATTTAACATCCAGCTGCCTGCAATTACTGCGACTTCTAATCTCACCAGGCTCAAGGTTGACTCAGCCTTCCATCCATTCTAAGGTGGGTAAAATGAGGACCCGGTTTGTGAGGGCAATAAGCTGACTTTGTATAAATATACAAAAGTATGAAGGTTATTGCTTAACGCATTGTAAGCTGCCCTGAGTCTCCGGAGAAGGGCAGCATATAACTATATATATATAAAAAAAAATGAAGTGGCCAGTCCTCCATGGAGATCCAGGATGGCCAGGGAGAGCAGTGGCGGCCACCCTGTGCTGCCGCACCATCCTCTATGATGTCATCGCCGCACGACCACCTCTCAGCTGTTTGGTAGCTGTGTGGCCTCCTCCCAGCATGGCGGCCTCCTCCAGGTGTCCCAGGGCTGGTGGCTCCTAGAGTCTTGGTGGCTTCCTGGCTGCGTCTGGAGTGGAGGCTGGGCTGGCAGCTGGCTGGAGGTCTCAGGGGAGTGGCTCCCCACCAAATGGCAGCTCCAGGGCCGGCCGGCACACCAGAGCTGACATTGGTGGCTTCAAAATGTGTTGTGGCTATAGTTCTCAGAAAACATAGCCAGAATAGCTAAAAGTCTGCTGGTGCGGGGGCGTGGCGGGTTGGAACTGTAGTATCAGTCTGTCAGGAGAATACCACATTGGGGAGGTCTACTGTAATAGAAGAAGAAAGCTTCTTCAAAGAAGGTGCTGCTTTTTTTGGTGATTTCTATTTTGCTTTTGCTTGTTATGTTTTTGTAAATCTTAAAACATTTATTTATATATGTATACAGTATTAATTGAAGAATGTTAATACTATGGTATATTGTTTAGGTAATTTAATTACTGGAAATAAGAAAGGAAAAACTATCAATATTAATTACAATTTAGGATGACTGCATTACAAGATACTTCATGATTGTTTGTCATCCAGAATTGAATATAACATTGGGAAAAAAGTGCATTAAAGTACAGGTAGTCCTCCCTTATAAACTGCAATTGGGATGGCAACTCCATTGCTAAGCAATACAATCATTAAGTGAAATATCACATGACCATACTGGATCTTAAGAACTGGACTTCAGTTCTTAAGTTGTTAAATTCAACATCATGTGATCATGACCTGTGATTTCCTGTCGGCTTCCCCATTGACTGCTGGAAGCCAACTGTGAAAGTTGCAAATGGCGATCACATGAATATGATCATTGTAAATGAGTTCAGGTTGTGAAGTGCCCAAATTGCTATCACATGATTGAAGGAATGATGCAACAAGCACAAGTTTGAGGATTGGTTATAAACCTATTTTTTCAGTACTGTCACAACTTTCAATGATTGTAGAACTAGGCAGTCAATAAATAAGCTCTAGATGTATTTGTTGCATAATAAAGAGTTTGGTTTTAACCTAATTACTTAGTGTTAGGGTCTCTATTGTATTGCTTATTGTTACATATTAAGAAAAACAAATAGTAGGTAAGCAAAGCAAATTTAACCATAATTAAAACCCAAAAGATTAAAAAAATAAAATTGGGTATCTTTTTATGCATCTGCTGCTTTATAGTGTTTGTAGACATTTAGACCAGGGGTGAAATGTAAAATGTGTTACTACCGGTTCTGTGGGTGTGGCTTGGTGGTGGTGGGGGTAATGTGACTGGGTGAGCGTGGCCAACTTTTTTTTTTTAAACTTTTCAAAGCATTTTTTCTAATGCTTTGAAAAGCCTCTGGCGATCAGGCAACACAGCTGGGATCATCAGAGATTTTTCAAAGCATTTTTTTTACCACCTCTTCGGGCAAGAGGTTGCAGAAAAAAATGCTTTGAAAAGCCTCTGAGGATCCCAGCTGAGCCGCGCGATCATCAGAGGCTTTTTTTTTTACTTTTAAAAGCATTTTTTCGTCGGAAGAGGTTGTAGAAAAAAATGCTTTTAAAAGTTAAAAAAAAAGCCTCTGATGATTGTGCTACTCAGTTGAGTATGGGGGGTGGGGGGTGGGCAGGGATTTTTGCTACCGGTTCTCTGAACCACCCACCACCATCGCTACCGGATCCCGGTCCAAACCGGGAGCATTTCAGCCCTGATTTAGACCTATTTAGAAGCCAATAAGAAAAGTTATTTCAAATTTAATTTCAATATTTTTTTGCTGTCTTTGTATGTCTCTTTGGATGCTTTTTACATGACTACTACATTTGATAAAATAGTCCTATTGTTGCATGGCATTTTGAGCATTTAATATTGTGTTTATCTTAGATATTATTTGATGGATATCGTCTGTAGAACATTTTGTACCAGAATTTCTACTTTTTGTTGTCTTTCTGAATTGGAAATGCCATGTCCCATAGAGATAGTTTCTTTCAAAGATAGATTGAATCTCAACCTTTTCTTGCATAATTTTTTAAAACTTTCCTGAGAAATCAAGGGTATTTACTCCCAATTTTCTAGACCAGGAAATAACCAAAAAGATGTGAGCAACCTGCATATAAGTCACCTTATTTGCAATTGTGTGAGAGAACCCACTTTCATGTCCTATTTATTTGACTGGTCAATCATTAAAAAAAATTGGATAATCTTAGGCTGTTCTCCATCTCAGTTACATGTTCCATATATGTCATTCCTAAATGAATGGGGAAAGTAATTCTTCACACAGATACTTGTAGCTATAATAGCTATTAATTAATATAACTTGGGGATGCGGTGGCTCAGTGGCTAAGACGCTGAGCTTGTTGATTGAAAGGTCGGCAATTCAGCGGTTCAAATCCCTAGTGCTGCATAACGGAGTGAGCTCCTGATACTTGTCCCAGCTTCTGCCAACCTAGCAGTTCGAAAGCACATAAAAATGCAAGTAGAAAAATAGGGACCACCTTTGGTGGGAAGGTAACAGCGTTCCGTACACCTTTGGCGTTTATTCATGCTGGCCACATGATCATGGAGACGTCTTTGGACAGCGCTGGCTCTTCGGCTTTGAAACGGAGATGAGCACCGCCCCCTAGAATCAGGAATGACTAGCACATATGTGGAAGGGAACCTTTACCTTACTAATATAACTTGAAGTAATGGCCATTAGATAAGAAAACTTTACAGAAAATTTGAGTCCAAAGAGAATATATTTGTCACCTATGGGTGCTAAATGAAATATCAAGAATCAGCAGCACTTTCACTGGAGTAAAGGTTGGGCAGAAATGTGAATAATACAATTTGTAACAACAGAATCCAATGCAGCACATAGAAATTCTTTTAAACACCAAACCCAAAGCAGCATGAACAATTTAAGCTTATTACTGGCAACTGGTGATTCTGAAAAAAGGCTCAGAACTGGAACTGAGGCACTCACCTCCCCAATCCTGGATTAATCCCAAGGCCTCCACATAGCCACCATTTTGTTTTGCTTGACTTCAGTAAAAAAAAAAAAAGGATGGCAAACTATGATGTGATCATGGGGGAGGCTTAGTCATGCCTAGCAGCTTTCTAAAACAATCGCTTGAAGCACCCCGACTATTAGATAAAGAGAGGCAGATGCCTAAAACAAGCACTTCAATATTATTGTTGTATTTTAAGTACCAGGGAAGGAGACGGCCAACTTTGAAATAGCAATTCAATGTTGTAATTTTAATCATCGGTCTGGGTTAACCCTTGGGCCCCAAATGAAGCAGTCCTTCTCATAGAGGCACAGTCTTGTGCTGTTTTAATCTGGCTACAATCCCAAACAATGTACTATACACGGGGGAGGGAACCTTGGTTAAAAAGCAAACTGTCATCATAAAGATGCTTCTGTTTGAAAGGAGGTTGTCTTAACCTAGATGTCTGCATAATCTTCTAAATTTAGTGCGGTTGTCGGGTTTGGGGTTGCATTGCACAAGCCCAACACATGTAATTTGGAGCCAAGTGTTGTGAGAATGTAGACAACTAGGCTAATTCAATAGACACCACAGCTCAATTAATCCACAGGTTAGCAAACTATTCAGAAGCATGTCAAACTTTTACATAAGCTAGTACTAACCTATTCTAATGCAAAGATATTTCACTTAACTACAGAGCCCTTTTGAAAGAACCAGGACTTGCAGATTTCCCACCAGGGCCAAGCAAAAAAAAAAAATTAAAACAGAAAAAAATAGAAGCGACCTCCGTTTAAAGGCAGTTTCACTTATCAAGGTCTGGCAGCTTTTTCCCGCTGATAGAAAGGAAACAATGTTATCAGGCGTTGTCTTGCTAAAGGAGCCCTCCAGGTGGAGGGGAGTTAAAACACTTTATCCTCCTCACACACCCACACATCCCCCACGCAGGATCAGGACAGGTAAGGCTTTGAATCTTGTCCTCCCGACCACCCTTCAGTCTAAGCCAGGGCTCTTCAAATTTGGCAACACCAAGGGAATTCTGGGAATTTGAGTCCACAAGTCTTAAAAGTTGCCAAGGTTGGACACGCGTTGCTTGGGACGCCTCGGGTATCCCCGTATTGTAGCAGATCCCTACGACTCTTGTCACCCACCCACCCTCACGCCTTCTCCTGCCTCTTGCAAAAATATACCCCCACACTCGCAAAAGGTCCCTTTGCAAAATATTCAAGCCTTGAGTTTTCTGGCGTTTAATTAATAGTAGGTTTCCCCGACCGGTTGATTTCCGGCTGTATTGAACTACAACTCCTATCATCCCCAGCTAGGAATGGCCACTAGGAATTGCAGGCAGCCCAGATACACGTAGAGCTCCAGTTTAGGGCAGGGTTGTTTACGCGAACGCGCGTGCACTTAACAGGGGCTCTGGGAGGCGTCGGAAGGACCGTGTAGCATAATTCTCCTTAATAACTACGGTTTATTTACCATGTACTAAATTTCTTTTATTTATTTAGATGTGCCCACACACACACACATACAAACACTGAATTTAATATAGCTTTCTTCTTCAGCCAGCTACCCCAGTGCGTTTTTCCTTTAAGGGAAGGGCAGGTGCGAATTGAATAAGAAAAGGAGATAACTGGGGCTGAAACGCAAAGCATGAATAATGGCGATCGGGAGTTCTTCCAGCCTCTTTTTACAGCGGTGTTAAATCAATATCAAGTCTGATACTGTTTCGAGGGAATTCACCTGCACTTTCAGCCGTTGTGGCAAGGAGACTTGTGGCGTAGATTATGTAAAATTAATTACCGCGTTTCGTTCCTACTTCCTTATCTGGGAGTAAACCCGATTACATTATCGTATCGGATCCTCAGGACTGCGATATAGGACCACGGAAATAAAAGGGAATTTTGCTAATAAAGTCCTTGACTCCAAGAAGCGTCTCGTGCTTTTTTTTCAAGTTTGGCCCTGTGGCTTCCTGTGAATCGTCTCCTGAACCTCTCCTTAATCGAAGCTAAATCTTCCACTCGGCCCACCTATTTTTGTTAATTCACGTTCAGAGAGCAGAGAGAAGAAACCAAAACCGTAGCTTTCTTATCCATGATTTTAATTTTAAAAGCAGATATTCAATGTGCGCTGCTCTATCCATTATTGGGGAAGAGTAACTTGTTGTTTTTTGTCAAATCATTTTAAAAATGCATGTTGAAACCCAACATTTCTGGTGGAAATGCTGCTTTAGAAAGGCTTCTGATTACTTTCCTTTGACACACTGAAGTGAACTTGATAAAATACTATTTGCTCTCCTATAAAGGGTTATATTTCACACACCTGTTATAGTAATTAATCTCTCTGAAAACTTCAATAATTACAGACATGCAAAATATCAATTAAATATTTTCATATTAGCACATGTAACCCCACCTGTTAGTAGGAAGATTTATAGTTATGGTTATTTTCCAGGATGGATTATAAAACAGAAGCTAACTACAATGCATTGAAGGGCAGGAACTGGTCTGATGTTTGTATATTGGTGTGGAAACACACACACACACACACACACACACTCTAAATCCCAGCTCAGTTAAAATGACACTTTTCAGTACAACATTCTGAGCTTGACCAAGTTTTTCAAATGTGTGTCTAAGTCTGCAATCCTATGCTTGTAAGGAAGTCAAGTTCGATGTATTGAGTGGAATTTAAATTTTGAACATACTTAGGATTCCTTTATAAAGATTCAGTCTGCTGACTTCCATTGGAGTTGTGCCATTGGGGAGCAGGAGTGCCCTTTATTTATACTTCTGGCATCGATTCATACACCCACTTGTCTACATAAACACACGCGCACACACTCAAGTTTCTTGAACTATTCCATTTTGGAACATTCTGGCTTGCTTTGATCATATCCCCTGATGCAGTGCTAGGTCTGGTCACTTTATTGTGCAGCTCTCAGACCCTTTGTTATGGATTTCACTGGCTCTCGGCATTTCTCCTTATATACCCGTTATTTTTAAACCTGCCTACGTAAATCCCAGATCCGGAATGAGCCTCGGCTTAGGGCCAAGGGGAAATGGACAAGGCACAAATTTCCTGCCCTTTTTACCTCTCTTCCTCTATAACAAGCTAAGCACAACTTTATTTTCTCCCACCACTAACTTTCACTGTTACAGGAAAGCCTGCCAGCTGCCCAAAGTCCTGTGTGCAAGGGGGGCAGGCTGCCCTCCCAGGGTCTGAGTCATACAGGTGCAGAAAAAATTAGCCTAGCAAACTGGGCCTTAAGTGTCTCCAAGCACATTTTTCACATTTATGATCTCTGGATAAAAATAAGGTCAGCCACTGAAGCAACAGGTAACAACCGTTAGCATGTTCTGTCTCTAAATGGTGCATCGTGGGTAGCTGAATCACCATACTGTGACTTGTACATTGTACTTTATGATTTAGCATGTTATGAAGACACAAAGTCTTGTACTTTCCAGTCTCTAATGGAAATGGGGACATCCCAGTGACGTGCAGATGTACAATTTTTTATTATTATTATTATTAGATTTATATACCGCCCTATTCCCGAAGGACTCAGGGCAGTGAACAGCCAAAGAGATAAAACACACAAACTACAAAATTTAAAAGACAATATAAAAACCCATTAAATAATTTGGCCCGGAACAGATTAAAACACCCCTAAAGTTTTAAAACAGATTTAAAATTTACAATTAAAAAGGGAAGTTGAATTGATCAGCCATCCTATTTTAGCCCTTTTGTATCCCAGATTAAAAAAACTTTGCAGGTTGATGACAGCTACATTACCTCTTATATTTTCCCAGGAGGAAAAGCTCAGTGATATACGCTAAATATTCTCTGACCTTATTGGTTTCTGACTGGGAATTCTGAGAATTGAGTCCTAATGGAAAACATCATTGGGAAAGGAATAAACAGATTTTTTTTTCTGATTGTGTTCCAGGTAGTTGTGTTACATAGAAAATTTATTTATTACACATATTTGAGGACTCCAAAACCATACATACACATCGACTCTAAACTCTTTCCTGGTAGTTCAGAATTATTAATTAATATATTTGGTATGTTACACTGGAGTGTCTTTTCTTGGTTGCAAAATCTGCAAAGCTTCTGGAGAATCCAGCATGGTCTTCTTGGATTGACAGTTGCCACATTCATTCATTCATTCACCAGGGCAAAGAGCCCTGGTGGCACAGCAGACTAAAACACTGTTATTAACATCAGCTGCCTTCAATTATTGCAAGTTCAAATCTCACCAGGCTCAAGGTTGACTCAGCCTTCCATCCTTGCAAAGGTAGGTAAAATGAGGACCCAGATTGTGGGGGCAATAAGCTGACTTTGTATGAATATATACAAAAAGTATGAAGGCTATTGCTTAACTCATTGTAAGCCGCCCTGAGTCTCCGGAGAAGGGCGGCATATATATCAAATTAAAAAAAAAGTGTGTTTTTGCAAGTTCAGACTTAATGTTTTTATGATACGTCAAATTTTTGCATCCAAGTTTTAAATCATTATGCCAAACTGATTCTGATTACAGTATCTCATCAAATGCTTTAATGATAACTGATCTAAAGGAGAAGAGAGGTGAAAATGCATTCTGGGCACTTTGGAAATTGAGAGTTCTCCAAGAAGCAGACAAGCATAGATAAGGTCTGAAGGACATAATGTGTTCCAGAAAATACAAATCTGCATGAATCCAACAATGGCTGTAATGAAAAGGCTAGTTCTCATATCCAAGATTGTTAATTATAGCCACCTGGAGGAAGAAGTAACCAGTTAAGTAGTATGAATGTATTGATAGACTCTTCTTCCTGGTTTTAATTCATGACAGCCTGGTAGTAGAAAAATATTGTTTCATTCAGACAGATGGTTGACAGAAATCTTGTCCACACAATTGCTCTAGTCTACCCCATCGAATCTTTTCTCTGGATGTTGCAATTCCAGATGCCTCAAATAATTTTCAGTGCAAGAAAGAATTAGTGCAAATGGAATCCGCCAAATTTTTAAAATGCAGATGGATTTTTTTCCTCCCCAGAATTCCTGTTCACGGCTCAGAAAACATAATGGTTCTTGATTCTTTTTTGCCAAAGGAAAGGTGTTGGCTGCTTATTTAGGTTATCTGACAGTTACCTCTGTGAATGTATGTACTGACACTACATTTGCAACAAGGATAACTTCAAATGCATGCTTCGTGATATATTCATGTAACTGAGTTGTTGAATAATAGATTGCAAGACAGTCTGTGAATTTGTTGTTTTAAAAAAAAGTTGGACATGAGATTTATCATCAATGCGAGGGGGGGAAGATAAAAAGACCAAAATTAAACAACTTTCCTACTGCAGATTTCATACTCAATTTAAAAAAAATTGCAGGAAGCAATGAATAGATTGGCTTGTTTTCTATCCGGATCTTAAATTGGATTTTACTCTGTGCTTCTTTCCAAATGAAAACTGTTTAGTGATGTAATTAATCATCCCACGCTAACTCAGATTAGAAGATATATAATTATGGCAATTGAATTAATTTTTACTTTTATATAAACAGGTTATTATGCATTAGTTTTACACTGGGATGATGGAATAGGCAAGAAACTTACTCTGGACTGTGGGTTATACTGGAGATTCATACAATAGGTTTGGTACAAAAGAGAATATAGTATTAGGACTTTAGAAGCTAAAGCTATTCTGTGCTTAAATTTAACCACAGAACTATTATACACATCAATTTTACTAACTGCAGTACAGTACACAGGGAAGGAACTTTAGTTGTCTGAATTTGCAAGACAAAAACAATGTAAACCCATCAGTAGGTCTTCAGCTTAGCAACTGGCTAAATTTGTATTGTTCCTTTTTTAGCTTATTAGCTCTTTATAGCATTTTCTCTAAAAGGTCATATGGCACAGTAAGAATTTAGTTTATAATAAAAGGGCCAGATATGCAAATAGATATCCACACTATAGCAGTTCAGTTCTTTTAGTAAACTATGCCTTTTGAAAATACTTTCCCCCCCAATATTAAGTCTGTAACTTACACTTGTATGTATGTGCTTACATATGTAAGTATTATGCTTACATATAATTCCCATCCTCCCTGTGTACATACTCAGAGTAGACTACTTTGCTCATGTATATAGAAGGAACAATATCCTCCTGATTAAGCAGCAACTCTCTTTCATGTAGCATTATGTAAAACTTCCTCCATGTGTTCCAGGAAGTGTCATTTAATTATCCAGCTTTCATGTTAGTAAATAGGTTTGTTACACATGACAAAAGAGCTGCAATTTTTGGAAGCAGGTTTGTTCACTGTTCAGATTAGCTAATCTCTCGGGGCTAAGGTTCCAAAACAGTTTCAGTTGCTGGTAAGCAAGAAAAAAGATACCCAGGGATACTGAAAGGAACACGGTGGAGGTGGGCTGTTACAATTTGCTACCAAGGTAGCATCTGCTGGGCCACAAAAGGGGTTGAGGATAACAAGTACCCATACATATTCATCTTGCGGCGGTGGGGGGGGGGCAGTGGTGGAATTCAGCCAGTTGGCACCACTTTGGGAGAACCGGTTGTTAACTTTTGAGCAGTTTGGTGAATTAGTTGTTGGAAGAAATCATTAGGGCAGAGAACCGGTTGTTAGATTATTTGAATCCCACCACTGGGGGTGTCTGTGTGTGTGTCTGTTAGAGGCAGTGGTGGGTTTCAAAAATTTTTTACTACCAGTTCTGTGGGCGTGGCTTGGTGGGCGTGACAGGGGAAGGATACTGCAACATTCCCATTCCTTCCCCACTCCACTAACCTGCTCTGGAAAGGAATCAAACTCCCTCCTCTTCATTTCCCCAAATAAAATATTACTCATAAGAAAAGTCTCCCAGAAAAGCAAGGAAAAATCAAGCTGCTAACAAGGAACCTGCCTGATACTCATTCCACATTCCTGCCAGCTGCATAAAGGAAATTTTGTAAGAAGAAAACAGCTACCAGTGCTTAGAGATAATAAAAGGTGGAAGCCGGAAGTTCGGCTCCATTTACAAGCAGGCAGAAAACGCATTCAAGACAGGATATTTCACAATGGAAATCGCCCAAAGCTTTTTAGAAACACAAAGCCCATGTTGCACAAACCCCAAAACTTCAGAAACATAGAATCATATAAGAATCCCTCTTCTTATCCAATTCAGCTGACCCAGAAACAAATTGCCGAATGTCACTTCGCTTCTGCAAGTGAAAACCTCCTTCCAGCAGCTGCTTCTTGGCTTGTCAATTTAAAGTGACGGTGTCTTGTTTTTCCCCCCTCTTCTTTGTCAAGTGAGCCCTGATTTTTTTCCTTCTAGCCGATCAGCTGGGAGACTGGGAGGCAGCAAATAGATTGGGGGCAGGGCTAGGCAGAAGTAGTATTTACCAGTTCTCCGAACTACTCAAAATTTCCACTACCGGTTCGCAAGAACCGGGAAGAACCGGTAGCAACCCACCACTGGTTAGAGGGCAAGACTCGTCTCCTTTTTGTACCAATAATTGGCTCCTAAGAAAGGCAGCAAGAAAATATTCTGGTTCTTCCTTCAAGAGACCTTAGTTTGCCTTGCTGGTATCGTGCTTGACAATTAATAGCACAATCTTTGGAAGGACTGTTCATCCCACCTCCCAGGTTTCTAGCTTGATACTTCTTCTCAGGAGACAATAATCATGGCAGTGGTCTGTGATTCCTGCTGCTTAGGTGCAGAATGATCAGGTAGACAATAGGGAAAGGGTCAGTAGTGGGATTCAAATCCCAGTGCTTACCAGTTCGCTATCAGTAGCATGCACAGAAAGTTTTTGATGATGTCTGGGCAGGTGGGCGGAGTCTCCCGCTGCCACCACTACTTGTTTGCCTGAACCGGGGCGAACAAGGAGCAACCCACCACTGGAAAGGGTCCTCACAAGCGATCTAGTCACCATTTTTCTCCTTTCCCTTTCTCCTTCCCTTGTAGAAGTTTGCAAAAAGTTTGAATTTTTTGCAACAAAATGCTCCTCTGTAAAGTTCTCCTATTCACTGAGAACTATTTTTTAAAATCTATCTATCCACTTTTCTGCATACTGCATGCCCATCTGTATTCATTGTCCTATTTTAGTTCTCCTTTTAACATTTCTAAATATAAATTGTCCACATACTTTGGCAAACTTTAGGAATTCTCCAAGCCTAAGAGTACGTAATAAAGAGTACGACTCTTGATATATGGACAGTGTTGTTTTGTCTACCAAATTTAAAAATGAAGTTTGCTACAAATACAGATAATATTTTAATATTTAAAATATGCTCGCAGTGCACAATTAAATGACCAGATCATTATGAGCAAAACTGGCAGTTTGGGCTGCGTGGCTTAGTTTAGGGAAGACCAATTTTCAGCAATAAAACATTTGTCCAGGGATAATGACCTAATGATTCATGACGCTACTTTACATAGCACTGAGAGCAGTACCTGGCTATTAAAACACATTAACTTTCCAGGTAAAGAAGGGTTAAATGAGCCAGCCCTGTTCTTTCCCTTCTTGTGTTAATGAATTTAGTTTCATTAGTTTACTTTATTTTCATTGCACCTTGTCCAATGAAATTAAATGCCATATTCGGTGTAAATTATACATAAAAAAAATAAAACAAAAACACACAGCCTTCATATCCTATACAATTGAATTGAAAACCCCTGATATTGCATTAATATTACACTATACAGTAGAATTCAATATAGTTACTGCTCTGGGATAGATGTTGTTTTTCAGCCTATTTGTCCTTGTTTTTATTGTCCTGTATCGTCTGCCAGATGGTAATAGTTCAAAAAAAGGGTGCCCAGGATGAGATGGATCTTTAAGTATATTTTGAACTTTGTTAAGGCAGCAGGAGCTATAAAGCTCTTCCAAAGAGGGGAGAGGGCAACCAATGATCTTCTGGGCAATGATGTTAACCGTCTGGAGTGCTGTCCTATCTGCCACTGTGCAATTAGCAAACCATACACAACAGTGATGGGTTTCAAAAAATTTTTACTACCAGTTCTGTGGGTGTGGCTTGGTGGGCATGGCATGGCTTGGTGGGCATGGTTTAGTGGGTGTGGCTTGGTGGGCGTGGCAGGGGAAGGATACTATAAAATCTCCATTCCCACCCCACTCCAGGGGAAGGTTACTGCAAAATCCCCATTTCCTCCCAATCAGCTGGGACTTGAGAGGCAGAGAATAGATGGGGGTGGGGCCAGTCAGAATTTTTACTACCGGTTCTCCGAACTACTCAAAATTTCCACTACCAGTTCTCCAAAACTGGTCAGAACCTGCTGAAACCCACCTCTGATACACAAGTGCAGTAAATTAAAATACACTCTATGGTGCAGTGGTAGAAGGTCACCAGCAGTTTTTCATTCAGTTGTTTCCTGAGAAGTCTCAGGCTGTCGAAGCGTAAATCAGCCCCGTTTTCCCCCTGGGGTAATTGCACCTAATTAGAGACGGATGGATCTTGTTTTCCATGCTGTATACTTTAAAGAAAGAAAAACCGAACTATATATATTCTAATAAGGATTTTATTATAAAATTAGAAAAACTAGCTAACTACATCTTTACTGGCAACTTATCACACAGACGAACAAAAAAAGTATAAATCAGGAAGTTAGAGAAGAAATAATGTAGACATGCGCAGTAGCTCAAAGTTTCACAAGACTAGTCTTATCTCTGTTGCTATAGATACGTGATAAAGTTCTCTGGCAGGCTACCGTAACGCTCAGAATGGACGCTCAGCTGACAAACACATAACGCAGTGACAACCCCTTCTTTGTCAGTTGAGCAGACATCAGGTAAGGCAGAGTATAATCTCTGCTGGGCCCTTTTGACCAGTGCACCCCATGTCAAGTCCTCTTTTATTATAAGACCCAGAAATTTAAAACTAGCCACTTGCTCCACTTGGTCTCCGTTGATAATCAAGGGCTGGATGTCTGATCTATTCCTTCTATAGTCCACTATAAGCTCCTTGGTCTTATTGGTGTTAAGGAACAAGTTATTGTCTCCACATCAGTCTCCCTCATCTTGATAGGCAGACTCATCCCCCCCTTGGAGATGAGTCCCACCACTGTTGTATCATCTGAAAATTTAATAATAGTATTACTGATATGCATGGGAATGCAGTCATGTACATAAAGAGTATAGAGTAAGGGACTCAACACGCAACCCTGTGGTGTACCAGTGTTAAGAATAAGAGCTCAGGAGTTATGATTACCTAATCTGACCCTCTGAGAGCAGCCAGACAGGAAATCCATAATCCAAAGGCAGATTGAATAAGAAAGCCCAAGATCCATAAGTTTAAACTCTAGTCTATGTGGAAGAATTGTGTTAAATGCAGAGCTAAAATCTATAAAAAGCATCCTCACATAGCTTCCCCCTTCCCCGCTGTTCCAAATGAGTCAGAGCAGTGTGAAGAGTGACGGCTATAGCATTCTCTGTAGATCTATTTGTTCTGTATGCAAACTGGTGTTTATCAAATGTATGCGGAAGACCATAAATGATGTGCCAGCAGACCAATTTCTCAAAGCACTTCATGATGATAGGAATGAGTGCCACTGGTCTGTAATTGTTGAGGTTATTGATAGGGAACTTCTTTGGTGGCTGAACAATGGTGGAAGCCTTCCAACAAGATGGAATAGTGGACTGGGATAAAGACCAATTGAAGATCCTGGTAAAGACTCCAGCCAACTGATTAGCACAGTCTTTAAGCACTCGGCAAGAGTGAAGCAGTATATAAGTCTAGATGCTATTGCTACTGCTATTATCCAGAGATCCTAAGACTGAAGCACAACTGGGATTTTCAAGAGTATCCTGGGGGATCAACCTTGCATCTGAAATCCATATCATCCCATGCACAGAATGAAGGACTTGAAGAAAGATGAGAACCCTTTGATTAGAAGCAATATCTGCATAGCTAGGAATATGTGGAGCAGAGAAATGTCTTTTTTCCCCCCTTTTTCAAAAGTTTCTTAAACTAACACACCCTTTCTCCTCAGTTTGCTTTCTTAGACCGTTTCCCATCACCCCTCAGACTCAGATTGCTTGGATGTGTTATGTGTGGGTATTATGTGTGTCTGAAAGCCACAATAAATATTGCAATAGGGTATATATCTCTCTTTGCCTGTTGAATAGCAGGTGTGGTTCTCATTCCACGCCAAAACCAACAGTTGCTGTGTAGCAGATAACCTGTGAGCAAATATACACACATCAGGGAGATACCAGGTTAGAGTGTGAACAGGTAGGAAGTCTTCCTAGGAAAGCTTGTCAGTATTTAGCTTGGGGATGGTAATGAGAGCTTCATGGGTAAACCACTGAGCCACCTTAGTAGTCAATGATATATAAATTTAATAAATAAAATATAGGTAGTTTCAGGAGCAGAAAAGGTTCCTTGCAAAAGTTGATTTAAGTTCATTCAAAGCTGCTTTGTGAATTATTGAAGAAAAATATTGATGTGTTTGTGTTTCAAGGAGTGATGTGAAAGAAAGTGGAACAGCTTTTCAACTAAAGTTCAGTTCTGCTTTTCACCAGAAGTACCTATTAATTGAAATCATAGAAACAGCCACAATGTTATGGGTGCTTTCCAAACATATGGGGATATACCTTGCTATAATTACCAGAATTAAAACATATCCCATTTATCTTCTGTTGAGACATTTTGGAATAATCACCTTAGTCTGTTGCAACGTTGAGCAGAAGGTAGATGTGAATATCCTGGTAGATGTGGTGACTAGCAGTTTGTTGGCAAGGACTTCTGTCTCCCAGCTGTTATCAGCTGAAGTAACATGTGTTTCTCTTTTAAATTCTACTAATGGAATGAAGAAACAAACAGGTACTCGGGAAGGGGGGGGAATAGAGTAATTGAGAAAACATGAATATTAAAAAAGAATGTCATGTGATTTTATTAGGTGATTTAAACATACTAAGCCACAATTTCTTTATTTAATAAGCCATAGTTGGCTGGGTTCTCACATGTAACTCATAAAACATGGTTTACTAATCATAATAACTGGGTTTATATAATACCATACAAGCACATTACCACTTAGCATAATATGTGCATTCAGAATTGCCAAATAGTGGTTTTAGCTATGGCAATAGAAAGGAGAGAAGCAATGGGTTGTGTGAATGCTTTGGTCAGTACTGGGTCTACAATGCAGATAAACCAGTGAAACTCACAGGTATGGATTGTGTATCACACATTAAGGCATAATATTTGTTTGTACAGTATATTTAATCTACCCTTTTTAGTTTGTAAAACATATTTTATGGTTTAGTATAATTGTAAACCAAACTATTATAACTAGTTCAACAAATCATAGTTAAACCACAGCTTAGCACAATTTGTGACCGTAGCATTACTGATTAGATAAGACATGAAGAAAAACACTTCTTATGCAAAGAGTATACAAAGGTAGATTTAATTGGTTTTGAAAGAATTCACTTGCATGAAAATATGAGATGAGAAAGGATAACTATTTAAGACAGACTGCCAGACTCAGAAATGTTCCTGGCAAAGGAGTAGACAGGAGGCTGGGAACATTATTTAGTAACCCAAACCTCTCTAGGTACTTGTCACGGGAATTGCACACCCTGCTACAAGCAAGCAAAAATTAAATCTGTGAAGTCACAGGAATGTAAACAGAGTCCTCAGGTGGGGCGATGTGCCAGCTAGTAGCAATAGCATGCAGGAGGATGTGAAATGCTGAAATGGATTCTTGAAGCCCATGGGACATATCTATGGCAGGGAAAACAAGTTGAGAAGAAGTGTGTTTATACTGCATGGAAGAGGACCAGTTTGAGTTGTAGACATTTCTAAAAAGATGATATTGTCTTTAAAAGTATTTGCAGCTTCTGACCAGTAGATCTTGGGGATTATCGGACTATCAGGACAAGAAACAATGGATGGAAACTAATCAAGGAGAGACATATCCTGGAATTAAAGAGAAACTTCCTAACTGTAAGGACAATTAACCAGTGGAACAGCTTGCTGTCAGAAGTTGTGGGTACTTCATCACTGGAGGTTTTTAAGAGACTGGACATTCACTTGGCTGAAATGGTATAGGGTCTCCTGCTTGAGCAGGGGGCTGGACTAGAAGACCTCAAAGATCCCTTCCAGCTCGACTCTGATTCTGACCTGTGCACTGGACTCAAATGGGGGATCCTCTTCAGAGTCCCTTCTCTGGATCCTCTTACTTCAGAGTTGTGTCAAGGAGCAACCCTGGGCATGGTTCTTTATGGTGACCCCTCAGTTGATGGCCTTCTTCAAAGTCTGTCTCTGGAAGGTTTCTTGGGAATCAAGTTAACTCGATTAATATGTCTTTATTTGTCTAGGCCTTTTAAATGCTTTTGAAGTATTTTAATAGTTACCAGGACTAGATATAAATTAGGGGAAAAAATAAACATTTTCTTACTGTCATAATGCTTTTAAGCTTTCCAAGTCAAGTTGTTCCATACTATACCCAGAAGGACATTCTTTTCTATGTTCTGTAGCAGAATTGTCTACTTAAATCTTTAACAATCTGTGGCCTTGCAAATGAGTGGGTGTCACAACTCTTGCAGTTCTCAGCTATCAATAAAAGCTAATTTTGTTCAAGTCAAACTCAATTCCTTGAGACTTTATGGACATATCCATACCATTTTCTTGCCAATAATGCAGTACTTTTACAAATCTGAATATCGACATTAAACCTGATTAGCTTTGTTGACAGTGGTAGGAATGCTTTTTCTTGAAGGGTTCCAGAAAGCCTGCTATAAATGTGAATCTGTTTTCAGCTATCATTCCTCAAAATTACTGTAGCACAGCTTGTATATGATTCTCATTCTTTGTGATGTGTACATAAAGTGTACAATGATCAGGCACTGGGTAAAACGGCTGTAGTCCCAAATGACAAGTTATAGATATCTCTCCTGAAGTAACTTGTGTTCTGCTACTCAGTACAGCTTTTAGTTATTTAGTGCACTTTAACTGAGTGATGCACAATTCCTGCCTTTTTCTGGTTTCCGATTGAGAAATTCCTTTTCAAGCATCTTTCCAATCACACACCCATATAAACGGTATACAACTTGTCTCTGCTCTATTGCAAACCACATGGGTGTATAAGCCATGGCACTGGCATATATCCAGGACATGGGATAATTTCTAGGTCTGGGGAACTAGGGCAGTATTACCCTATAGTCACACTTGTAGAGTGAATTGGAAGATAGTTGTGTGTGCAGCAATCCAGGGATATGTACACATAGGCAGTGTGCTCTTTCAGGTCTGAAAAATCGATAACTGGAATAGCTAGGCAATTGTCATTCATGTAGGAAGGAATATCTTCGGTTCCATGGAAATTTATGTAACAGGCCAGTGGATTATGAACATTGTTGTACTATTTATGACTCAGCTGAATATGGGATAATGTGAGTGCTGCTGTTACAACACAGTATTCCTGTGCATTCATTTATTATATTATGCTTGCTTTTAATTTGTATGTTGATTTTTCACAAAAGAGAAGACAAGCAAAGCAGAAAGGAGAATAAAAGTATCTCACATATGATTTCAGAATTTCCTATTGACAACAGTTCACTAATAGGATAAAATTGGTATTCCTGTACTATAATAGTCACTTCTCAATGGAAAATGCATTGTTTAAAAAAGTAACAACTGAACAGTTATCAAGGAACCCTGGCTACCCTTAAAGGCAATTTTTAGGTGAAAAATTTAACTTGCATCTGGAACATGTAACGTTGTTCTGTTAAGCACTAAAAAACACAATGATCCCAGTTCAGGAAGGGCCAGGAAAGATTTCTGTCTAATCTGAAATTTGGAAATCATTGTGCCCGATAACTGAATTTACCATCTTATTGAGTTATGATTTCCTTAATCGTGAATTGTGGAAAACAATATATTTGAAGAGTTCAACCAATATCCTAAAAACCCTAAATTACAGGTAGTCCTCAACTTATGACCAAAATTGAGCCCAGAATTTATGTTGCTAAGTGAGAAGTTTTGCCCCATTTTACAACTTTTCTTGCCACATTTGTTAAGTGAATCACTGTAGTTGTTAAATTAGTAACACGATTGTTAAGCGAATCTGGCTTTCCCATTGACTTTGCTTGTTAGAAGATCACAAAAGGTGATCACATGGTAGCAGTGAACCGGTAGCGGTGGCGGCAGTAGGCTCCGCCCACCTGCCTGGATGCTTCTGCGCATGCGCAGAAGCATCACGTGCACGAGCAAACTGGTAGCAAACTAAATTGAAAACCACTACTGCCGCAAAGGTTGAAAAATAGTCATAAGTCACTTTTTTCAATGCAGTTGTAAGTTTGAACAGTCACTAAATGAACTATTGTAAGTTGAGGACACCTGTATAGCTTAATATGATGCATGATCCCAACCAATAAATCCCAAGAATATTGAACTAACTCAGACAGTGTTCTGTACTCCATATAGCATATTGGTATACTTTATTGAAAAAAATCTTCAAAAATAGTAACCATTTTAAAATAACAGCTTGTAACAGGAGCTTTTTTAAAAACCTAACAACAGACTGGCTTGAAAATGGGATCCTGGGGCACTGTTATGTGTCAGGCTTTCCTTAAAATCAGGGGGCTCAAAATTTTAGCCAGTTCTTACCTCCTACTCAGGACTAAATGTGATTAAGCCCAATTTCTGTCAAATAAGAACCATAATCTTTCTCTTTCCACAATAAGTGTTAGATAAAATTCAAGACCTAGAGAGCATGATGTTTTGAAGACTGAACTATACATAATCCTTCCTGCCTCTATTATTCTGTCAATGAGAAATGAGGACTTATTTACTATTATTTTTCTATCAGAAATCCCTATGAAAACCTGCCCCCCCTCAATGCAAACAAAACACACAGATGTTCCTCGAGATTAAGGTCAAGACCGAGTGCATTTTAGAACCATCCTTGTGTTTGAAGAACTATAGGGAACGTTTTTAAGTGTTTCTCAGCCCCAGGAGCTCTTAAGAAGTGTGGATTTCAACTCCCAGAATTCTCCAGCAGCATAGCTAGCCAGGGAATTCTGAGATTGAAGTCCACATATCCTAAAGTTCCTGAGTTTGAGATATATTGCTTTAAAAGCATGGTTTCCTATTACCCTCCCTATTTTACCAAAACAAAACATCCCTATTCCGTACAGAAGGCTCCTCCATCCACCTGGCTCTCCTTAGGCTACTGTATTGGCATTGCACATTAATGGTTGTCCTGAGTTTTTCAGATTAAATTGCCTTAACTGGCTTTCCTTACCTTGCATGTGACAATTGTGTAACCCGATGGAACATATCCAGCATAGGAAAATCCAAAAGCAACTCACTAGTTCCCAAGTGGTCTCTCCAGCTGGGAAAGCAACATCTGTTCAACCAATCAGCAGCAACAATTCCCCCCCCCCCTCCGTATCCCAAATACTTTCAACCTAAAACTTTTTCTACTTGCCTACCTAGAATGGCATTCAGGGAAAATGGGAATTTTCCATCAATATTAAAAACATCAGAACACATGAGGTATTTTGTCTGGACATCTGCCCTCCTCACGCCTCATTGTTTTGGAACAATATGGGCCAATTATCACAAGCTGTGCCTCTAAATGTTTGATTCCATTTGTCCATTAAAAAAACCCCTGCATTGTTTGGAAAAATAACCACAGCCAGCAATGCAGTGGAAGAAAGATATTCATAGGGCATTTCAGCCATTGCACTTTCCGCTAGGACAACATAGCCTGCAGATCTTTCCTATTCTGTAACTCAGGTGATTCCAGGGTGTTTCTTTCTCTTGCCATTTGTGCATATGCATGTTGTACAAGAGGAAGGGTTGGTGTTCGGAAAGAATAGATGTTTCTGGTCAAATGGAGAATCAAGAAGAATTTTTGCATCTTTATCCTCTGATATTTTTTTCAGAAATAATATTCTTGCTGGATAACTTGACAGAATATTATACTTTAATCATTGCAAAGGCAAGCCAAACCAAACCAATATAAGGTCACTCAGTACATTCTCTATAAATATGGCTAGTTCAATTACACAAATTAAGTGGCCAAACTGCAAGAACTGTGAATTTACCACTCTACAATTTTGCCATTTTGCCTTGATATGTCGTTCCCTATTGATAGGTAGTCTTTGACTTACAACCATAATGGAGCCTCCCCATCACGTTCATAAGTCACGATGGTCATAAAATGGGACAGTCATGTAGCTACCCTGATTTTATTACCTTTTTTGCGATGATTAAGTTAAGCAAATGTCACAGTCATTAAGCAAACAGATGGATTGCTATGAGCATGGTTTTGTTGAAGATCAGAATAACTGCCGGTTTTCAACAAAACCATCGTAAAACACAGCCATGTGACTGTGAGATGCTGCCAATGGCCATAAGTGCACTGGTGTTAGTAAATGTCTGAAATTTTGCCCTGTAACTGGGGGGTGGGCTGATCATCAGAACTTCTGGATTGTAGTAGCCTCAAGGTAAATTTGTCATAATTTTAAATGGTCACTAAGAGACCAGTAGTAAGTTGAGGACTACCTGTAACACCCTGAATACAGTTAAGTCCTCAACTTACAACCACAATTGAGCCCAATTTTTCTGTGGTTAAGTGAGACCTTTATTAAGTGAGTTTTGCCCCATTTTATGACCTTTCTTGCCACAGTTGTTAAATGAATCACTTCAGTTGTTAAGTTAGTAACACTGTTTTTAGGTGAATCTGGCTTCCCCATTGACTTTGCGTGTCAGAGAGTCATAAACGGTGATCACATGACTCCAGGACACGGCAACGGTCATAAATATGAGTCAGTTGCCAAGCATCTGAATTTTGGTCATGGGGATGCTGCAATGGTTGTAAGTCATAAGTCAACTTTATTCAGTGACATTGTAACTTCAAACGGTCACTAAACAAACTGTTGTAAGTTGAGGATAACCTGTCATGCATTACTTTGGAAGAAACCAGACCCTAATGTAAATGTGTCACTTCCAAAATTCCGAGTTCAATCCTGGGTACTTTTGACTTGAGAAAATAGGATGGATATCAACTCGATTGACATATTTACCTTGTCTTTGCATGCACAATCTGTGAGAGGCTTTAAAATGGCCTCTGATGCAGGGGTGGGTTCTAAATTTTTTTACTACCGGTTCTGTGGGTGTGGTTTATTTTGTGGGCATGGTTTGATGGTCATGTGACAATTCTTTAGGATTTAGCAGAGGTATTGGTCTACCAGGCTTTTAACTGCTTGCAGAACTGTACCGGTCTACCCATTTGTTCTTGGAGCATTCCGGTCTACCCATTTGTTTTTGGAGGCACTGGTCTGCTCATTCGTTTTTGGAGGCACCGGTGTACCCATTTGTTTTTCTAGTGCACTGGTCTACCACCACACTGCCTTTTAACACTGATCAGCTGTAGGGCGGCCCTTTGAAGCCCTGCGGCAAGAGTTTAAATAGTTTTTTTTCCTTCTAGATAATCAGCTGGACTCAGGAGACAGCAAATAGATTGGGAGTGGGGCCAAATAAAAGGTAAGAATAATGCAGGGGCCGGCAGGAGGGCCCAGCTCCCGAACAAAGAGAACCAGTTCGGTGACGTCATATCATCACCGCTACCGGCTCGGCCGAACCGGGAGAAACCCACCACTGCTCTGCTGATATTAATAGAATCTATTACAAAGCCTCTTCTTTCATTTTTGCCAAGCTGTTATCCCTACTTGGAAAAGCTAGCTTTCCTTTTGCAAATTACCTCCTTCCACACTGCAATAAAGGTTTGAAATAGCTTCCATAGCAATCAGATTTGTGTGGGCTAATGTGGGAGGGAGAGAGAATCAATGGAGTGAATGGAATGTGGGAGCTACCATTGTCAGCAATGGCAGGCAACACTTGTCTTGCATTTCTCACTGAGATAAACCTCTTTTTTCCTCAAGCATTCTGTCTGAAACATTACCATAATAATATCAAATGTCTCATCTGAAGTTACTATTATAAAATCACATATACAGGTAGTCCTCAACTTACAACTGTTCATTTAGTCACCGTTCAAATTTACAATGGCACAGAAAAAAAGTGATTTATGACCGTTTTTCACATTTATGACTGTTGCAGCATCCTTATGGTGACGTGATAAAAAAAATCAGGTACCTGGCAACTAACTCATATTTATGATGGCTGCCATATTCCTGGTGTCATGTGTTCCCCTTTTGCAACCTTCTGACAAGCAAAATCAATGGGGTAGCCAGACTCACTTAACAACTGGGTTGTAATGATTCACTTAACAACTATGGCAAGAAAAGTCGTATAATGGGGCAAAACTCACTTAACTAATGTCTCACTTAGCAAAATAAATTTTGGGTTCAATTGTGGTAGTAAGTTGAGGACTACCTGTATAACATTTTTAAGGCCTCAAATGTTTTGTTCTAATTTTACCAGTGAGCAAATTTACCATAATGGTTAGGGCATTGACCTAGAAACTATTACTTCTAACCCTACCTTAGGCATGAAGACAGTTGGGTGACTTGGGCCAGTCACTCTCAGCTCTAGAAAGAATGAGGCAATGGCAAACCACTTCCCCAAAACCTTGCCAAGAAAACTTCAGGGACTAGTCCAGGCAATTATCAGGAATTAAATCCTGACTCAAAATGTGCGCACGTGCACACTTACACAAACTCAAGTACCAGACTTTGCTTTGTGAGTTTCCCAAATACTGAATACTAATCAGATTTTGAAATGCAACAACGGGATGCGACAAAGAAGTGTAACATTAAAAAAAATGGCATTATAAAAGCATGGGTATAATCAACAAAGCAAAGGCTGAACAGAAACACAAGATGAAAAGGCCTATTGGCTTACCACAATATAGGGCAGTGATGGCTAAACTTTTTGCTGTCGAGTGCCAAAAGTAGGGGTCATGCGCATGCGTGCCCACACCCATAATGCAATGCCACCCCCATGCTCCCCCGTGCAAGCGTGCGTGCCCCCCCGTGCTCCCCCCACCCCCTGTGCGCACGCATGCGTGACCCCCCACACTCCCCTTGCCCTCCCCCTACGCATGTGTGCGCGACCCCCATGGCCCATGTTGGGCCTGGCAAGCCTCTCTGAAGCCCCCTGGAACCAAAACCGGGCTGTGGGGCAGGCACGCCGCACACCCCCCATGGCTTGTTTTGGTGCAGGGGCACACCACTCCCACACCTCCACGCATGCATGCGAGACCCCCTCCTGCCTCCGTGCATACACACAAGACTCCTGTGCATGCATGTGCGTCTCCCGCATGCGCCCTGCCCCTGCGCCAGAGACCTGAAAACCAGCTGGCCGGCAGGAGGCGCGTGCATATGCGCAGTGGAGCTGAGCTAGGTGATGGCTTGCATGCCCTCAGAGAGGGCTCCGCGTGCCACAGGTTCGCCATCACGGATATAGGAGTCAGATGAAAACAAAATGTAAAAAAACAGTTGTACAGTGCAAATAAATTGGTTCCAACTACACTTTAAGAAATGTTGCTTATCATGTTTAAATATGCTGCAAGGATGTATTTACAAGCAGATCAAACATTGAAAGAGCTTAAAGAGCTTTTACGATAAACTTAGTAAATTTTACGATAAACTTAAAGAGCTTATCATAAAATGCATCTGGGAATCAACTCATTTTGAAAGTGATCTTTTTAATTTTTCTTTAAAGTCTGCATAATTTCTAAGTAAAGTACATAAGATCAAGCTTGGGAAAATACATATGCTTTATTTACAACTGGTAAGGGGGTGCATCCTTTTTAAAAAAAAAAATATTTACCTCATTGGAAATTTTCCAATCAGATGAAATTTGAAGACTCACATTCAATGCAACATGATTTGTAATTTCAAATGATATTGAGGCCTTTTTCCTCAGATAGATTCTAAGTTCTTTCTCAAACATGCTCTAGATGTGAAGTTATGTGTTCAGTTTGGTTGCTTTTTGTTTGGGATAAGTTTCCTTTTAAACTGGTATTTTTCAAATCAGCAACTTTAAGATGTGTGGACTTGAAGTCCCAGAATTCTCCAGCCAGCCATTTTAAAATCCACACCTTAAAATTGCTGAGTCTGAGAAACATTGATGTAAAGGACAGATTTTGAATTACTATATTAGAAGATAATTAAAAAGCATCAGTGGTGTAGTAACTCTGTTAAAACCAACTGTACATGTCTAACTTTTCAGTCCAAAATTCCTTTTAAGCCTAAACAAATACATTTCTTAACCTTCCAAACCAGTAAGAAATTGAAAAAACTAGAACAAAAGAATAACCTGAACCTATCCACAGTTTTGCCTTTGATAAACAGAGGAGATGTGCAGATTTAATTAAACCAAACCTCTTTTGAAAATTTAAAAACAACTTTATCTGTTGCTTGGATCTGTCTCTGTTAATCTGTTATTCAAAATAAGATGAGCCAGCTAGCAGCTCATGGCAAAATCTTGTGTACAATAGAGATCTATCTATGATAGTTCTCCTCCCTTTCTGATCTACCTCAGTGTAAAACTAAATCATGTGAAGAGGTGTTAATGGACTATAATAGGGAAATCTCAAGACAGCAACTATGACTCATGGATAGGAATGCTTTGTGGCCCAGAGGTACAGCCTAATTTATTTAATTTCTTATACCTGAAGTGCCCCAGCCAGTAAAACCTACTAAAAATTTAACCAAATCCAGAATAAATGCTACATGCTGACAGAATAGACCTAGGCATGTCTTATTCAGAGACGTGCTATACCTGGAAAGTGGATACTGGACATCGTAAAAGTCCATTTTTGACAGCATTGCTCTTAGAAAATTCTATCCTTGCCAGTTGTAGCATATACAGGTAGTCCTTGACTTATGACCACAATTGAGCCCAAAATTTATGTTGCTAAGCAAGAAGTTTGATAAGTGAATTTTGCCCCATTTTACGACTTTTTGTAAAATGTCGTACGATGTTTTGTAACAACTCCAGTGAATCACTGCAGTTGTTAAGTTAGTAACATGGTGGTTAAGTGAAACTGGCTTCCACATTGACTTTGCTTGTCAGAAGGTTGCAAAATATGATCACATGACCCTGGGAACCTGCAACCATCAGAAATATGAACCAGTTGTCAAGCATTCAAATGTAAATCACATGACCATGGGGATTCTGCAACAGTCATAAGTGTGAAAAACAGTCATAAGTCACTTTTTTCAGTGCCGTTGTAACTTTGAACTAAACGAATTGTAAGTTGAGGACTAACTGTATCTTATTTGCTGGTCAATGACCAAAATACAATGATTGACTGACATATTTCTTACAGTACCTGTGGAAAATAGTTGTATAGTTTCTACATCCAGACAATTTTTGTTTGAAGCAGTGATGAGCTTTCAGGCTGATTTTGGTTTGTCTTCTGATATTTCAGGTGAATATAATTACACCACATTCTAAGATACTGCTTTTAGCAGTAAGGATTTTGCCTAATCAGCCAAGGTACGAATTGAACCCAATATTTCTTTATAGAAAAATATCTGTCAAGGGATATGTTCTTCATTTCTCAGGCACAAGCACTGCAGTTCAAAGAAGACAAGACTTATCTGAGTGGTTTCAGATGTCCCACAAAATGGTTCAGAGGTTCCTAGTGTGAAAAAGCATCACTGGCCACAATTTTCTCCCTAAGAACACTTTATATTTCTCAAGGTTATATATATTTACATTTCCTGTAAAAGATGCAGGGGAAGTGTTTACTTTACATTAAGAAAAACAAGTATTCCCTCTCCTGAATATGTTTTCCCTCAGCTACATTATCTGAAGATAATTTTTCGTTAGCAATCACATTTTTTGCTGCATGCCCACAAGTATCACAGGAGCCCTGTATACAAATCACAAAGACTAAGCCAAAATCAAATAACTTATATGGTGTTTACAAATGTTTTATGAACTGGCCATCATCTTAAACCATCATATTTGCTTATTTTGCTTTAGGACATGAGGACAACGTTTGTTTCTTAATCCTGGCTCATGATCTAGCACATTGTTTGAATAAATTTCTGGCAAAGCACTAGGGTTGATGAGGTGACATAGTAAGCTTGCCCAGGTTTTTAATCATGGTTTGCTAAAAAGGAACAAAAGTTCACAGAAATGTTAAACCAAGTAAACAAGTCACACTATGGTGTAGCACGTTATTTGAACTAAGCCAGTGTCTAGCATAGATAGCTACTACAATGAATTAGTGACACTTCTATGGCATCGTAATAGCACTATCCATGATAAGTGTGTCTAAAGGTTGAATCATAGCAAATGGACCAAACTGAAGTTTGAACCGAGGTTTGGTCCAATTGCCATGTTTCAACCTTTAGACAGCTTTGGCCTGGATGATTGAATTTTCATTGACATACTCATGATAAGTACTTTTCCTTTCACTTCTCATTACTCCACCCAAATCTCAAGAGAGGATAATGCTGCATTCTGTGGCACATAATTTAAAGTTAGTAATAAAGGATGCAGTTGCTGAAATGCCAGAGTTTCCAGCCTGTTTTCAAGTGGTACAAACTTAGTATATCTGTTTTAAGTGAAAAACAAATGTCTTTGGTAATTTTAACATAATTTTTCACATGCATTTTCCTTTACACTTAAACAAATGAATTGTATATGTACGGTATCCCAGTGTGATTCTTTAATTGCTTTGCCAAAATTGTGAAAGTGTTATCTGTGTCACATGATTTAAAAAGAAAATGGCATTGTGTCAGTTAGTGTTTCTGGAGAATATCTACAGTACCTCATTTCAAAGATACATCAAAGATGCAAAAGGGACCAAACCTGGATCTGTGTAAGGCATCACAGTTAATGCACAATGTTATTCAGAGTCCTTTTCAGTTTTTGATGCAATTTTGAAAAAATGGAAGTTGCCAAGTTCAGCTTACCACAAAGAAATGGACTTGGATACTAGTACAGTTATACCAACGGATATCTCAGCATCATCTGTAGCAATCTACCCAACCCCATGCCCTCCAGATGTATTGGAACCACCTTTCCTGAAACTTGCAAGCAGCAAAGCCATCCAGCTGGAGAATGCTGAAATATAAAGTCCTATTGCTCATTAGTATTTAATCTTATTATAACATTTCTATCCACTGATGTCTTCATATACCATTACATTATTTTAATTGTACTTAATTGCAGAGTTACACAATTAAGAAAAAAATTGGAGAGGACAATCCATTGCTGTTCTACCTTTCACAGCTGCATTCCAGCTAGAAAGGCAAAGCTTAATTACAGGTGGAAATGAGCCTTATAGACAGTAAGAACATTACAGGGTTTCTAAACTCACAACAACGCAAAGAAACATTTGATAAAAATAAATGTTTTATGACAATAATAAAAGTAGATAAAATATTAAAAATTGAGGAATAATATTTATTGCCATTCTATACTCAACAACTCTAATTCAAATTAAAAAAAATTAAAATTAAAAAGAGTAAGACCTTAGTATTTTTTCAAAAACATTTTTTCCTAGATTTTAAATACCTGATTTGCATTTTGAGGTTCAAAAGAATTTTTAAAATAACAGCTTATGCTTTTAAGAATTACCATATACTTTCTTCTGTGTTTTCTAGTTGTTTTTTGAGTGGCATACTCTTGTGGTTTTGATATCAACAGTTTGATATCAACAGAAGTGTATATATTTCATCCCTTACAGCAAAGCTATCTTTCCTCTATATCAATCCATTTTCTGTATGCAAATTATGTGGCATGCCATTATTTAAGAACTTAGCTTTAAGAAAATATATGTAGGAGGGGGAAAAAAAACAATTGTTCAAATGAATTCAGGATTGAAAAGTTTTAAGATTGGCTCATAACTTCAATGTACTTCAAAAAAGAATTCTATATATCAAGGTTTCATTGTTAGGAAGTTGTCACTATCTACGTGAATCGTTCACTTATCCTTTTCTGGCAACTGAATCTCACGAGGGACAGTAATTCCAGTACTACAATTAGAGAATTCTTGTGCTATGACTACAGACCTATATTCTGGACAATTGGGGCCCTTCCCAATAGAACAACATTTAAAAATGGCAAATGCAAAACGCGAGGACTTTCACCTGCTTTGTGACTGCAGTTTCTTAATATGATCAATTCGTAGCCAAGGTTACTTTTATACATTTTATATGGAACATTTTCCCAGTCCCATTTTAATTAGAATAGAATGAATCACATTAAAAAATGATTGTCCAGAGAATTTGGTTTCTTGGAGAGAAAAATGCCATTTGAGCAGCTTTCCCTAGATTAATGAACTCTAGGGATATTGGACTTCATCTTCCAGAATTCCTATGCTAGCTGAAGCTTGGGAATTGGACTGCACATCTAGAAAGGGCAAGGATCAGAGCAGAAAAATACTCAGTCCTATTTACTGCTTGGAGCTCTTCCTTCATTGCCATCTTGTTGTGCAGCTGGGAACTGATGTCAAGGAGAAAAAAGAGAAGGAGAAGGAAGAAAGAAATCTATGGGCTTTGCAAACCACCTACGTGGTGCTTATAAACAGGTTTTATTTGTTTGTTATGTAGTTTTCATGCTGGAGTGAGGCACTGAGTTTGTACAAGGGATCGCAATTAATTGATGGTTCTTTTCTGAAAAGTTGGGAGCTGAGTTTCCTGGTATGGAGCAGTCAACAAACCTTGGCTTGTGCACCTTATACACTGGATTCTGATGATATTGGTATGTTTTGTTTTGTTTTGTTTTAATTAATCCTTCCTTGATTTCTGCACCATTTTTTTTCTGGATGAATTACAGTTCTTGTAGGAACTGCTACACCATTGGTGGCTGCAGTTTCAAGACAACCTCTTCCCTGTTGTTTTATTCCACTTTTAATAATACTCGTTAACCTAACCTATTTGTTCTATGAATGGTGCCTGCTTCCTCCTCTGAGAATCGTGTAGTCTTTGCTGTACATGAGTGGTAGTGAGATGACATAAAAGAACAGGTTTAGATTTGCACACTCCTAGGCAAGAGGTAAGGCAAAGAAAAGAACTGTCAACCTGCTGCAGAGCTATAAACAACCTCCAGTGACACCTGGCCCTTACAGAAGGAGACAGTGTAGGAGCTGGAAGACAGAGCAAGGTTGCTCCCACACAACTGAATGAGTAACATGCCTGGGTAATAACAGCATCCGAAAAGAAACTTACTTTAGCGGGTGTGGCCCAAATCTCAGGAGGTGAGGTGCACCTGTCCTTCTGGCAAAGCACCCCTGGAGAAAACGCCACAGAGAGGCTTGAAGAATATTTAGGAAAGCCAGGATTTGGAGCCCGGGGTGGGAAGGGCATAGTTTTAAAAATTACCAAAGAATAACACACAAAAATAAGGTTAACAAATAGAAAATGGATATCAAATATAGTTTTGCCTTTGGAAACATCAGAATATTTTATTTGTAGGGTCAGTTTGTCAGAAAAGATAGCTTAGTATGTGGTTGATATGCAAATATGATCCAGTTTAAAAATCCTGCTTATTGGCTCTTTTAAATCTTTGATAGGGATAGGCTATGAGAACTGGCTTGTAAAAATCTGGTTGATCCACCAGATGGCAGCAAAGAAAGAAGAACATTCTAATAACCTTTGCTGCCACCTAATGATCATCCAGCATTTTGTAACTCAATTTGCTGGTCCTGCTTTAAGAAAATCCCCAAAAGGTAGCCATTTGCTAGAGGAGGAAGTAGACACTTCAGGAAATGAAATGTTAGGGTGTTCTCATCAAAGGAGAACACCCTAATAAGACATCAGGTCAGATGTGGCTGATTTGCTATGGGGAGTTTCTATTTATATTGGATCTACAGTTAATTTGGAAAGGAGGGCAACGTTATATCCTGTTCCCTCCAGCTTTCCTCCAGAATCTGTTCCTGGAAAGATTATGTCAAGATGATATACTAGTTTGTTATTTATTTGTTAGATATCACATTTTACAAATACAAACAATGTTCTCCTTTCTCCTGAACCATTGGAACTGTTTGGTGATACTTTTGCAAATCAGTGAGAGGGGAACCATACTTATTATCAGGAGACATTTTTATTAGGAACAAATTTCAGATTGCAACAGAACTGGATTGACCAAACTATATTTCATAAATCATGGAGGACCGTAGAGAGGAAATGTTTGCTAGAGCACATATCTGAGAGTTTTAAGTACAAGCTGCTTTCCTTAACATAGGTAATATGCACAATCCATGTTTGTTGTTGTTGTTAGTTGCGAAGTTGTGTCCGACTCATCATGACCCCATGGATGACGTTCCTCCAGGCCTTCCTGTCCTCTACCATCCCCTAGAGATCATTTAAGCTCAGCCGACTGCTTCAGTGACTCCATCCAGCCACCTCATTCTCTGAATCCATGTTTAGAATTTAGTATACAATAATTCTTATATTCTTTTTTTCCCATGGGAACTTTTCTGGATCATAGTTTGGTACTACATACTTTATATATAATTGTTCCCATTAATTCAGATGATATTACTATGAGTTGAGAAATCAACTGATAATAGATAGAAGTTTGCAACTGATAACAGAGTCGTTGCATTCTCTGAAGAGGCAAATATGCAGCTGGGAAATTTTCTTGGGTGTCAGCATTATTTATGGAGGTGCAGGTGGTGTTATACTCAGAAGTGCTTGATAGCTGAAAATATATCTAGAGGAAAAGATCTAGTCAATAATTGTACCTACTGAGGTTAGATTACAGTTCAGATATACCTGCCTTTGAAGACTGTTTGGAAATTCAAAATGATAAAAACACAGAGTAGCTGAAATAGTTGTAAAATCTAGATTTTCAGATTGTAGTACATCAATCCTGTACTTATGATTTCAGCAGCTGCTTAGTTATTTCTGGACCCCAGTTGGCCATTGAAGGCCTTCAGTGATATAGTATTTCTTCTTTCTGAACCTGCTAGCACAATAAGGTCAGTGTCCTATACTTGTTCTCTGGTGTCCATTAATAAATATTAAATCAATGAGTCTTCCCAATGGTTACTATGGTTGATTTTAGAAGAATAATATCATATGTTGAATATTAACTATGATATATTTTTTTTCTGAAAAACACTCATGTGAGAGCAATAGAGCCTAAAAAAAAGCTTAGTAGTTATGGAATAGTGTTTGATTGGGAGAGGATAATGAAAAAGATTTACTTCCTGGATTTCAGATTGTAACATCAGTAATTTATTTCAAAGCATTACATCAGGAAATAGGGGACTCTAAGTGTACAAGTATTGTTTAATCCTTATCTTAGTTGAAGACATCTAAGAGAAATATTTCCATTCCCATCAAAAAGTCCTGTTAACATTTATTATGTACCTAGAGATGTTCAAATGATTTATCTTACTGGGCTTTACCTTCCTTCAAATCACTCATGCTCAGAAGAAGAGTTAGACTATAGATTATGGGGGCCCTAAAACAAAAGAGCAGATCTCTCACATCAGGTTTTAGCACATTCATATGTTGCCACATAAATCACATGTTTCTATGACTCCGAGAAGCCTTTTGCACAAGCATTTGGATCAAGAGTGTTCCAAGTTTCAACTGAAAAAAAAAACACACAAGAAGACACAATTCTGCAAATTCATATAGTTGATTCTGACTAATATTTGGGACATAGTTTGGAAAATTATCCCAAATGATGTCTGGCCCCCAAACCCACCAAAATAATAGAATCAAACCTGGCCTATACTGTATGTCAAGCCCTTAGCAAATTGATCTAGTCTACAGATGGGCCCTGCTGAGTTTACCGTATATACTCGTGTATAAGCCGATCCCCCCCAATTTTACCCCCCAAAACTGGGAATACTTGTTGACTCGCGTATAAGCCGGGGGGTGGAAAATGCAGCGGCTACTGGTAAATTTCAAAATAAAAAAAGACTGGTCAAAAGTGCGAGAACCTGTCAGAAATCACTTTTTTCAGCCCTCTGGGTAGTCCTTTTGTGCACATGGACTACTCAGAGGGCTGAAAAAGTAATTTTTGACTGGTCCTCGCACTTGTGACCAGTCCTCAAACTTACGACTGTCTCACATTTTATGTTTTTGCCCTATCTTGTCACCATGGTGAAGAGAAGCAGTTGTGAAATGAGTGACATGGTTTTAAGAATGCTGCACGGGCATAAATGTGAGGATGGTCATAAGTGTGAGGACCAGTCAGAAGTGCGAGGACTGATCACAAGTGCGAGGACTAGTCAAAAATAATTTTTTCAGCCCTCTGAGTAGTCCATGTGCATAAAAGGAGTCCATGTGCATAAAAGGAGAGGGAGGAAGAGAGGAGGAGAAGAAGAAAGGAAGAGGAAGTAGGGAGGAGAAGAAGGGGGGAAGAGAAAGTAAGAAGGAAAGAAAAGAGGTGGTAGGTTTGAGGAGAAAGATTGCTGTACAATAAAAAAGATGAAAGGGAAGAAAACCAACCCCAAACACATATAAAGATATTAAGATAAAGAATGAGTTGTTAAATTTTAAAGAATAAAAGAGAACAAATATGAATAAATAGCAATAATTAGAAACACACATACAAACATACAATGTATTTTCTTTGAACAGAATATTTGGCCAGTTCACAAATTTAAACAGTGTTTAGTCATTTCACTTAAATTTACAATTTCTATATTTTCTTTTTGCCATATTTATTCCTCATCTATTTTTTAAAAAACCAATATTACCCTTCATCCTCATCTCTAATCTTAAATTCAATTTTTCACTTCTATATTATACCCCTTCCCATTGTCATCTATTTTTATATCAATCCTCACATTGCTTAATTATGTAATATTACAGTTGTTTAATACAAATTCAACATTTTAATATAAATCAATTAGTTATATAACTATCTTTTTTGTATATTAATCAATATGAACATGAATATTCCAATTATTTCCATGCAATCCAATTTCTTACAAATCAATTAATTATATTTACCAATAATAATAAACCAAATAATTTTCCCCATATATTCCTCCAAACCATAACTTAACCATTTCTACTTTCAACACAATATAGAATTAATAGCATCTCAATTATTACAATTTTAAATAGACCTTTTTTTCTTTTGTGTTTTAAAATCTTGAAGTCTCTCCTCTTTTGCAAAAAGAAAAAGAAATCTCTCTCCCTGCCTCATTTTGTCACGTTGCAGCAGAGCCTGCTTTACTTTCAGTTTCGCTTTAGTTAGGGGGAAAAATCTGCTCAGCACTGCAGCAAGCAAAGAGCTTGCAAAACAAGAGCTTGCAAAGGAGCCTGTGCAAAACAGCTGAGAGCAAATCAGCTGAGAGTCGGGAGGCCAATCTAATCAACTTGTGCTAATTAGCCTATGCATAAGCTGAATGGGGCTGTTTTTTCTTGCTGTTTGCTTGCAAGGAGGTAACTGCTGGGAGACAGAGGCCAAAGGGTGGGGGCCAGTGGGTGGGCAGGGCTACATTCAGTGTATAAGAGGCAGCTAAATTTTCATCCCCTTTTGGGGGGTAAAGAGGTGCGTCTTATACTCCGAAAAATACTATGGTAAGTATATTGAATATAAGTATATTGAGTTGTGAAGTTCTCTAAGTGGGTTCTAGTTGTGGGTACTAATGTATTGTTTGGGGCTCCCAGCTCATTTTCCTGCTCTCTTCGTTAATGTTGTAAGCGTTTTAATTTTAACAACTTCTACTTCTGGGAGGGAGCATAAGGACAGCCTCCAGAATCATCTTGCTTTCTAAGAATGCCTGGATGCCACATAATTCCATTAAGGTTTGCAAAAAAGAAAATGAAGCATAGTCAAAAGTTGCCGGCTAGTTCTTTGCTTGTAAATTTTTTCTCATCAGTCTAAAAAAAATAAAAATGAACTGGGGATTGAGACAAGTATTTTGGGGGCACTGTACTTGCCAGTTTTCCTTTTGGGAATGTGGTATTTTGTGATTGGTCATAATAGCTATGGCAACTTTTAAGTTAATTGGTCATCCCCTCCTCACGGCAACTATTTTCTCTCAAAATGTCAACTGAGTCCTAAATTAGGCGGACCTCTGATTTTTGCCCATAAGATTATATCCGTTCATGGAGATCAGTGATCTGTGAGACTCTGACTAAACACAAGACCTTTGGACAATTAATTTCCATGAATTTCTTCCCAGGACAATATAGCTTGTAGGAAGGTAAAGGTTGTTTGCCTCTTCTCCCATTTTCCAGAGCTTGACAGTTGAGGTTGTGAACTTGAGAGTGCTGTAAAGAGAAACCTATTCAGAAAAAAAGTTGCCAGTTTTTGTATTCGTGACTAAAACCTAAGCTGACAAAACAGGTCTGCCAGCTGGTATTACTCACTTGCCTGTGCATGTGTGAGAGAACACTGTGGCCCCACAACTTTGCCTTAAACCTGGGTACCTGCATTAATCTAGATTAAAATTAATTATATTGACCTACTTGAAAATCGCCAAAAGGTCAGATCCCTGCGAGACAAAATATGGGGCCTTCCAATGAACATTAACCAGGAAATACTTTTACAATAGAAATGGATTGTTTATGGGGACTGTAGTCACTTGCAGTTGAATTCAGAACAAATTTATTTCAAATGCTAAAATGTATTTGCTTTAAATATCTAAGAATAGACTAAGTTAATAGTGTTATTGGTTTTGTTGCCTGTCAACATAGTTTGAATGCAGAAAATGTCATATTGGGATAAAAGGTAAAAATTAGGAAAATTGGGTGTAATATAGTTTTTCAAAGCTTTATTTAAAATTATTATTTAGACCAGGGGTCCCCAAACTCCTCAACTCATTGACCCATTAATGAAATTTCATTGGCCCCCAAACATTTATTAGATGACAAGAATTTAATAAATATTATTTTAATAGTATTACAAATAACAACAACAGTAGCAATATTAACCTCTTGATAATCCCATCAACCCTTGGAGACCAATACTGACCACTTTGGAGAATATTGATTTAGACTGTTCAGTTTCCGTATTTATATCTCTGATTGTACCAGTTTCTCTATTTAACTTAATAGAAGTACATGGAAGTTTTCAAATTTCAGAAAAGAGTGTTGAGTATTGAATAGAATTAAACTCTCATGTCTGTCTGTCTGTCTGTCTCTCTGTCTGTCTGTCTGTGTCTATCATCCACCCATCCATCCGATTTATGGAGCTGCCCATTTCATAGCAGCAAATCTGGATACAAGCGACAGAATGTGACTGCTTATTTTCAATCCAATATAAAACAGATTTCTATCATATTTTGCTCACTGTCCAGTAAGCTTCAACCCTTTGGAAAAGATGTGATGGGGGAACTTTTTCCTTTTTTCTTCCTAGCTGTTCAATTTTTTCCTTTTTTCATATCCCATCTTCTGTATTGCTTTTGGATTTCACATTCAGAAGCCTTTCTTATCTTTAACAGCAGACCTTGTGGCTTAGTCACACCAACAAACTGGAACAAGAATTACCACATTGTGTTTGAGAGTAGTTGTTTTCCAGTTAAAAACAAGGTCCATTAATTAAGAGGGAGAGAAATTTTCGTAGGAATGAAAATCAGACTTTGACTGATTTAGCCAGACAAGTAGAAACATAGAAAGTATCTGTTTTTAGACATGTGTATACAAACCCTCTTTTATGTAAAGCTAGCATTCAGTTTATATAGAATGCTTTATTGGATTGTTCTCTCTGTGTGCGTGTTTGTATGTGTTACTGTACAAATTCATGGTGTGACTCATATTTCATGTGTTTTTTAAAACTGTGGAATTTTCAAGTTTTGAACTCTTAACTAGAACTCTCTCTTTTTCATTGCAGTAGTATTTGCCATAATCAAATCAACATTATTCAGTTTGTGAGTCTGTGGTGTTGTTTGGACTTCGCAAACAAGGGAGTGTGTGAGTCATGTTGATTCAAAAGTCATGTCCTGCTTTCACTTCTCAAAACTCATGAAGCATGCAGAAGAAAATTAAAAAATGGTGGGTGGCTTAAAGAATTCCTTTCCATCCTGCCCTTTCCTGGACCACAGACTCCTTTTATGAGAAGGTGTTTTTTCTAGCACAGGTAACATCATGACAGATTTTATTTTCTTGTGATTTGAATAAATCTTCCTTTATTCAGTAAAAACGGTTACATTTTCAAACAATCTTTCTTGGCTCACATTCTTTTTTATTCTTCAGGCCTTAACCCTGATGGCTTATAACTTGTTCAGAGAAATAAAAGATTGTACTCCTTTTTGTACTATATGAAGTTCTGATTGTACCAGCTTTAATTTCAAATCAACCTTGTGATTCTTTGCCATACTTTGCTGGTTGGCCTGTAGGTAAGGAACATACACCTGTTTTGATTGAGGGTAGAAAACTAAGGGCACTTTCTCTGGTCCTTTAAAAATGAAGCATATGGAATATAGGTCGCACGAGGGCTTCTGACATGTATTTCTTGTTTCTTAAAACTTACTATCTGTATTTATGATCTTGTTCAATCAATGGGCTTTACAAAGTACTTAACTTCAGCTTAACTTCCATGTTTGCTCTCAGTGTTATCCTCACATCAACTTGAATGATTCACCACCAGTGAATCTATCTTTCTTAATCTATTCACTTGCCACTAACAGAAAGGTAGCCTCAACTTAGATTAGTAAATGGCTAGCTAAATCTGGGCTGAGATTTAAAAGCTTTATAATACCTATATACTCTCTGTGTGTGTATATATGTGTGTGTGTGTATGTATATGTGTGTACACACACAGAGACACACATATATATATGATTAATTAAATTAAATTCATTGAAAAAAGTGATTTATGACCATTTTTCACAGTCATGACATTTGCAACATCCCCATAATCATATGATCAAAATTCAGATGCTTGGCAACTGGTTCCCATTTATGGCGGTTGCAGTGTCCAAAGATCATGTGATGCCCTTTCGCGATCTTCTGACAAGCAAAGTCAATAGGGAAGCCAAATTCAGTTAATAACCAGGCTACTAACTTATCGCTTAACAATTGAGGCAAGAAAGGTTGTAAAATGGGGCAAAACTCACTTAACAAATGTCTCACTTAACAATAGAAATTTTGGGCTCAATTGTGGTTGTAAGTTGAGGAATGTATTTGTGTGTGTGTGTGTGTGTGTGTGTAAAGAGAACTGAGTTTTGCCAGCTGTGTCTTGTTGGTTCTGTCAAGATTGGGGGCTTCACACATTTTCCATTGTTTCTGCCAAAAAGGTCTTGTGTTTTTGTAATTTCCCCCCCTGCTTTTATTACTTTTTAATTTATTATGCCATTCAAAGATTTCTTATAGTCCATTCTGGCTCTAGGGACATCTATGGGCAACTTCCAAATACTACCATGCACAAGATTAGTACAGGACATGATACTAGCCTAGCAATTTGTTTGCCACACTAGATAAGAACAGAGCTTGCTCATCATCAATTGCCTCCGTTTTGCTTGACCACACAATGTTCCTCTGTGTCTGTACCTTGACAGATGGAGTATTTTGAATATGGGTTTAGTGGCCTTTCAGTAGAGGTTTTAGTTGGGCATTTTGACAGTAGCTAAACATTGTTCCAAGTACTCATTTGTGCTCATTTTCAGGACAGTGATTGGTGACTGTTTCCCCCCAGAAAGTAACTCTTGGTGGAAGGGAAAACCACCAATTGCTTTCCTTAACTTGTCATGCTTTAAAATAATAAAGGTAGCATCAGTTGCCATGTTTCTTACTGTAACACCTGTTCACCGCCCTGAGTCCAGCTGGAGAAGGGCGGTATACAAATTAAATAAATAAATAAATAAATAAATAAATAAATAAATAAATAAATAA
>WNWU01000004.1:18958721-18969428 GCA_012654045.1 Ptyas mucosa
TAAATAAATAAATAAATAAATAAATAAATAAATAAATAAATAAATAAATAAAACAAAAATAATGTAGTGTCAGCAACACATTTTATACTAGTATACTTTTCTATCAGCTCAAAGACTGATGGACAGTACTTTCACGTGGCCATCTAGTTTGGACCAAAAATACTGCTAACTAAAAAGAGCTACATGAGAAAGTTATCGTTCACTGAATCAGAGCATTATTTAATCTACCCCAATTTTTTGTGCATTGTGGCTTCCCACAAGTTTTCTCAGCCTTGTAGGGAGAGATGCCAAAAATTAAGGCTGGGATTTTCTGCATGCAAATGCTCTCTACCTGAGCTATGATGCTTCCCATATAACAAAACAATCTCTTTATGATATCTACACCTGTTCTCCTTGCTTGGTGCGAATCATTTTATACATTCTCTAATGAAATGGTGGATATTTTGTCAGTACTACAATATATTCCCCAGAACAAGTGCAGTTGAAAGACTGGGTGATCCATAATTATGTTTTGCTATTGAGGTTCCTGGTTTATAGCAGCTATGGAGTGACGGCTAAATGGATAAAGGGGAGTGGTCTTTATAGGAGGCATTTGTTGCAGCAAAGAAATGATGGTAGAATAAAAAAAGGGAAAAAAAGCTGAACATGAAGCCAACTGTATTAGATAATTTTTGTTCAATCTCTAATATTCTATTCTTGGGCAAGATTTTTGAATGAATAGTAGTACTGCGGTATCAAGTATTCCTAGAAAATTATTGACTTTGTTCATAGTGAGCCCTCATATGGATTAAATAGCCTTGTGAAGTAGTTGTCTCTAGGATTGCTAGGAAGTAGAGTTAGATAGCTGATGCCAGGTACTGACTGGAGCCAATTATATAATACATAATTGGTCCTTTCCGGACCACTCTGTCCTCCCAATATGCAAAATATGTTGGCTGGAGAGAGCTTTTTTAAAAGGAAAGTTTAATTTATGTCATTTCCACCTAAGCAAAACTGGAGTTGTCCAGAATTCAGCTGTCATAGTATAATTCTGTGTCAATTTTCACATCCTTTTTATTGCTGTGTTTTACATACATTGATGTTATATTCTGATACATTTCATTGATTCATTCATTATGTACCATCGAATTGCTGACTGTCTGCAACCACAAAGATTTTTTTCTCTCTGTCAATTTGTCCCTTTCAGATTCACCACTCTGAATCCATTCACCTTGCTGCTGCTTCTCTTTCCTTCCATCTTTCCTAGCATTATAATCTTCTCCAGAAAGGAAGTCTTTCAGGCAGATGATAAGATTAGAAGTTAGACAGGAAAGAAAGAAAAAGCTTTTGAATATAGGGTGATATGATTAAAAGCTAGAGTAAGAGATAGAAATAAAGGGAATATTAATGTATTACTTTTTAGTTGACAAAATGGAAATAATAAAGAGAAATAGGTGGAATAATTGAATAATGATAGATTGTAACCAAAGATAGATGTGTATTGTAATGGGAATTTCATAAATTGATTGTATGTAATAATAATCCTTAATTTGATCAGTTGTGTTCGTGTTGGAATGTATGGTGCCCAGATGCCACACTGTTCATGCATTGATTTGATGTTTTTTTAAAAAAAATAAAAAAAAATTAAAATCAGAAAGGTAGTCTTTGCACACACTAGTTCTTACTTAGTGACTGCCTCCTTTAGTAACTATTTGCAGTGATGGTGGTGAAGAAGTACAACCAATGCTCACATTTATGACTTTCGCAGGTCCATAAAGCAAAGGAAATCTGAAGTATGATCATAAACACAGTTATGCTTTCACTTAGCTTTATGACCAACTTGTTGGTTCCAATTGTGCTGGCTAAATGAGGACTATCTCTAATGTAACTGCAGAAGGGTAATTTAAGCCTGATACCTTTCATTATGTTTATTTTATTATTTTTAACTTCTTTGTACACCTCCTTGAAGAAAATGAAGATGTAAACAAAGAAAGGAAGGAAAAATACTTCTGCAAGCTTCCTGCTGGGGCAAATATTACTTTCTTCTCCATAACAAACGGGCAGAACTAAGCCTCATTCACTCTCAGTAAATCTGACTAGATTACAGCTTTTAATATATGTATTGCTCTTAAATCAACCTTCCTAATTTTATATAGTCATGCTAGCTACGGATGGTAGGAGTTGAAGAGACCCAAGTTTGGGTAAGTATATAGTAAGTAAACTGTTTTGTTTTAACATTGTTCTTCCTTGTAGAAATTGCTTCATCCCTTCTTTAGGCCTGTTGAACTTGTTTGCTCATGGATGTTGCCCTAAGTGATTTGATTCTCATTGGCATGGCTTTGTAAGCTTGCTAGTCTCTGGCACAGCGCATGCATTTCACAGCCTTTTGCTGGTAGAGTGTCTTTCATCTCCAATCGCCATCAGCAAATGTTTCTACGCCCTCTAAATCTTTGGAAAGGGCATGATGTTTTGATGCAGCTCTAAGGCTTCTCTGAAACAGCCACATCAACATCGTCTCCCCTTGCTGTTCCTCTTAGATAATAGTGCTTATTGCATGCACTGTAGGAAAAAGAGAAGTTGGGGAATCTATGCGTGTGAAGGAAAAACTGTCTCATTGACTTCTGTAGAATCTTCTTTGGTCACATATTTCTCTTTGGGGGTAATCTGTCAAAAAGGCCACCCTACCAGAAGTTCATCAAGTCAGGTGTCAGGGCAACAAAAACTTTCTCAGTGCATTATTCTCAAGATGGAATGATAACAAGGCTGATCCATATGACTAGCTTGTCCCAGAATAAGAACCAGCCTCATTACCCATTCCTTGAGATCAGAAATGGAACGAGTTGTACAAAGTTCAGAAGGATCAGAAATGCACAATATCATCCTCTACCTGATCCCCACCCCCGCCCACTGGAAGTCAAGCTCCACCTGTCTTTTTCTGCCTTGTATCAAAAGTCATATTTTCTGACTTGGGCCAGCTCAAGTCTTGCTGTCAGTTTTGCTTGCTGCACTTGAGTTCATGATAGACAACACTCCAACTGCCAACAGTCCGCTGTGAAATAGATATCCCATCTATTCTAGCCCTCAAATGGTAAAGCTGTTAAATCAGTCCAGGAGGGATGAAGAAGCAGAAGAGTCCAACAATTGGAGTCCATGGTGAAGATGGTGTGGACAGAAGATGAGGCCATCACTGTGGCCAGACTGGAAGAAAGGAATGAAATCCAGGAAGGGCTTTCTTAAGCCAGCTTGATTTGCAACTAGTATACAACCAGTTCCACATGGAAGTGAAGCAGCGGTGAAATCTGGCCAGATCTATCCGGCTCGCGCAAACCAATAGGGCTTGCAGCGGGAGGCTCCACCCACCCACCAGGATGTCATTACATCCCATTTTTGACCCTCTGCATATGCGCAGAAGGCTGTGCACATGTGCAGAAGGCGTGTGAATGTGCAGAAGAGGCACGCGCAAGCATAGTAAGCGAGCGCATGCTCACATTTCCGAACCGGTAGTGAAGGTAAGTGCATTTCACCACTGAAGTGAAGCTGTTAAGACTGGAAAATCATACAATGGGGAAAAAATCCCTTTTTTGTTGTTTTAAGAATATAATAGTTTATGGAGTGGAAATTATCAGCCATCTTTTAAATGCCTGAAACAATTCTTGGTGTCTTAATTGTATGGATCCTATTGCATATTTTTGTGAAATAATGAGCGATGGGTGGGGTTTTCTCCGATATTCTTGTACTATGTTACAAAACAACAGTAATTTAAAGTCATTTAAAAATTAGCTAGCTGCTGCAGTTTCCTCTTTGTACCACACCAGTGAATTAGCCACACATGTTAGAAATGCTAAACATTATGAAGTTTGCTTGTCATTTCTGTATTGCAGGTAAGTTTTCTTTGATATTTTGTGGAAGTTTTGTCTTTTTGTTTTTAGGTTCTGCTATTTTTCATTCTACTTTCCCTGCATCGTTCTTCAGCTCTAATCACTAAGTGTTTCAAACAAATCTTTGCTTTCAAGCAACAAGGTGCTGCTTCAGCCACACTCTTCTCCAATCCTGGTTTAAGAGCACAGAAATTCAAAACTGGTTACAATGCCCACAAATATCCTGTGAAGAACTGATTTGGCTGAGAAACACAAACTTGTTTCCTGTAAGAAGTGTCTTGAGACTGAGAAATAGAAATAGATTTGCAACTCCATATTGTCTCTCCTACATTGTCTATATCGGTGAACCCTCTCTTCTGGCACGTGTGCCATCGCTCCAGGTCAGATCTCTGTGGCGTTTCTTTTGTGAACTTCTGTTTTCCTCCAAACAACGAAACAGAAGTTCTTGCCACATTGCTGGTGTTGGGATGTCCCACCTCCCACCGGCCAGCTGGTCTTCAGGTCTCTGCTGCACATGCGTGCATGTTCGCACGTGCATGCATGCCTGTTGGCGCACTCACACATTCATGTGCATGCACACACCTTTCAGTTTTGGCACACGCGGGCGCAGTTTGGGCATTCGGTGTCCAAAAGGTTCGCCATCACTGGTCTATATCATGCTGCCAGCAAGCTCAATGTCCATTTTGGACCACATGTGCAGAATGTCCTCACTTTTTGAGTCGGTTGAGATTCTTGCAAAATGAATGCTATGGGGGTGGCTTGGTCATGTAGCTTCAGGAAGGACATTACCATCCTTTCCCTCCTCCTTCTCTCTCCTCTCTCTCTCTCTCTCACTCACACACACACACCTAATGAGAAAATGAAGCTGAATGAATGAATGTCAGGAGGGGCAGGCAGATGGGCAGATATCAGTAAAAATGTCTGCTGTTGTTCACTGCTAAGAACTATTAGGACCCTGTAACCGCACCTCATCTGAATAAAAGAGAAATTGTTTTCCTAAGCAAATTATATACTATGATACATTAAGATACATTATGGTAAGGCATCCTTTATAGTACACTGCTCAAAAAAATAAAGGGAACACAAGCAGAAGACATCCGAGTTCTGAATGAATGAAATAGCCTTATTAAATACTCTGTTCCTTACATACAGTAGTTTTGTGTTCCCTTTAGTTGTTTGAGCAGTGTATAAACTACTGTATGTAAAGAACAAAGTATTTAATAAGGCTATTTCATTCATTCTTATCTCAGATGTCTTCTGCTTGTGTTCCCTTTATTCTTTTGAGCAGTATACATAAAATAAAGAGAACTATTATATTGTCACAGCGCTAACCTTGCTGTTTATCTCTGAAACTCTTTCCTACTCTTGCAACCAAAGGCTATGCACTTTGCAAACATTGCTATTTTCCCTCCAGTATTTTGCTGTTTCAGTTGCTACCCAATTCATATAAATCATAAAAGTTGGTTGGGTGCTCTTCATTTTGAGCTGGATCAAAGCCAATTGCAAGACAGTTATCAGTATAGTGATATGCCTGCACTGTGTGTGTTGCGTGCTTAAAATAAATGCCATATTTGCTCTATGCCATGCCACCTCTGCCACAGTATCCTTTCCTGCCCTAGGCACACCCTGGCATTCTTGAGCACACTATTTCAGGAGATACTGTTAACCCACCAATGTCACTATTATCACAACACTTCTTTGGAGATCTGAGGCAGATCCTGGCATTTGTAGAGTGAGGTGATTAGCAAAAAAAAAAAAAAAGCTAGAAGAAAAAGAAGAAGAAGAAGTAAACCTCACCCAATGCAAATGAAAGGACTTCTTGGTCTGATTAGCTTTCCATACAGATTAGCTGCCCTAAGAAGGGCTATGTGATCTGAGCTGCAAAAATCCAGTCAACCACTAAAGGTAGCAAAGAGAAGCAGAAAGCATTAACCTTTTGCTGACATCTAAGTGGACATCTAAGTGGATAACTAGATTCTTGCAATTCAGCTTGGGAGCTACAGCCAGAAGATACTTTTATAGGTTGGCTCAGTAAGCTATGGCTAATTCGCCCACAATGATGCAGGTGGTTATTGACAACCCAAGCATCTTGCATATCTTACAAAACAGATATCTAAACACTACATAATATATGTATGTTTTTGTGTGTGTGTGTGTGACATACAAGGCCTTTTAAGTTTAAATTCACAATTTCAAACTTCTGAAGCATTCCTGTACTCCATTCCAGTGGTGGGATTCAATTTTTTTTACTACCGGTTCTGTGGGCATGGCTTGGTGGATGTGGCAGGGGAAGGATACTGTAAAATCTCCATTCCCTCCCCACCCCACTAACCTGCTTTCCAGCTCCCTATGCAGGGCAACAAAAGAAGACCTAGCCAATCAGCTGGGACTCTGGAGACAGCGAATAGATGGGGGTGGCACCAGTCAGAGGTGGTATTTGCTGGTTCTCCAAACTACTCAAAATGTCTGCTACCGGTTCTCCAGAACCGGCTGAATACCACCTCTGCTCCATTACTCACCATTACCTTCTTTACCATGATCTAGTACCAAGTGCCAAACTTCTCTCCATATGCTTGCTCTACATCAGAAAGTCCTTGTCAATATTTAATGTCATCAGATGTAATCTCCACCCATTTTAAGACCTTATTATATTTCCAATTTGTTATATTATAATCACTGATAAAACTGACAGTCTGATCCTATTGAAAGTGTAGTCTGCCTAAAGCTTCATTTTTGGTCAAAGAGATCTATCTAAAGTTTTTCTTCCTTTCCTCTGGAAGAAAGGGAGGCTCCTGAGATCAATATTGGGAGGAAACATATCAAAGCTTATGTCAACTGTTCAGTAACTGATTTAGATGTAGCAGTAGTAGTCTCTTTATGGACTGCAAATGCCCAGGTTCAAGTCCAACTTCAGCCATAAAAGTTCATTGGGTGATTTGGAGCCAAGTCATTATTTTTCAGCCCAAATTACCTTATTGCTGGGGGGGAAAGTTGGAGAAGACATACCATATATGCCACCTTGAGCTCTTACTTAGAGAAAGGATAGGATGTAAATAAACACAAGAAATAAAGTAAAATGTCCCAAAGCCAACCTTCCCAGACTGCACAGTAATACTCGTCTTCCATGTATTCCATAACTCTTACTAACATTCCAGAGGTTATAAGGAGGTACTGAATGACATGAACTTGTTCTGTTTGCCCGCCCACACTCTTAATGAACACCCTTGGGCTCCTAATCACCCTGCAATCTCCTTTTGTTCTTTCAAGGCCTAGTACTTACCAAGCAAGCTTGTTTGCATGAGGACTAAGAGCCCCAGTTCTTATGGCATGTATTGTCCTGTCTAGGCCTCACGTGGCACATTAGCCTCCCCACATTTTCCACATTCCTGCTTGATATGACTCAGAGTAGCTTGTTTACCAAGATCAGCTGTTCTTGGAGAATTGCAGTATTTCTTAGGATGGAATTATTTACTCTTACAGTACTTTATCCACCATTATCAATTTCCTGTCCCTGAAAATAGGGATATTGGAGTACCTGATACCTCATCAGTACAGGGGTACCTCATCAGTACAGTTACTTGAAATAGGCAGGCAAAGGTGAGGCATGTTTAAAGGATGATGTAGAAATTCTTATAACTGATAGGAAATATCTGCTATAGCCCTCCAATGTATTTTCCAACCCTTCATCTCTCTTTCTTTGACCAAGCACTCTCAAAGAGCAGCTAAGATAGTCCTGACTTAATTATACCATAATTATACCAATTATGGCATATTGGAAGTCTGGACTGCAATTTTAGACTCATTTTAGAGGTAGGAAGGTCAGTAACCCTTCAATCATCTGTAGGTTGAAGAGATGCAATAGACAGTTTTACTGATCTTCAACCACCTTGCCCTAATAGCCAAACTTTTGCTAAAACACATTCTCTAGAACTTTCTGTAACTGTGGTTCCATCTCCTCTTAAAATTTGTGTGTCAGCCTGAACATATTTTATAAGAAGACATTTCAATTGCCAATTGCAAACCTAGATAAGATAACCTTTATCACATGGTCAAAAGTTATGTAGACTCAAGCACAAAGAAAGACAAATAAGTAGATGGAAATAAGAACATGAAATTTAACCCCAACCTCCCTTCATGTGTATAGTTTATCTGGTTTCTGGCAGAGATGAAATCCAGCAGGTTCTGACAGGTTCTGGAGAACCGGTAGTGGAAATTTTAAGTAGTTCAGAAAACTGGCAAATGCCACCGGTGGCTGGCCCCAGAGTGGGCTGCGTATGGAGATTTTGCAATATCTTTCCCCCAGGAGTGGGAAGGGAATGGAGATTTTGCAGTATCCTTCCCCTGCCACGCCCACCAAGCCACACTACGTCCACCAAGCCACGCCCACAGAACCGGTAGTAAAAACAATTGGATTTCACCACTGGTTTCTGGCCATAAGAAGAACAGTGTTGTCACAAAGAGGAAATAAGTAGGGTCACCTTCTTTCATCTAGTAGTGGGTCCAATACTCCTTTGCTGTTACTGTGCAGTGGAACTGAAGGCTTTCTTGCTGGTAGGTGGGAGAGGTGTTAAGTAAAAGGAAAATTCACAATGGAGGAAAATGTACCTCTTATTTGTATTCCTAGGTTGCCTTTAATTTTGTAAAGTGGCAGACGTTGTATATGCAACTTTAAGCAATCCTAAGGATATGTTGCCTTGCACCAATTGGACTGTGTGGGTGAAACAGTTCAGCATCTCTTTTGAAGTTTTTTCTTTATTATGCAGTTCTGTGTATGCCTATGTGAAAGTAAACTCTTATTTTAAATGTAATTGGTTTACACCCATGGGGTACCGTTTTGTTACTCTGTTATGCAAGAAAGTGAATGGGGTACTCACAAAAGAAGCCAGCATTTTACAATTTGGGTATCTTAAAATATATATTTGGATCTGATATAGATTTTTTTTTAAAAAAAAAAGGACAAGATGAATGATCGTGTGCTCCTCATACCTTTAATTTAAGCTACACAAGGAGAAGAGAATGAGGCTGTTACAAAAGCATGTGCTCAGAGACACATGTGAATTATTTTGAAATGAATTATTTTGAAGTGAAAGTGTTCAAAAACCTGAATGGAAGGGAAAATCATACAAAAGGCTGGCAGGTTTCCTGCTGTTCAAATGTTTTCTAATTAGTCTACAGAATCTTATCTATAAGGAATATTTTTTAATCCCCCTCATTTTCCATGCTGAGATCTTTTTTTCACCTGGAGTTGTCAGCCAATGCCAGCTACATTAGACCTGAAAAGAATGAATCATTCCAATGATATGGCGTACAAGCAGCTCCACCCTAGGCACTGGGCCAACAGGTATACAGGTACAGGTACACGAGAGTAAAAGAGAGTGCTCAGTAGAGAAAGCTTTACTCTGAAACAACTTTGAAACAACACTCATGAAAACTATCTTTTTCCTATCCTGTAAGTGTTGAAGGCCCATTGGGTAAGGGACCCTGAGTCATCATTCCTTCACTGTGAGCCCACTTGCTGCCATTTCATCAGCTGTTGCTGCTCCCTGCATCACTTTCTAGCTACTTACTCAAAAACAAGGTTGAGAAGAGAGAAGGTTGCTAATTGTGCAGCTCCTTTTTCTTGCGATCCTACTTTGTCTATTCTGGGACAAAGAGACTGAGTGAGCCAACTGTAGTATATGATATGGGATAGGAGGAATCTTGGCAGTGGGCCCTCTGTAATGTTTGTGAACCATGACAGATGGTTAACCATGCCAAGATTAGCTGCTGGCCCTTGAGCCACGCATTTACTCTGAAGAGAAGTTCTTATTAATCCAAATGCTACCTCACTAGCTTCTGATATTTTAATAATCCTAATCAAAGGATCTTTCTATGATCATTTTTGGAGCTATTTTTTTCTTAACAGGCCAATATGCCTTCTTCAATGTTCCTCCTTTTTGTTTTCTTCTTCCTTTATTATTCATTTGCTGCTTGATGGTTCATTTCTGTGAATCATGTCTTAATTATTAATTCTCATATAAAACATATTGTGGTTAAAACTTCTGAGAATCACTTGACCTAGAAAGCGTTTGGTATGTTTTAAAACTGGATTCCTGAACAGAGCAGATAGTTAGATTTAATGGCTATGAAATATTATTCAATAACCCCAATGAAAATAATGGACACTAATCATAAATATCAAACAAATATCAAGTCCTATGCATTCTTCCTCTCCTGCTTTTTGTGCCACTCGTGATCAAATGTTCTGCAGAACCTAAATGCTTGCACATTCTTGTGGCATTTTGGTTGATTTAGATTGGTTTTCACTCTCCTTTTTGTTAGTATATCTAGATATAGCTCTTTTAGAACTAAGGCTCTTTTGAATTTGAGATCACAGATTACCAGTGGGAGCTCTGGCTTTGCTTTAAGACCATGATATGGCTTATTGCTGGCTTCCTGATTTTTTTTCCAAGTGGAAACAGAGAGACCACACTATTATGGTTAGGATTAGCATAGTTTTGTTTGTTCTATGAACTGAATTCCTCAACAGGATCAATATCCCCCTGTGCTGAGCAAAACATGCTTAGGTTTGGCTTGGAAATATTTTATGCTGGCGGTGTGCCGAGTGCTAAATCCACAATAGGTGAGTCATACCTGGGCCTTGTGTGTGCAAATAAAGTGTAGTTATGTCAAATAAACATATATGCATTTATCTGACATAAAAAGAGAAACTGACTGACTTTGTGTAAGTTGTTAAAAGAAAGAAGAGAGAAAAAGAAAGGGAGGGAGGGAGGGAGGGAGGAAGGAAGGAAGGAAGAAAGGAGGGAAGGAAGGAAGGAAGGAAGGAAGGAAGGAAGGAAGGAAGGAAGGA
>WNWU01000004.1:18969438-19005277 GCA_012654045.1 Ptyas mucosa
GGAAGGAAGGAAGGAAGGAAGGAAGGAAGGAAGGAAGGAAGGAAGGAAGGAAGGAAGATTAAGCCCAAATAATTAGGCTGAATTTGCATGAAGGAAAGTTTGCAATTTGACTGTTAGCATATTAGGGCTCCAAAAACATATGGATCTATCCTAAATATACAAAGTATGTTTTAAAACTTTTAATACATTCTCAATTCCTGCATTTTCAGAAATTAAGAAATGTGTTTAGGAAATAACATATACATACCTTATGTATGTTGAATTTAAGGGTAGTAGATTTACATGGCATCTTTTAAAAACTACATGGTTACGGGTACTTTGTGTGCAGCTTTATTGCAGGAATCCTGTATTTTTTCTGCATTTCTCTTCAAATGTGCAAGAAAAGAAAGAAAGGAGAAAGAATAATTGTGACATATTTGGATCACCTTTTTCTCTCTTTTTGTACACCAATTTCTTTCTTTTGTTGTTGTTGTTAGTGCTGGATATATGTTTTTGTTGTTTTGTTTGCTTGTTTTTCTGTTTTGTATTTTATCTTTTACGATAAAACAATGTAAATATACTTAAAAGGAAGAATCATTGTGACACGAGAAACATTATCCTAATTCTGGGTGAATTCTCCAAACATGTATTCCTCACTTGCTCATAATTGGTATGGATTTATATCTAGAATATTTTTATCCTGGTTGGGTGAATAAGCTATGATTGGCTAAATTCTCACAACATGTAAAAACATACACTTATTTACAAGCCACAATGACTGGGTTCACATAACATGCAAATCTGCAAGGTAAAATTGCTTATATGCCATCCCACCCACTTTGTAGCAAATTATACATTGTCTTCCACAAAAAACCACTGAAATTACATCCTTTGCGTAATAGTTACTAGATAGCTAGCAAGAAGCAATACTGTACTATAAATCATTGAATAATACTAAAGTTGAATAATGATGTTTCTGAACACTGAAAATGATTCTGGGAAAATCAGTTATCAGCATATCTCAGACTTAATGGGATTCTACTGCTCTAAACTTATCAGATCTACCAAGCCTACATGCTTTTTAAAAACAATAATTTCTACTGGATTCCGCCATTTAGTTTCTAAGCACATGTGATGGCTCTTTCCATACCCTGCAGATTCTAAGCAATAACTTCCTGTAGTTTATTCCTCTGTTGGATCATTGTCTATAAAGCCTTACAGCCTTTCGCCTTACCCCACTCTTAAAATGACTGAAGACATTGAATAAGCTAAGGCAACATAAAATACAGATGAAAGTATACTTTTTAATTTTGCTCCTCTGGGTAGAACATAGAAGGATGTTTGGCTATAAGAGTTAAATACATTGTAAAAGAATAGTGTTCTGAACTTTGCTCATTGTAAAGTATTATGATTATTCCCACTAACGCAAAAGAAAAAGGAGAGAGGAATAAACTCTTTTATTCCTCATACATTGAAAGCACAATCATATTTAGCCAGCACAGCACATTGTTCTTACAGGGTTCCATCTAATGGAAAGCAAATGTGGGCATTATCCAGGGATACAAAACTAGCATTTAAGATCATCTGCAGTTGTCATTAATAAAGACTAAATGTATTTTGGGAGTGGGGGAAAACATTAAAGAAGCAGAAGAATTTAAAAGAATTCTCCATTAAAAAAAACAGTTAATGATTTCACTTTTGTTTTCTTACAATATGATTTGGAAAATAGGTGGACTCCCTCTTCTTTGTGGCAGCCCCTCAAATATTAGAATACTGCTGTCATGACTAGAGGTGACATGATAGCAATGTTCCAATATTTGAGGGGATGCCACAAAGAAGAGAGGGGGGTCAACCTATTTTCCAAAGCACCAGAAAGCAAGACAACAACCAATGGATGGAAACTAATCGAGGAGAAAAGCAACCTAGAACTAAGGAGAAACAGAACAATTGACTAGTGAATGGCTTGCTTTCAGAAGTTGTAGGTGCTCCATCACTGGAGGCTTTTAAAAACAGACTGGGCAGCCATGTCTGGAATGGTATAAAGTCTCCTGCTTGAGCAGGGGGTTAGATTAGAAGACCTCCAAGGTCCTTTCCATCTGTTATTCTGATTCTCATGACTTGACAATACTCTTTACCTACCATCTTGGTTGAACATGTGATGCAGGATCTTGGGGTGATTTGTCACATGCCACATTAACATTGGCTTTGACTGACCTTGATTATCAAGGCAATCTATATTGCACCCAAATAGGAAGATGTCAACAGCTGAAGATGGAATAGTAACCTTTTCATGTATTCCTGCACTTAAAAAGCTTAAGAACCACATACCACTCCCTGTTGGGCCAGGGCATAAACAATCCATGAGAAGCACTGCCAAGTCATTCTAAGGTGAAGAACAGGCCTGTCATGTGTACAGATCATTAGTGGCAAGTGAACAGACCAGTGTCTATAAGAGCATCACTAACCTGTTGTCCTAGTCATATCAAAAAGAAACCTTCCTCCATGCTACTGACACAACTAGACCAACTAAACTGGTTCTGCTAGGGTTAGCATCTAATTATATTATTCATTGAGAGCTTGTCTCTTATTCTCATCCACTGTTGGCTGTGTTCCATGATCCCTGCACCATAAAAAAGCAGGAATTATTGCTTTCCCTATGTTAAGAATTGTTGAAACAGGATTGGAATATTGAAAGTGTGTTTGGGGGGGGGGGAAACCTACGTTAATCACATAAATATCTGTGATACACAAAAGTGACGTGGCATTCACAAAAATAGTGTTTTTACCTGGGCTTATTTGTTTTATCTGTATGAAAATATGTAAGCTTTCAAATTGTTAAGGTTGTTTAAATAGGCTAATTTCCTCTGTACAGTCCTGAAACATGAACAAAACTATGGAATTCTAGGAGGATATGCAAAGCATTTTCATCTCCAGAAACAAGTTGATCCAATAGGAGACAAATGTTTCAGTATCTATGCCAGTAGTAGAATCAATTGACTTAAATAAATAACACCAACCCATCATCACACCAAGTGAAAACACAACTTAAATGATTATTGTACAAGTTAGGCAAGAGTTCCAGACAAACAGATAAAAAAAAGCAGCTACTCAAAAGTATGGAGGCAAATTGGATCCCAAATTTTAATGTTCTAGACCAAAAGTACAAGATGTGTAACTTTTCAGATATTGCTAAATTATAACTCTAGGTATCTCCAACCAGTGATTGTACTGGCTTGAGCTGGTGGTACTAGAATGTTCTTTTTACATGTTCAGAAAGCAATCTTTCATTACTTTGATCTTTTGGAACCCACTTATAGCAAGTAGTATCTTTCAGACGTCAAAACATTTCACCAGGCTCAAGGTTGACTCAGCCGTCCATCCTTTCGAGGTAGGTAAAATGAGGACCCGGATTGTGGGGACAATAAGCTGACTTTGTATAAAAAAGAACACCACTTGGGGGAGGGGGTGAAAGCCCTACTAAGCAGGTATATACAAAAGTATGAAGGCTATTGCTTAACTCATTGTAAGCCACCCTGAGTCTCCGGAGAAGAGCGGCATATAAATCAAACCAATAAATAAATAAAATAAATAAATAAATAAAACTCTGATCAAGCAAAGTAATTGTTTTAAAAACAATTCTTCTAGGTTCCACAATGCTTAAATTGAATATTGATATTTGAATATTTGAAAAAAAGATTCATGCAAATACAATTTTACAACAGCATCAAAATCAGCCAATAAAAGTATAAAAGCACCAAAGAAATTGACTTAATGAAAACTGAATTCAAGAAAAATGGGCAAAGAAAAACAGAACAACAAACGGTCAGAAGTCTACAGATTACTGCTTACATTGTGTAATGCTATATGTAGTACATTATACAATTTATGAAGCTTATAGCTTCTGTTTGGCTTCATATGAAATAAACACAAATGGTTCAAGCAGAGCCAATTGCCTAGTTCATATAACACAATTAACCCATTCTGCCTCTAATCTTATCTAGGCTTCTTACCAGGTGCAAGGCCACCATTTTGGGGAATACAGAGTGTCATCTCATCTACTTTTTTCAGTCTAGTCTAGTATCTCCTCAGTCTTCAGGACAGATAAATAGATGACTAATAGTGAAATTTCATTATTTCCATGGCTACTTCCCCATTGATCAGGCAAATGATCTTAATCTTAATACTTAATATATACTTAATCTTGGTTGCATATTCCATTACAGAGTAACTTGTTTTTCAGCCAATCCACAACACCCCCCTTTTTTTTTGAAGGACTGACTAAATTGGACTTACCTATCTTTTGTAGCTTTGCACTACATTGTTGACTAGGAAAGTAGTAGTTTGATTCATAGTTACTCTGTGCAGTTTGGGGTTAGAAGTTTCTCAGTTCTGAGATTAGTGAGTTTGTATTCATTGTCACCCTAGCTGGTACAGGTAAGTATGTTCTGTAATTATGTGTAGAGTATAATTAATGAAGCTAGACCTTTATGGGCTCAAATCTATAATGATTCATAATATGTTCTTACACCTTGAGAATACTTTATTAGATAACTGATATGACTGAAACAAAAACATGCTGGAATTGGATTACCTATTCCCCTGAAACTGGAACGGCCTAATTTGCTTAAATGATCCTTTATGGCTCATCTTCAAGGTGATCCAATACATGATTTTTTCCCCCCTCTGTTCTAACTCCCTTTCTTTAATAGTAACATGTGACCAACATCCTACTCATCTTGTTGATAAAATTCTCACTAAATCAAGTTTCTTCAGTACTGCTGAGCTAAGCTGTCTTTCTCATCCTGGATTCATTCACTGGTCTGGAGGAAGAGCTAATACTGCAACGATGTACTATAGATATTCAATTATTCCCTATTACAATCTGAGTTGCAAATAATATTGAGAAATCATAGAGCATGGGTGTTCAGACATCGGTAACACCTAGGTGTGTTTGCATAATTACGTTTACTATGCTACTCTGACTTGGCAATTGTTATTCATGTCTTGGTCATTTTAGGCTTGCTTTACATGACAGACTAAACCATATTATGGCTTAACCAAGGAGAGTATAGTCCTACATGTCTCTTCAGCTTCTGGCAACTTGCCATCACAAGTAGCACTCTAAAATCTAGAATTTCTGTGTTGTGTGAACTAGAGGAACAGGTTTCTTCTTTTCAGAATAAACTACAGAAATAAGTCCGAATCAAATTGAAGTTTATCTTCTAATAGGAGAATGTGCCTGTAATGTTCTTAAGGTACTATTACTGAGGTTTATTATGGAAACTGAAATGGTATCCAGCAGGACATGAAGCTCTGAAGGATAATTAAACAACAACAACAGGCCGAGACTAAGCATTAGGGGCTTGGTATGGACAAGAATATGCTGACTGGTTCCCAGTACATTAGAACACATAGTTTATTTGGAATCATTTCATTTATATTCTATACCAGGCAGCAAATTGTTTGAAGTAAGAATGGCAATAATTTTATTAGATGATTTGAACTCTGCTATAGAATAGTTAATTAGCTCTTAATTACTCCTTTTATTTGCTTCCTTTTTTCTTTGTCTCTGATTTGAAAAAAAAATTCCATTTTGGCACTTTAAGAAAAGTGTTCAGAGCAACTTATGCTATCTGTGTAATTCTGCAGATTTAAAAGCAGAAAACAAAACATTGATGTGGACATAATGGACAATGTTGATTGGATTCTATTAGGCTTGCCATGAGAAAAATCAACACTTTCTCTCTCTATAAATTGAGAGAGCAGATTGAAACTAGTTCAACTTGAGATATCATTTTGTACAAGAAAGACAAGAAGTCCAGGAAGATCTGTGTGAATTAGCACAGAGATAGTATACTATCTTAGGTCACACTGAACTGATGACTTGACCTAAAAGACTCAGCCAATCAGTCCTTGTTTCTTATGGCTATTTTGCATATTTAGAATCCATTGATTACTATAACATTTTACCAAGCACTCTGTTTAGTAGATCTGATCTGTTTAACAAGAATTATGCACAAAAAAGCTACAAACCAGAAATTTTAATTACAAATATGTAATTAATCTGGAAAAAAATTAAGAATAACTTATTGCATATACTCAGTAACACATACAAATCACCATTTCATAAATGTGTCCTACAACAGAATGAGATTTTTCAGCCTATTCAGGAGAATAAGAATGGTACAAGATATACAGCTTTGTGCTCTTAAGTGTACACAGTGTTAAAGCTCTGCAGATAGCTAAGCACAGCTGTGGTAAACCTTCAACTAAATTAATCTTAGTTTAGTGTATTTTATATTTAATGGGCCAAATCTTTTGGACTTGAAAGTTTGCTGTGGTTGGCAATTGTTCTAACACCAGGTTTCCCAGGCTGCCATGTGACCTCAGCTGTGGCTCTTCTGTAGAGTGCCAATCCATACTATTTATGGCTGACAATCATTTTATTTTATGCTCAAAAGAGCATATCTCATGCTTCCTCTTAAATTCCATTTTTCCTTCATGTATGTGAGGTTTTTTTTGGCTCATAAAAGCCTATTCATCATTGACTTTAACAGGTACCATATCACTCTAATAAGTCCATTAAATCAGTTATTGTGTTTTCAAATCCTATGTTAAAAAGATATTTTATTATATCTTTTGATTATTTTTATTACATTATATTCTTCTGACATGTCATATAGATTTAGGACCACACCTCATTGATGCTACACTATTGAACTTAATCACCTTTTGGCAAATTTCCCTGCTCTAACCGGTTAGTTAGCTTAGAATTTGATCAAAAGGCCTTGGGTTGGCCTGAATAAGATACATATTACATATAGTGTCAATGTCTACTCCATCTGACACATGAAGGTGCATGTGGGAGCATGTTTGCATGAGCACAAGAGGACAGCCTTGAATCTGTTGCCTCAATGTATATGTTGAAGAAGTGTGGCTATGGATAATTACTTTGACACACTATTTAAATGTTTTTCAGTAAAATGCAATATTGTAATAGTACTTCTCATTTATAGCAGTATTACAACCAGCTTATTTAATTATCAGAATACATAAAGATATACAGTTAAACAAAATAATGGAAAAATAATAATACAAAATTGAACTAGACAGAAAAAATGTAGTAATAAAATTAAATGGAACTAATATTTATTTATTTATTTTTCTTATTTGTTTACTTATTAGTAGAAAAATATGGGATAGACAACATCACCACCAGATGGATTTGTAACTGGTTGACAAACCATACTCAGTGACTAATCCTTAATGGTACTACATCTACATGGAGGGAAGTAAGCACTGGGGTACCACAAGGTTCTGTCTTAGTCCCAGTACTCTTCAATATCTTCATAAATAGCTTAGATGAGGGAATAGAAGGGGAATTCATCAAATTTGCAGATGACACTAAGCTGGCAGGAATAGCCAATACCCCAGAAGAAAAGCTCAGGATCCAAAAAGGTCTTGACAGACTTGAACAATGGGCCCTATCCAACAAAATGGAATTTCATGTGGAGAAAAGCAAGGCTTTGCAGCTAGGCAGGAAAAACCAAAGGTACAAGTACAGTTTGGGCGAAACCTGGCTCAAAAACAATAACCGTGAGAGGGATCTTGAAGTCTTAGTGGAAAATCACTTAAACATGAATCATCAGTGTGTGGCAGCAGCCAAAAAAGCTAACACAATCCTTGGTTGTATAAACAGAGGCATAGAATCAAAATCATGTGAAGTATTAGTACCACTTTATAAAGCCTTAGTAAGACCACACCTGAAATACTACATCCAATTTTGATCACCACATTATAAAAAAAATGTTGAGACTTTGGAAAAAGTGCAAAGAAGAAAGAGCAACTAAGATGATTAAAGGTCTAGAAACTAAAACACATGAAGGGTTGTAGGATTTGGGTTTGACTAGTCTAGAGAAAAGAAGGACTAGGGTGGACCTGGTAGCAATATTCCAGTATTTGAGAGGCTGCCACAAGGAGGAAGGGCTCAATTTATTTTCCAGAGCACCAGAAGGCAGGACAAGAAACAATGGATGGAAACTAATGAAGGAGAGAAGCAACCTGGAATTGAGGAGAAACTTTCTAACAGTGAGGACAATTAGCCAGTAGAATGGCTTGCCTTCAGAAGTTGTGGGTGCTTCATCACTGGAGGTTTTAAAAGAGACTAGACCAGTGATGGCTAACTTTTTTGCCTTCGCGTGCCAAAAGTGGGGGGGAGCATGGGGGGAGTTGCGCGCATGTGTGCCCACACCCATAATTCAATGCCCCCCATGCCTCCCCGCATATGCATGCAACCCCACATATACTCCCTCCGCTTTTGGCACGTGATGGCACGGTGGGCCCGGTAGGCTGGTTTTTCGCTCTCTAGGAGCCTGGGGAGGGTGAAAACTGGCTTCCCCATTCCCCCAGAGGCCCTCTGCAGACCAGAAATGACTTCTGGTGGGACCAGAAGGCCCATTTTTCACTCTCCCCAAGCTCCAGAGGCTTTCTAGGAGCCTGGGGAGGGCGAAAACGGCCTGCCCCATCCCCCCAGATGCCATCTGGAGGCCAGTAATGACACGTTTCTCAACTTCCGGTGGGCCCGCAAGGCCCGAAAATCAGCTGGCTGGCGCATGCATGTGTGCTGGAGCTGAACTAGGGCAACGCTCGCGTGCCCACAGATATGGCTCCGCGTGCCACCGGTTCGCCATCACGGGACTAGACAGTCACTTGTTTGAAATGGTGTAGGATCTCCTGCTTGGGCAGGGGGCTGGACTGGAAGACCTCCAAGGTCCCTTCCAGCTCTATTCTGATTCATTGATTTATTTTTTTTCTCATTTTTGAACCACCCATCTCCTTGAAAGAGGGACTTCGTGATGTACAGTAAAACATCAAAATATAAAACAGTGTATAAACATGACAATTAAAACATAAACGTACAGTGCCCAGGAATTAAGAAAACTCCAGTGGAAGGGAGTTTTTTAAACTGCCTCTGCAAACAATAAAACATGACCAGCATTCTGTAGACTTTTTAAAGAATTACAGTAATGATAATATGATTGTGATTGTAGCAAGGAAAGCAGAAAGAGCAGGGTTAATATTAACTAACCCATTTTTTCTCTGTAGTTTTTCTTTTTAAAATTTTTGTTTTCCTCTGACAACAATGAATCATTCCGTGGAAGCTTGCTTATAAATACACAACAAATATGCAATCAGAGGCATCAAGTAGCATGTTTGGAGAAAGCTAACAACACAGGAATGGTTGCATCTTTCTCTATGAGGCAACAAAAGCTATGGGGGAAGAATCCCACCGCTGAAATGCAGGTAACCCTGTTTTTCTGTAGAAAATAATAAGAGAAGGGTTTTTCAAGTGTACTGAAAGAAAATGAGCTTATAATGCAGCAAGTGTACTTTTCCAATTCTGTACATCCAATTTAATACTTGACACTACATATTTCTCTGACACCTATTACCCTACTAATCCAAATATATACATTCACTCCAGGCAAATGGTAAATACCATTCTGTTCTGCAGTACATGACTCTTTATAATCTTTCTTCATCAAGCAAGTACTTATAATTATGTGTTTCTTGATGTAGTATACAGTCTTCAAAGTTGCTCCATCAGAAGAAGAAAAACAAACTATGCATATGTTCTTTTAGTTCCCTTTACAGATCAATAACATAGAATACTTTGAAAGCTACAAAACAGACATGTTGAAGTGCTGAAAAACACAAATAGGTGCTATAATGTTTGTAATGCTTAGAATTGCCTATTATTTTTTCTTTTAAGGGAAAATACCAGCCACAGCACATTATCATAGAGGAAAATGGAGGGCTTCCCATTTTCCATCCTGCATTTTCACTGAAAAGCATCCAGTGAACAATTTGATTGATCCCGAAAGTCATTCATGAAATAAATGACAAATCTGGGGGTAAAAAGCAGCTTTAGGAGATAGTTTTGGTGGGAAAATATGAGTGATATTAAATCTGATTTATTTTTGGTCAAAAGAATTATCAATTCATTGATTAAGGCATGGAATATATTATATAATATATGTGATCATATATTCATATCCTACATGTGAATATTTATACATACATTTATACATTTATACATTTATTTGCATGTGATTGGAGTCACAAAAATAGTTACTCAAACAGAGCCTTGTAGCCATAATGTTGCTGTAGCTAAGGATATAAGGGATAAGTAGTGCAGAGAATAAACAAAAGCAAACTTCATCAGTTATAAAAAGTTGAAAGGGAGGTAATGCTCACCTCAATCAACATTGTAACCCCCCTCTTGAGATGTCTCAATTCTGTCAAGAAGAACATTTGGACAAAAGCAGACCACCCACATTCATGAAGTAATTATTGATTTGTTGTTATAGTTTTTATGTTATTTATTAATTAGAATACACCTTTATTATTTGTATAAAATAACTCAATGTGGTCAAGCATACCTAATACTGCTTCCTCCTCCGATTTTCCCCACAACAACAACAAGAGAGAGAAGTTCTGTTGAAATGCTTATTTTAGATGCTGGCTTTCAGGTGAGTGTTTTTCTTTTTTTTAGTAAATATTTTATTAAATATACAATTTAAAAACATTAGACTTGGTGCAACTTGTCTGGTACATATTTTTCTAACACTTTTTCTTTCGTGTATATTACAATATAACATCATGCATATTCCGTATATACTTTTTGTACATTCAATCACACTCCATTTACATACATATTCCCTTCGTATCTATTCAAATCCAATTTATTCCTATCTAATATTTCTTATATTATTTTATTTATTTTTCTCCCCTTTTCTCCACTTTGTTTCTAATTCTCTATCCCTACATTCCTTCTTTTCTCTAGCCATTTATAAAATATATTCCAGGTTACATAGAATTCCGATTCATCTTTATCTTTGAGCTAGATACAGGTGAGTGTCTTTCAGTTTGTAATTTTATCAGACTGGTCTCAGCAGAGGGAATCTAGCAGATTCCTTGTTTTCCTTTGATCATATTATTTAACACCTGGGTCTAAGCAAAAGATTCTAAATGACAAAAAAGATCCAAACTTTTTTTTTTTTAACTAAAGATAAATTTAGTGGTGAAAAGTGAACAATTCTAAATGTATTAATTGTTTCACTTCCATCTTTTTTTTTGTGGAGGGCATTCCACAAAAATATGCAGCTCTTTCAAGGAATTCCTGACAGGAGCCACAGGTGCTCCCTATACTCTCTAAAACACCTTTATGCTGTCATACCTGAAGCTCTGTACAACTTTAATAAATGGTCATTTCTCAGTTTAATATTCATTGTTCAATATTTAATGTAATTGACTATATTCCAAAAAGCATATACTACTCAAGAAATAGCCTTTACACTGATATTTTTTAAACAAAAAGTAAAACATGATTCTTCTGAAATGCTTAAGAAGGACACAAGATACTAATTTAGATACAAAGAACTACTGAATCTTTAGTCTTTAGCAGTTTCTCTCTTGTACAAGATCTCTACATCAGAACATCTATTGCTAGACACAAATACAGCTAAACTACATTCCTCATTAAGGCTCTAAGCTACCTCTGCTTAACTCTCCTGGTCTGACAGTTGGGTCGGCCCAGGTCCCAACATGGGGTCTCTGCAAATCAAACTATAACCCTTTGCTAATGAAGCCCCTCTGGCCAGTCTCTTACTTCAAAGCCCCAAAAAGGAATTGCACAGGTGGATTGGAGGAAATGCCAGGGATCCAATTTCTTCAGAGGCCAAATTACAGGCTTCCTGCAATGGGTTACCTGACTTGTGCTCAGGTGCAAGACAATCACAGGCCTGCCTCCTACTGGGCCATATTGTAGACCTGTGGTTACACTTTCCTCAAACATAGCAAGCTAGGGTAGCTCTTCTGGTGGAGCAACCCACTTTGGGCTATAGATGAATCGCATAGGGGAGGGTCCAGATCATACCACAAAAGGCTCCTGCGGGGATAGCTTTATTTTGCTGAACAATAGCAGCAGCAGGTAGTAATGGCTACCTGTAGGGACTTAATATTTCAATGGCACAGATGGCTCCAACAGGTTATTGGGATGAGATGCTGTGTGAAGAATAAAAATAACAAGAGCAACAAAGCACTTGTGGCACCATAAAAATCAAGGCATTTATAGTGACGTAAGCTTTTGATGAACTTCAATCTTCTTCATCATTAAAAAGTGTTTGTGAAAGATACATAGCAAGGAATTGTTCCTTCTAAAATGGCTTGGTGGAAGATAGTAAAAAAAACCCAACCTTAAGTGTTTGAATTCTGTAACTGTTCTTCTCATTTGAAAAATATTTTCCTTCATCTTATGTCTCTGTAGTTCTCAGGGGACTGTGGCTGTTTTATCTGATTAACAACATTGTGTAGCGTATTCCTGGTACAATATTTAATTAATTAATTTCACAGACTCAGTTTATAACACCTTAACTAATAAAATATCTGGGAAATACTGATATTTTTTATGTGCAACTACTGTTATCGGTATGAAGTAGTTTCTCTGAATGTGGCCAAATTCTGCTATGCTATATGTAAAATTAGGCAAACTTTAACTGCCCACTTTTAATCTATTACCAATCACAATATTATTCTGCCTGTCTTTTGTTTTTATTTTTTTTTACTATTAATGTTTTAATACTTTTATTTGCTGGTCTGTGACGATGATAAGGATTGGCTAGATTGATTCCTTTGGGCAGTCATTCATTTACTTTCCTAAAACCAATATTCAGTGAGATGCTTTAAAAGATTGTGTTACCTGTACTTTAACAGAAATATATGTACAACAGAAATATATATATAATTGTTCATATATTCTTTTTTTTTTTAATTTGATTTATATGCCGCCTTCTCCGGAGACTCAGGGCGGCTTACAATGTGTTAAGCAATAGCCTTCATACTTTTGTATATTTATACAAAGTCAGCTTATTGCCCCCATAAACTGCGTCCTCATTTAACCTACCTTAGAAAGGATGGAAGGCTGAGTCAACCTTGAGCCTGGTGAGATTCGAACTTACAGTAATTGTAGACAGCTGGTTTTAATCACTATGCTTTTTAGTCTGCTGAGCTAAACCAGGCTCCTATTCTTGCTCTATATGAACAATTATTGAATACTAAAATCCTTAAATTAGCAGCCATCCATTACTTTAGCTCTAATTTCTGTCAACATACAGTACATTGGTTTATTTTTCTTCAAGCAGGCATATATGAGATATCAGTATATGTGAGAGAGATGTAATATGTAGGTGGGAAGAAGGTGATACTGACTAGTAAGCAATGAATACAGGCTAAAGCATGTTAGGGTTTCACTTGGAGGAGATGACTGAATCAAGAAGCAGATATTTCCAGTTCTCAAAGTAGCTATTGATGAATGGATTTCAAATGAATCCCAGATTCTTGAGCCATCAGGGAAATGGATTTTCCTGAGTCTTTCTCTTATTTCCTTCCCAAAAGCTGAAGAAAGAATAGTGATGAAAGAATTGTTAATTGATAGATGAGTCAATTAAAATTCAAGTTGATTCATCAGTAGTAGCCAGACTAATTAGTGAGAACAAATGTTAACTAGGATGCGTTGAAAGTGAAGGGCCTGGTTCTTTTATTTGTTGAATTTTTATTTTTCTGGTGTGTTATTATAGCAGGATGTGAAAAAGCAAATACTGAAAGCAAGTTTCTTTTCAAACAAGGAGTGGTAGGTTTTTAATTAGTAAAGTCTACTTTGTCATACATTTCCTTCAAAAATTCAGAGTCTGTCTTTTCGCAATTTTCTTCGTTTATTAATACTTTTAGTCATACTCCCTGCTCTGTCATGCTCCTGTCCCAATTTTGACCTTGTAGGAATCCTCCTATTAGATTATGGATGGTGCCTTCAAGTAAATTCTGCTGAATATGGCCTTGGCCTTGTAAGCCACTACTCTGATCAAGCCGTAGGATTGTAGAATAGCTCTGGTGAGATGCTCCTTTTCCAAAGCTTCATGTTCTCCAAAACATAGATCCACATTTTACTTCTTTGCAAATGAAATTTGGCCAATTCTCTCCTTCTTAGCTGTCACCTGTTCCATCTTTAATCCTCCATCTTTCAGCTTTGGGATGCAGATTTTTCCAGCTGGGAGTAATTCAGGAACAATAAATTAATATGAATAGATTGCAGAAGGAACAATAATCAGTTTAGAGCAAACTGGAATTTTGTATTTAAAAATAATAAGGTGTCAGATAACACCCATTACTTTTCATTGGGCTTCAAATGGCTTGCAACTGGTCAAAAGAGTAATGGAATTTAATGTTCACATGATCAGTGTCTGGGGCTTCTGAGAGAACAATATTTCCTTGCCTTCTCTATGACAAGCAGATTATTTAAACCAGGGCAAACCTATGCATATAGAAAAGACAAAATACAGTTTTTCCTGGTACATAATGTTTCTTCTGGAAATAATTTCAGTGCTTTTTCTTCCTGTAGACAACATACAATATATCCCTATATATTATACATAAAACCTTCACTGAGTGGAATGAGGATTAATTGAAGGCTTATTTCATATAAGTAGCAGATGTTTTCTTGATTACTCCAGTACAAATAGCAGGTAAAACTCACCAGAGCGAATTGTTGTACACAGAAATATAGGCGTGGCCCAGCCTGACCTTCTTTTTCATATGTTAGTATTTTACATACAGGAAGTTGTTTATATAGATGAGCCTTTCATCTTGTCAGTCTCTGCCCCAACCCCTAAAATAGTACAGTCAGAAAACAGGTTTACCAACCTCTTTGTCTTATGGCAACTAGGCTCTTTTGTCAACTTACTAAGGAGCTATGTTCTACATTAAGACAGAATATTCACCTGATCCTATACTTCAAATGAACACTAAAAACAAAACATTTATACTTCCCATATTTCAGTTTCCTTCTCAGAAGCTGCTTGGCAATATTCATCATTTATTTACATTAATAGTTCCAGAACTGTGGGGTGGAATCCTCTCATGTCCATGAGGATTTTACATGTGGTTCCTGATGTGGCTATGTATTCTCAACATTTTACAAACTCACTTAATCTTGTTGTATTTTGGCATTCTTGCAATATACAGCCATTTTTTTTAAAACCCCAAATCTTATAGGATTTTAAGTGGGAACATCAACATGTTTTCAGATTTGGTGAGCTAATGAGATTCAACTATTTTATAAAACAGAATCATTTTTTTAAAAAAAAATTAATTGGAAGTTCCATGAACAGCATTTGAGAAATGCTGTTGAGAAATAAATACCACACTGCCAACATCTGGCTAACTTGTGCCTTCAAAATCTTTAAATGACAAAGTAGTGGTCTGCAAAAAAAAAAAAAAGATTAGTAAGAACCACTTTAGTCTTTACCCAAGTGGATTATGAAACTGAAAATATCAGAGTCATTCTTTTTTTAATTAAAAAACAGTCAATTCTGAATTTGAATGAATGGTATGTTGTGTACATTTTCCCTGTTCCATTGATCCAATATATTTTTGTTGTTGTTTTCTGTAAGAACTGATTATTTATTTGATTGGTTGCTTTTTCCAGCCAGTAATAACGTGCTGTGTACTTTTATCAGAGATTTGGTAAAATCTTAATATTATTTAGAAATCTCTAGATTCTCTAGATTCTTATTTTTCTTCATCGAATGTATTTCTGAGCTGTCTTTCATGGTCTTCCTAAGGTAGCTAACAATATAACATGCTGAAAAAAAATATTAGATCAATAATTTCCTTTACACTTAAACAATTTTAAACTAACCCCATTAACTTAAATTAGAGTTTCAAATATCTAAAAGCAACGAATCCCATAAAAAGACAGTTAATTGCTAGAAAAGCAAATATGATTTTAAAATTAGCCACAGATTGCTGTGTTAAATCCCAGGAAGCTGAGAAGCAGATAGATGGAAGACGAGCAAAAGGCCGGATGACAAATTGCAAAAATTAAGAACTGGGGAAGGAAAGAATCCAGATTACTTTGTCTTCTTCACTTTTGTCCCATTGTGCCTGAATTGCACATTGCTGTATTCATTGGTGCCTTGGTGATTACTTTGGGGGGGTGGAGAGGGAGGGAGGGGCTGCCTCAGGGCAAAAAACTCTTCTCTCAGATCAAGCAATCAGCTTTTGGCTGAGAGCCCATTTAGTAGTCATGTCCCAGCATGGGATACCACATTTTTAGCATGTTTTTCTTCCTATAGTTCTGCAAGGCCATGCAATAAGATTTGGCAGCATAACCTGCTGAAATGACATGACTCCTGCTCAAAATGACACAGAATGGGGTACAGAAGGGATCAAGCAAAGGCATGCTTGGCGGCCCATGGTAGTTAAAAACATTGAAGCTAACTTGAAACAGGCCAGCTACTACTAGATTTTGCCAGGTCTGTTTGGTAAGCTAACTGCATAGTCAAGTCTATGTGGTGTGGGTTTTTTTGAAAATCTGGTAATGATAATCCACCCCCCACCACCCAAATATTGATATCTGCCTTGATTGCAATCCCCCTCTCATCCACAGAATAGTGTCAAGGGAGATTGCACAGAGCTAGATAGGCAAAATGACACTACCTGGCAGTGATGCTGATTTTTGAGCAGAAAGCCAGAGGCTATGAGCAGCAGGATCCCCAAAACTGACCATTAAGTACATTCCGTTGTTTGTAACCTGAGCATTCAGTTCAGCAGAGGAGGAGGAGAAGTTAAAACTTCAAAGTCAAAGCAGGTTTCAGGAAAGTTGCAAGAATGAACCAAATGATGGTGAGCAAATGCCTGCCACGGTTAATAGCCAGGTGAAATGCTGTACAGGTAGTCCTTGACTTACAACAGTTTGTTTAGTGACCGTTCAAAGTTACGACGGCACTGAAAAAAGTGACATGACCATTTTTCATAGTTACGACCTATGCGTACGACCCCATGATCATGTGATGAAAATTCAGATCCTTGGCAACTGGTTCATATTTACGACTGTTGCTGTGTCCCAAGATCATGTGATCCCCTTTTGCGACCTTCTGACAAGCAAAGTTAATGGGGAAGCAGATTCACTTAACTGTGTTATTAACTGATCATCTGCAGTGATTCACGTAACAACTGAGGCAAGAAAGATAATAAAATGGGGCAAAACTCACTTAACAAATGTTTCACGTAGCAATAGAAATTTTGGGCTCAATTGTCATAATTATTGAGCTTGGTCATTTTCTTGCAGACATTTCATTACCCAAACTAGGTAACATCATCAATGCTAGTGATAGTCTAGGTCAGTGATGGCTAACCTTTTCACCACTGAGTATCAAAACTGGAGCACGTGCCGCTGGAACCTAGAAGAGAGCAGATGGCCGGTGCACATGTGCGCGGTGGCCAGCTGCTCTTCCGAGTTCTGTTGTGCGCATGCTGCTTGGCATGCATGCACGCAACAGAATCCGGAAGAGTAGCTGGCCACCGCGTGCGTACCCACAGACAGGCCTCTGCGTGCCAACTCTGGCATGCGTACCATAGGTTCACCATCACAGGTCTAGATGTTACCTAGTTTGGGTAATGACAGTTTGCAAGAAAACAACCAAGCTCAGAGAGCACCAAGGACCTCTCATTTCAACCCTGAACTACCAATTTTCTCTTTCATTTAATATGATTGTTGTTATTCGAAATTCAAAATTCACCTTTCTAAGAACTCTAAGATCATAGACAATGATGCCATCTACATGATGGCTAGGCAGAACATTTTATTTTACATGGTTGTTCTGGTATTTCAGAACGATGTGACTAAAAAAATTAAGTGGGGTTAATTTTGAAGGTTTACAAACTTCTAAGCACTACCGTATATCCACTGATTTGGTTTCAATAAGAAGGCAATATGTTGAAATAATAAATATTGAACCAAAAAAAAGAGAGCAAAAGATATCCACCCATCTCTGATGGTGATAAGTGATCTTATGGTTTTTCATATGGCCAAATGTTTTACTGTTGATATTATTCCTCCTTCCTCCTAATAATTAGAATTATTCTTCCTAACTTATATTTTCTCATCATATGATTCCATTGCGTAAGCTAAAAAATGGCTTCAATGACAGAGAACGAACTGAATTTGCATCTATACAAGATAGAGGTGTGCTTGGTAAAAAGAAATGTGGATTTGGGTACTGAAATAAAGCCTGTTTTGGATGAAGCTGGACTCTTCCAGGTTCACAGTTTCAGGATGTTCCTTCATTCCTAGTTGCCACTGGACCTTGTAGGTAAAGGCTGTGGTGAGGATCATGTTTGTACAACTATGGCTGGTCTACTGAGTGCAATCCTTCCTGAGTCTTACCAACAGTTATGTATACTGTCTTGTGTACTCCAATATTTTAAACAGGACTTCCTTTGAAAAGTGTCTAAAGGTTGCAGTTAGTGTGAAATGCACTGGTTAAACTGCTAATGGTTGGAAACTACATGGATTATGTGATGTCCATATGGAAAGCTATGTGATTGGTTGCCAATGCCTTACAGGGAATAACGGAGCTGATATTAATATTTCAAATTCCAAATGACTTAGAACTGAGCTGTCTCATGGACTCCCACTGTTGCCACTATGAAATGTTCTGGTTACTTAGATCTGCAGGAGTAGCAATAACAATAACAATAACAATTATTATTATTATTATTATTATTATTATTATTATTATTATTATATTTATATACCGCCCTTCTCCAGAAGGACTCGGGGCGGTGTACAGCCAGAATTAAAACATAAATATACAGATATCATAGTTAAAATTAGTTAAAATCATTAAATAGTTTTGGCTAAATTTAAAAACCCAAAATTAAAACCCAATTTAAAATAATTGTTAGACAGCCCCACCTGTTGGAACAGTAAGGTCTTGAGGGCACAGCAGAAGACCCGGAGGTCAGAGATGTTACGAATATCCGGGGGCCATTCATTCCAAAGGGGCAGGAGCTCCGACAGAGAAGGCTCTCCTCCTGGGTGTCGCCAGCCGACATAACTTGGCCGACGGTACCCTGATATTCCGCTTCACAGTGCTTTACAGCCTTCTCTAAGCAGCTTACAGTCTCAGCATATTGCCCCCAACAATCTGAGTTCTCATTTTACCAACCTTGGAAGGATGAAGGCCGAGTCAACCTTGAGCCAGTGAGAATCGAACTACCCAACTGCTAGCAGCCGGCAGTCAGCAGAAATAGCCTGCAGTACTGCATTCTAACCACTGCATCACCACGCCATCATAGATAATTTGAAGGCTCTTGTGCTTCTAGAGGCCTGTCAATGTGGCACACTGAAGGGGCCTTTGCCTTTATGGTTCTCAGGGCAATGGAATGCACTGTCAAGGAGATTCATTTGGTTCAAATTCTCTATTCAAGAAAATGACAAAAATCCATCTCATCCATCACTGCTTTCATTTTAATTTTGGATTTTGTGCTGCTTTTCATTTTATGTTTCATAATTTATACTTAAGTGTTATAAGTTGCCTTGACTGTTGTATAACCATAAAAGGGATAATGGTTTAAATATTTAAATTTAAATATTAATGAATATTTATGAATTACTATTACTATTTTATTAGTCCTAGGTTGCTTTATTAGGGGTTTTATTTAATATAAGATGCCTTTATAAATCTGAAATTTTAAAAAAAATCATCAAGTCATCTGATACAATAATGGATAGGTTCCCCTTAATCATTTCTGAACATCATTGAAATTCTCCAAGTACTGCCATCCAGTATAGAGGCTTTAAATGCACCAATTAGGAACATTACAAGCTGATCAGGAACACAGTTAAACAAGCCAAAAGGTGAATTGAAGGGCAACCTTCCTGTGCTTCTCCAACCTCTGGCCAGAAATAAATCTAGTATACTCTCCCAGTCTCTCTGGGTGGTGTCTGTTTATTTTCTGAAAGTGATTCTACAAGGAACAGATTTGCTGCCAAAACTTCATGGTGGAAGAAGGACAAGTTATACTGAGGTCATTTCCAGCACAATGTCTCTTCCAACAATAGGAAAATGTTTTGTTTCAGAGTGTAGTAAAAAGGGTCTGATCCAAGGATAAGGCCGAGGAAACCATTGCAAAGTCTCATTGATTTTTGTTGTCCAGGATATGCAACTAAACATATTTTTATGTATTTCTGTGAATGAGTTCAAAAGATATTGGTATCTTCTCTTCAGTTTTATAACTAGAACGACAACTAAGGCCTGTAATCTCCACAGAACAGGGACTTCGTTTGTGCTCCAATTGCTTTGGAGATTGCCATTGTGAGGAACATACTACTTTCCCCCCAACATCAAGATCTCTAAACCAAGGAGTAAATGGCATCTGCTCCCACATTGTAAATTGGAAATACAGGAGGAGAAATTAGTTAACAGTAGGAAACCTCCAAATTTTGCTTGACCATGTACAAAAACAGAGAGATATATGTCCCAGGAGAGATTATCAGAAGGGATTTTAAAGAACCAAACAATAACAATTTTAGGAAAATGATACAAAATTTAGCAAATGGAGGATCCTGATATATAAATTAATCTTCAACTCTTCTAACTTTTATATTTCTTAAATTAAGCATTTATATTTTGGTGGAGGGGGGGCAGAATTTCAGAATAAAGTTTCTACCTCAGTTGTAGAAAAAAAGTCAACATTTGTGAGGCAAAAGTTTAAGTAGTGAAATAATTATTTACTTTGCATTTGTGCAGATATCAGTTATCTTTCTAGGCTGTGCTGGAGAGGTTGTAATCAAATTAGTACATATTACTATCTCTGCTGGCATTTGGGTCTCTTGGTTACACATGCTGTTCCACTTTCTTTTTTAAAAAAATAATGGAAAAATTACTCAGCAACCCTGCTTAATTAATTCTGATATGCCCTCATATTGCCTACATTCCCTAATGCTTAATATTGGTCCTCAGGTTTATTATAGCAAAATGCTGGAAAATGAAAGCACTTTTTTTTGTTTAAATCAATGATATTTAAATATGTGGGAAATTGCATTGACTAAAAATGAACAAATTCATTAGCTAAGGATTATTCTACTCAACATTAGGCTCCACTTTACCTTACATATTACAATATCTATATAAATATATTTTGGAACAGAAGTATTGAATGTGTGATTGTTTAATTTGCTGTTTCCTTAAGACTATAAATGTATATTTAGTTCTTTAACATTTGTTCATCTATGATTTCTTTTTTCTCTCTCATTATTCTGTTTTGCATTTTTAATATTTTATGGTACATTGTTGGTTGAAATGAAATTTAAAATACGTTATTCTGATTTTTTTGTGTTATATTCAGTCATCTCTTTTTCATATGCCATAATAGGTCTTAAAACACAATAGATTTTACTCAAAGAGTAGAGAAGGGATGCTTGTACATCTCTTCTGCTTTTACTACCCACAATGCTCCCTCCGGAGTAGTCTTCCAATAGCATATGGCTGTTATCATGCAGATCAGTGGTGGGTTTCAAATTTTTTTACTACTGGTTCTGTAGGTGTGGCTTGCTGGGCGTGGCATGGCTTGCTGGGGGTGACTAGGTGGGCATGGTGATACTGTAAAATCTCCATTCCCTCCCCAATCCAGGAGAAGGTTACTGCAAAATCCCCATTTCCTATCAATCAGCTGGGACTTGGGAGGCAGAGAGTAGATGGGGCGGGGCGAGTCAGAGATGCTATTTACCGGTTCTCCAGAACTGATCAGAACCTGCTGAAACCCACCTCTGATGCAGATATATTGAACTGACCAAGCTCTCTTCTAGGACCAATGAGAGACTGCAAGGAAATAGCTACTGGCCACCACCACACACTATCTACCCATCCTTACATATTTTTGCTTTTTTTTTCTACCACAAATAGCACAAGTCCTTCTAAAGTCTAGCTATTTTCTAGCATGAGGTTCCAATGGCAGCTTACCTGATGAAGAGGAGGAAGATCTAGGAGGCAGGAACTAGTGGGAGTTCCTGCCGTTGAGAAAGCTGTGTCCCATAAGTTCTTCAGAGATCAAACATCTCAAAAAGGGAAATTGAATTTTTATGATGGGAGATTTCAGACCATAATACAAGGGAAAATCAGATGATTTGCCCAAAGATGGGAACAAGGGGGCCTGGTGTACTGGAGGAGCAATAGCAGTTAAGCCTCAAATGGACATAACCAAAGATAGATCTGCCTAGAATGAAAAGGGTTGGGAAATATAACATCCTTATTTTATACCTTAATTATGCACTGTTTTCATAGTCAGCTATTCTGGTTAAATAATCTCATTGATGCCTTATATTTTAATTAGGATAACAATGTTAACTATATATATTTAAATAATTTTGATATGAGAATAAAATCAAACCTACAATTAATTAATGTGTACAGGTGGTCCTCGATTTATGCCCATTTGTTCAGTGACCATTCGAAATAATGACAGTGCTAAGTGAAAGGATTTATGATCCGTGCCCGAAGTTACAGCTGTTGTAGTGTCCCTATGGTCACATGATTGTAATCTGGGCACCTGGCAACCTGTTCGCACTTATGACCAGTTGCCAAGCGTTCCACAATCATTTGATTGCTATTTTCAGTCTTCCAAGTTGGCTTCTCCAGAAAGTCACTGGAGAAAAATCATAAGCCACTGTGCCTGCTAAGAAGAGCCCTCATCTAGATGAAAAGGGTCCATACCAAAATCCAAAACAGGATTTTCAGCCTTAGAACAGCAAGACTTAGGATAAGGTTACCATTTCATTGCCTCCATCATCTCCCCTCTTTCATTTCTCTCTTTCAGAGAGAACAATGGCAGATGAGGGCTGTATATGTGTGAGGATATGGCAGGAAGAGGCAGGAGGAGATAAGTGTTCTATCAGTGGGTGAAACCAGGTTTGGTGCGATTTTACATGAACACTATAATAGAGTTATAATGTTAACTTAGTTTCTAGAACCAGTCAGATTTGTGATCATCCACCTCTGAAAATTGTTCTGAACTGTACAGACTGGTAGCGTGAAGCCCCAAACCATCTAGGGTTTGTTTTGGTTGTTATCTACCAAAATTAACCTTCAATTGTGGCCAGGGGGGCTTTTTATCAGGTTCGCCTGATTTACCAGTTGCATCCCTTTCTGGATCGGGACTCCTTATGCACAGTCACTCATGCCCTCGTCACTTCCCATCTGGACTATTGTAACGCTGTCTATATGGGGCTTCCCTTGAAGAGCACCTGGAGGCTCCAACTGGTCCAGAATGCAGCCACGCGGGTAATTATGGGAGCAACTCGACGCTCCCATGTTACACCGCTCCTGCACGAGCTGGATTGGCTCCCGGTTGTCTTCTGGGTGCGATTCAAGGTGCTGGTTGCCACCTCTAAAGTGCTCCATGTCTAGGGACTTGGGTATCTATGAGACCGCCTTCTGCCACCGATAGCCTCCCATCAACCGGTACGCTCCCATAGAGAGGGGCTCCTCCGGGTGCCGTCAGTTAGGCAATGTCGGCTGACGACCCCCAGGCAGAGAGCATTCTCTGTGGGGGCCCCTCTGGAATGAGCTGCCCCTGGAGATTTGTAGGATTCCTGACCTGCGTATCTTTCGTCACACCCTAAAAACATTATTATTCCAACAAGCAGGGCTGGCCTAAATAATAATAATATTTTACTATTTTAATGGGTTGTTTTACTAGAGTTTTCGGCCAATTTATTTAATTGTTTTAAATTGCTTTTAATTTTTATATTGTTATAGTTTTATTTCTGGCTGTACACCGCCCTGAGTCCTTCGGGAGAAGGGTGGTATAGAAAAGTAATAAAATAAAATAAATAAAATAAATAAATTGGAGAGAAGGGAGAGTCTAGAAGGAACACAAATCATGCTGTAGCTCTGAAGATTACTGATTTTATTACATACTTTCATAATACTTTATGAATGTTTTAAAGAAACAAATATAGCAGCACTTTATGAATTCGGTTTAGATTTATACCACTTGCATGAAATGCTTTTATGGCAGTTTATTTTTTTTAAAAAAATAAGGACGAATGAACAAATATTTCAAGAATGCATAGACCTAAAAGTGTGCCAAAGATAACCTCTGATTTCATTCAAGTCACAAGGTTTTGGGAAACTGACGATCATAGCAAGATTATTCATATCTGAAGGAGATGGGTGGTTTAGAAATAGTAAGAATGAATGAATGAATGAATGAATGAATGAATGAATGAATGATATCACAGCTCATAAGTACTTTGGGATCAACTTCCATTGTAATATAGGCCAAGGTTTCTCAACCTTCACACTTTAAAGTGTGCAGACTTCAGCTCCCATAATTCCCCCAGCCAGCATGCTAGGAGTTGAAATCCATCCAACTGAAAGTCACCAAGACTGAGAAGCACTGATCTAGAACTAGCCTTTAGCATCATGTTCCATTCTTGGTTAATATTATAAATGACTTCAGAATTGACAGAACTTAAAATCTTGTTTCATATGAACAAAAGTTCATGTGCTTTTTGTTCCTTTTAAGGATCACAGGTATATTTTTTCCACCTGTCAAAAATATATGATCTTCATGTTTCTAGCCTTGTCTCCACATGTTTGCTTGGGAAAGCTGGAAATTTTGGCACATTTCCTAGGCTTAGAAAGGAGAAGGCAAATGGAAATAATAACACAATGTACAGTTGTTTTGAAAACATCTGAGCCCTTCCCTGACATCATAATTTTGAAAATGCTAAATGGGCAATCATACGCAGTTGGAAATGAATAATTATGTAACTTATGTTATTTTCCAAAATGTTAATAATTCCCCAATAAAAAACCCTAAATTAAATACTACACAAAACTCAGAATTAAAAATAATGGGCCAATAATTCAGTGTTACTTGGAAGTTCCAAGATCATTGTGCTCTCTCTTACAACCAAGATCCAAGGAGTCTAAAACTTAAGTGCATGATCTTGGGCCAGTTGTTCTTGGTGCCCAACTAACAAAGATCCTATAACAAGTTATAGTCATCTTCCAACCTTTTCCTTTCAAAGCTTATACATAACATTGATAGATACCATTCAAGCAGATAAATACCTATCATAGGGGGAGGAAGCACTGGGATTCACACTCCCCAATATGTCTGTGAATTTGGTCACTCTATCCTACCAAAGTCAAAAGGTAGCAAAAAATCTACACGGAAATAAGCTCATAGAAGCCCAGTAATAAGAAACACAACTCTTAAGATTACTGTCCTGAATTCATTATCCAAAACGCAAGGCCATTTTTAGGGTAGGCAAAAAAATCACACTCTGATCTTCCTTCCTTCATCCTCATTAATTAGATTTTGAATTCAGATGAGTATATTTATAACCTATCTCTGCTTCCAAATAGAGAATGTTTAATATTTAATGATGCTCTTTCACAGAAGGTATGTAAAGTATTCTATTTCTAGCAACTGAGCACATAACCAATTGAATTAATGAAACAAATAAGAATTCAGCTGCTTCTCATTGTTCTGCTTTATTTGCCAGCCCTAAGGAAACAGTGACGCCTCATAATCATTCTATGTATAAATGCTGCTATGGATTTTTTTTTCCTGTTAGGGATGCTATGCTTAAGAGACTGTGTTAAGCAAATTCAATAAGTTAAGACTTGTCTCATCATTGACCCTGCAGGACAGGAAATATTTCAGTTCTCCAACTTCTGCTTATATAATTGTTGCAGCAATAGCAGTACTCCCAGAAAATAAGCATTTTATAAATCACATTTCTCTACTGTAACCATCACATTGGTAGCTAACAAGATACAAAAGCTTAAATATAAAAACATAACACTAAAATAGATAACATCCAAACAAAATACATGACATCAGGTTCCAAAAACCCTCCAGAAAAGCTCTATAATCATTTCCTGGAAAGTAGACAGTGTTGGAGACAGTGTTGGACCTCCAATAGAAGGACATTCCAGAGATTGTCAAGTTGTGCATTTTTAAGTACCCCATTGTGGTGAATGCTTGTTCTCTCTGTCACTCATAATACTTTCCTGTCATGTCTTCCTATCTATCAAAATTCCATTTTCTTGGCAATTAATGATGTAGCCAAGTTGATGGATGGTTACATTTGCTAAACAAAACAGCCATTTCTGGACTTAGCACCATTACCACCTTCTCAAATTCTCCTTCCTCACAGTTGCTCTTTACAAACAATTCTTCTCTGTCAGATAAATATTATTTCTAACAAGTACAAGTGGACCAGGTCCTTTTGTTTTGCCTAGCTTGTCATCCTGCTGTTTAATGACCTCTCTTGCTGTGTACAGTAGGCTGTTCATTAACCTCTAACCACAGATGGCAAGGAACTGGCACTATGCCATGAGAACAGTTTGGTAGCGCCAACTTACAAGTTGCCAGCTCTCTTATGCAAAATCGAGTGTGCAATTATAGGGCTTCATGTGAGTAGAGAATTTCTATTCCTAATGAAATTTAGTATACTTTCTCCAATGTTTGATATCATCTTCCAAAACCTTTAGCATCCTTTTCCACAGGTTTTTTTAAATCCCTATTTTACTTTAATACTGAAAAGATCCTAAAGCTATCTTCATGTTCATCAATATGTTTTGGTGTCCACTGCCACCAATATGTTGCACAAAGTGAGTAATGCCAAGTGCGTAACCTAATATAGTAGTGATCAATAGCTTGATAAAGGATTCAGAGAACTTCATAGTCATGGACAGAGTGAAATTCTGTGGTCATGTTACAAAATGGATAGATACAGCATTCATTTTAAAAAAAAGTTAATGATCCTCAACATTCCTACAAGAAAAAAAGCTCATAATCCTCAACAATGTGGTGCATCTTAATGGTCCATGGGCAATCCCTAATGAAATCTCAAGTATGTCCTCCTTCCTTCATATGTTATTTGCCAATTGTGTTGTGTACAACTCTCTTAGCATGCTGTGTGAATCATGTTAATATCTTATTTAGTATTTTTGTCCTATGATGTACAAATAGCACTATCGGAATATATTGTAAGGATGGAAAGAAATGTTCAACATGTATATATGTATGTATGTATGTATGTATGTATGTATGTATGTATGTATGTATTTAGAAAGCATATACTGTAGATATAGGCTTTTGTCGTAGCCAAAGTTGCAGGTGCAGAACACAGAGGTGCTTTTTCAAGAGGCAACTGGACTTTGTTTTTTTCTTTGAAGATGTTTCGCTTCTCATTCAAGAAGCTCCTTGCAGATCAGCTGTCTGCAAGGAGTATAATTCCTTCCATTCCCCACCATCTAGTCAGAGCTGAAGAAGCTTCATGAGCTGGAGGACTGAGAATCTCCACAGATGTGCAGTACACAGGTTTTGGATATTTCTCCATCCAGGCAATGGAGCCAAACAAATTGATGGAAATGTTCGTAAGAGAAAAGTTTTCAAGGAAAAACCCTAGAAAGTCCAGTTGCCTTTTGAAAAGGACCTTTGGGACAACTTTTTGGAAGATTTTTTTTTCACTTGAGATGGTTTCTTGCAAATTCAAGGAGCAGAGCCGAAGCAAAAACTTTGCTTAGTGGCTGGCAGGAAGTATCTATCTTTGTTTATTGATGCTTAAAAATATTATTTATATCACAGACAGACTCTCCCAAATAAAGAGAGGCTGTGCCAGAGGAATTGAGAAGGACAAAAGAAAAGGTCCTCCATATAGAGGAAAGTCCTAGCTAAAAAGATTCTGCCAGGGAGCATTCTCTGAATTTGGATCAAAAGTAAAATAAAACTTTGAATAATACTAAGTGTAACATATTACATGCAGTTTCCCTAACAAAGTTTTGAAAACAGAATTTCATGAGGATAAATTTTAAATCTTCTAAGAAAATACATCAGTAGTCTCCCCCCCCTCCTGTGCTTTAAATATTCCTCTCTGCCTTGGACTGAGATTGTTATATATAGAAGATGGAATAATGCAAATATAATGGTGTGGAGAAATCCAATAATAAAGTATCAAGGAAATGTTGCAGTTCTTTTAATATGGAGCAAGTTAAGGAAGATGATTGGTAGATTCCCCTGACCTAATCTGCTTTCCCACCAACCAACTGCCAGAAAATACCCACTAATAATTGTCCTTAATATGAGGAAGCACTGGGGAGGAGGTGGGTTTTGACAGTCGGCTAGAGTGACAGGTTTAGCCCCCTTTCAAACTTTGCTCTGGTTTTGCGCAATTGTTTTGCAGAGCTAAGTTCACAGTAAATCTAGGCAGGCTCCTTTAAGACTCAGGTTTTCTGGAATAATAGTGTTTTAGGATAATGCTGGAATAGCACTATTCCAGAGAAGAGGTACATCCCAACCCAATGTCACTCCATTTAAAAGCAGTTCTTGTAAGTCTAAGAGATTTAGTAATATTATCTTGAGCATAAGAGAAGCAGGAGTCTGAGCTGTAAAGAAAATAATAATTGTATTCTGTGGTTCAAAATGTTTTACATGTTTGGCAGGGGTTAATTAGCATTCAATAATAGAAAATATGATATTGTAGTGTTTTTATTCCAAATCCACTACTTGTGTGTTATATTATATATTCGCCATTCCAAATCCACTACTTGTGTATTAGATTGTATATTTCTTCTTCATGATTTAAAGCCTTTCCAAGGACTTGGAAATCATAAAGGTAGCCATTTATGGTGCATGAGGTGCCCAACATTGCTGCTGTTTGTGGTTGGGTTGTAAGATGTACCAAATTTAGGCAATTTAATTTTTTACTAAATTCTTGAAGTATTGCACCAATTGTCTCAATACCTGTTGGTGCCACTGTGTTCTCCCATATGTTTGCAATCTCTGTTTGCAAATCTTGATATTTTGTAATCTATTCCAATTCCTTGTCTACAACATTACTGTTTTTTGGATGGCTACATCAATATACCAAACATGCTACTTTTTAATGGCAGTGTTATGCTCTGTGTGTCAATTATAATTTTTTTGTTTTGTCATTTTCAATAACTCTATTTGGGTTTTCATGTATCCAGTAATTCTACCAGACTGTGAATTTTTACATAAATGCCAGTGTGATATTTTCCCAAGTTGATAATGCAATTTTTATAGTTTTTATAGCAATTTTAGTAATTTTGCTACATATAATTATTATATGGTCAATTGTTTCATCCTTATCATGTACCATTTATTATTCAAACTGGTCTTTCTATTTTTCTTGGTATTTGTGCTTAGTTCTTATTCTTGAGCAGCAAAAATGTGAATAATAAAAGTGATAATAAATTATCTATTATTTTAAAAGATCCCTTTTATTTTGTCTTCATCTAATTCATCACCATTAAGCACTAGCTTAGTCTTTCATGCTTTATTGTTTTTATAAAACCTTGGATATTTTGTAATTTCTGACTTTTTCATGATCATTGTCTTTTTAAAAATTTGGATTGCTTTATCAATAAGTATATTGTGAATTTTTGCAGTTTACTCAACTGAATAGAAAAAATTGTCCTTGAGAGAAACATCCTTTGAATTTGCTATTATTTCATTAAGACTTTCAAGCATGAAAGACACTCTAATTATCGGTCTGTAGTTTTGAGACGTGGCTCTTTTTCTGTACCTTTCATTATTAAAATGTTCTTCCAGTTGTCATCTAAACTTTGTTTTATTCTTTAATGCAACATAACTAATCAGCTAATCATACATGTAGGCTAGTTAGATATTTAAACCAAAATCCATGTAACTTCTCAGTCCAAGGTGTCTTCGAATGTTAGTTAAATTTTCCATCATTTCCCCTTTCAATTTATTTTGTGTAGTCTAAATTCATTGAGTCATCTTGTTTTATTCTGTGGGGTGATTTGACTATCCCTACAGAGCTGCAAAATTTCTTCATTTTCAGGCTTCATAATATTTCTTTCACTTTAATGGTGCGTGGAGCCAATATTCCTGTAGAACTGATACTGATTTGTTCTAAACTGTAAATGTTGATTGTACAGGTAGTTCTCAACTTACAACAGTTCGTGACTATTCGAAGTTACAATAGCACTCAAAAAAGTGACTTATGACTATTGCAACATCTCCATGGTCACATGATTAAAATTCAGACTGACTCATATTGATGATGGTTACAGTGTCCCTGGGTCACGTGATCACCTTTTGCAACCTTCTGACAAGCAAAGTCAATGTCAAAGAGCCTTGGTAGTACAAAGTCAAAGAGCCTTGGTAGTACAGTGGTCTAAAGCACCCTGTTATTAACACCAGCTGCCTGCAATTATTGCAGGTTCGAATCTCACCAGGCTCAAGATTGACTCAGCCTTCCATCCTTTCTAAGGTAGGTACATTGAGGACCCAGTTTGTGGGGGCAATAAGCTGACTTTGTATAAATATACAAAAGTATGAAGGCTATTGCTTAGCGCATTGTAAGCCGCCCTGAGTCTCCGGAGAAGGGCGGCATATAAATCAAATTTTTTAAAAAATGTGGAAGTCAGATTCACTTAACAACTGTGGCAAGGAAGGTCATAAAACGGTGCAAGACTCACTTTGCAACTGTCTCACTTAGCAACAGAAATTTTGGGCTCAATTGTAGCCATTAGTCAAAGGCTACCTGTACTGCTTATGCAAGCATTGATTTACTCCATTTTTCTTGACAGTATATCGGTTTTAAATCTTGAACTTCAACTATAATTGTGATTCCAATATTTATATCACTTTTTAAAGCCCAGCTTCAACTGTTTATTTTCAACTATTCTCGCTTTAGTTTTTTCCAAATTGTTCTGCTCTGCCTGCAGTTTTTTCACTGTTAGGTCTATGCGAATTTTCCATCTGGGTTTATCAACGCTGTTGTTATTGTTGGAATGATGACATTGATACAGGACATCAGTTTTATTCTTCTCACCAATTTTTATATTTTAATGATACGTTCCCAAATCATGTGAAAACCTTTACAGAAATAACCTAAAAGAGGTAAAAAAAATCACCCTAAAATATTCCTTTGCTCAAGATGAAGAAAATTTAGAAATTTAGAAGTGATTAAACTACATTAAAACACCATGGTTTATATCATGTATTCAGGTAAAATAATGAAAAAAACTCCAATAAAAATCATAGGATACAAAGCCCATGGATTTGAATGAGATTTATGTGTATCTAACTTTTTCAGACTGAGTGTTCCTTGTTCAGTGTTTACTAATTCATTTAAGAGAATCCAAAGTTCTTCATTCATATTTACTGAGTACTTATGAAATATTGAGGACACAATATTTTTCACTGGAAAATATGAAGCAAATGAAGTTGCATGTACACATTTGCAAGTAATACAACTGTTGTTTAAAGCCGTATTGGCCAATATTTTTGACATCATCAAGATGCACAATTGCAACTCCTACACTCTTTATAATTATATAAACTTAATCAAAATGTATTTTACATTAATAACTTTAGATGGAAAGATGGATACATATTGTACATATTCATCTTATGTACAATAGAAATATAGATCTGTTTGTGAAAATCTAGTTTGTGAAACCAAGATAGCAATTCATTGAATAGCACCTAATAGCAGCAATCATATATCTATAGAGCTCTATACTTTCTTTTTCAAATTTAGTAATTAATGGCTGCCGTTTTCAGCAGATCAATGTATACCTTTCACCTTTAAAAGTATTGGTAAAAGTGATAGAAATGGCTATACAACTTTTCCTCGCTTCTTTCTACAGCAAGAATATCAGCCATGTATTCTGGCTGAGTTCCATCTGCTCAGAATATAACATTAAAAATTCGTTATAATTTATCATTCACTTGCTGGAAGCAGAGACATTTTATATAATATATTTAAGTAAAAGTTCCAAAACTGGATACATAGCAATAGCACTTATTGCTATTTATTTACTGCTTTACAGCTCTCACTAAGCAGTTTACAGAATCAATATATTGTCCCCAACAATCTGGGTCCTCATTTTATTGACCTCGGAAGGATGGAAGGCTGAGACAATCTTGAGCCGCTTAAAATCAAACTCCTGGAGTGAACAGTCAGTTACCCTGCAGTATTGCATTCTTTAAAAAAAAAAAGTTTTATTGAACATTTTCAACATTAAAAAACAAAACACAAATTTTCACTCATTACAGCGTTTTCATATCGGTGTCAATATTATCCATAACATTCAAATTTACATAAGTTCTATTTCTATGGTTCACTATCCTATGTTATACAGTACTGCAGTCTAATCACTGCACCACCACGGCTCTTACATACAATTATGACATCAATTTTGGACCTTATTAATTATAGCCTGATTATACACAATTAGGTACAGTATATCCAAATGTGTTCATATGTTATGTGTCTAGTTCTCCATAGACTCACCTGATAATTATTAGTTGGGGAGATCACATGAAGTAGATAATATGACAGCGGATGACCATGATTGTTTAATAGCAACAATTCTTGTAAGATATTTATTTTTTAAGCATTTAATTTTGCATTTTTAAGATCCATTACTTAGGGTATGTGAGCTGTTTTCTGAAGAACAGCTAAGAAGCTGTAACAATGGTTCTATTCGGTGGTCAATATTGCCCTCTACTGGTTAGTGTTGGAAAACCAGTGAGATTGCTAGATTTTATAAATCTCTTTAACTTGCTTAACATTATTTTCAGAGTTACTTTTCAAGATAGCAAACTAAAGATGCTTCCATTTATTACAAAATGTTTTGATCTGTTATACAAACACAATAGATCTGTGTTTACTTACTTGATTCTGGAGAAAGAAGGGTGAATGATCAGAACCAACAGATTGTTTAAGCAGACATGTACAATCAACAGTATTAGTGCTTAATAATATTGGCTACAGAATTTTTAAAAAGGTTGGCTCAATATAACTAATCATCCAAATTCATCTGGACCAAAGACCTTACTTAAAGCAACCCAAAATGACAAAACAGTATACAGGTGTTCAGGTTTTCCAAAACTTTTCATATCAAAATTAAAATGGGATAAGTGGGAATCTGCATTTAATGTTCCTTCTGCTTGGGTGCATTTCTAGGGAAGATCATGCCAAAGGTAGTTTGGTAACAGTTGCAGAGGATCTTGGAGGAAGCAGATTACAGGTCATCCTCGGTTAACAATGGCAATTGGGACCAGAATTTCTGTCATTAAGCAATGCAGTTGTAAATGATGTCACATGGGTGCATTGCTTAGTCACAGCAATCCTGGCAGTTCCCATTGCTGTTGTTAACCAAATCCCTCCAGTGGTTAGGTGAGGATCCACCCTGAACTAAGATGTTTCTGGTTTGGTTCATTCCAGCTCTGAGCCTCAGTAAATTAAGGGACTGCCTCCTCTGCCTTCTCTTAAATTCCCCCTATAGGCATGAATGGAGGCCTTGGGCAGGATGCAAGACAAATCCTAGCTTCATTGATGCAAAAGAGGGCGATTGAAAAAAAAGGGGGGGCGGTTCCAGACAGTACAGTAGTGGTGTGCATTGCAGTAGGTGAGTGGATGGTAGTAGGCAGGGTTGAGCTGCAGAGCACCTGGCAGCAGTAAATAAGCAAGCAGCCCAAAGGCAGTTTTAAAGGTGGGTGGGCCCAAGTCAGCCCAAATTTTGTTCACATGATCACTCCTCTGTGGACTGTGGGAGATGACTGTAAACTCAGACTCATTCCTTACAAGACCAAGCAGTTGTGGTTATTTGGGATACCTGGATCTGGGGGTTTTTCATCCTTTGCCCTGGTTGGTGTTGTACTTCCCCATTCAAGATTGATGCACAATCTGGGAATCACAGTGGACTCAAGCTACTGTTCAAAGTATAGATGGGAGCTGTAGCCAAAAGGCCTTTGCACAGATTTACCTAGTGTACCCAATTCTAGATTGGGAGGCCCTTCAGATTGTCATGCATGCTGCTGTAGTCATCTCACAAATAGACTATAAAGAATGCAATGTTCCTTAAATGGGGCTTGTGCTGATCTAAGACTGTAATAAGGTGACTGACTGACTCCACATGGGGTTGCCCTTGAATACCACTTGAAGAATCTACAACTTGGTTTCCAAGTGCAATTCAAGATAGTGATTATTATCTATACAGGCTTTTATGGCAAAGGGCCTGGTTATACGAAGGCCCACCTGTTTCCAATACTTTGTACTTATTCAGTAAGATTGAGCAGAATTGGCATATTCCAAATCCCTTCAATTAAACAATGCCATCTAATAGGTCCTAGGAAGCTTTCCTTCTTTGTTGCAGAAATTGCCCTCTCTAGAACAGCATCCCCCAGACTTCCATATGGCTCCCATTATGATAATGTTCTGAAAAGCATGATGTTTGTGGTTAATCCCTGATAATTTTCTTTTAGTGCATTGCCCCCCCCTCCAGGTGCCTCATCTTTTTCTTTTTTATTTCATTGTTCTCCACTTGTTAAAATGTAAGCTAACTAGAGTCATTTGGAGTCAAGTGGCTTCTAAATTCAGTAGAACAAACAAGCAGGCAAATAAATAAATAAAGACATTTCAGTCTTAAAATGAAATAAAATTCATTCAGTAGGGAATGAATGTTCAACCCAAGAAATGTGGATTTAATTTAAAGTATTTTTGGAAATACAAAAACCAACTTGATATTTAAAACTCCTCCTTCCATAAGCAAAACATAGTTTCTTGATTGAATGACAAAAAAAACCAGAGACAATAAACATCAGAATGGGCTCAGCAGTAGCAGCTGTCTGCACTATTTTAAACTGGAAAAGCTAAATTGAAATTTATATTGCTTCTGCTATGAAGATGACATCATAGGATGTGACTAAAAAAAGCAATGAGACATCTTGCTGCTTTTAGCAGTACAAGAAGGTGAGCCTATGGCTGAATAATTGGGGGAAATTCTGTTTGGTATAAGCAGTTTTCAACAATAGGAACAGATGTTTATGTTAGATGTTTATATTACATTACATCATTACATTATGTAGAGCAGTGGTTCTCAAAATATGGACCCTTTCAAGGGATCCACAAAATCAAATAAATGTTTTCAAATTTGTCAGTTTTAATTTCTAACATTGTGAACATTTATAGATACAATTCACACAAACCAAAGCTCTTGGAGTCATGAATCATTTTTTAAGAAAGTAAAGGGTTTCTGAGACCAAAGTGTTTGAAAACCACTGCTTTCTTAGAGTTTAACGTCATCGGATGTGTACAAATGTTTAGGTTGCTTTAATCTGGATTCTGCACTGAGCAGGGAGTTGGACAATGTAGCCTAAATGGCCCAATGATTTTATGACATTTCATTTCAGAAAACAATACTGATCTGCTTGCTTCAAAGAATAAATTATTTAAGGATAAATAAATGCATGCAGCATTTTCTGCAAAGAAACGGGGGGGGGAAGAAAGTGGGTTGGAATGAGGGTGATACAAATCTAGAATTTCTGTTCTTGGACAGCATTATTATTAGCAAGCGTAAATCTAAAGATTTTTGATACTAATTACCAAATTTGTCTCTTGTCATACAGCTCGTATAAAATAGCATGTGGATTTTATGCTAATTAAATAGAACGCCATCGACCTTCTTTTAGATTTATTTTTTAAAAGAGCCCAACAAGAGCACCGATGGCTCGAGTGCAAATAGACTCCGGAACTAGCAAACCAGATTGCAAATAGCAACCGAGCCTTGATTCGAGCTGCACTGCATCGTGGGATCGAAAGAAGACTATTCGAGAAATGTGCTGGGAGAACTACAGAACGGAAGTAAACCTCGGAAGGGTTATTATAGATGTTACACAGCCGGTCTATGGTTGTTGCTGGTCTGGATTTCGGGCTGGTTCGAGATAAACTTGAAGGTATAAATGGGGAAATGTGACCGGGAGGGCTTCCAGAGGGGATGGGAGAGCGGGAGAACGGAGGATTTTATCCGGAAGTAGAAACAGCTGAAGAGACATAAAATTAACGGAGTTAGTAAAAGGGCTCAGCGGACCTACGAACTCCTGTAAGGCAGGGGTGGGCAAATGTGGCCCTTTTACCACCTGTGGACTTCAATTCCCA